>CM061139.1:31262312-31798822 GCA_030789695.1 Scilla litardierei | reverse complement strand
TCAAATCCTAGTCTAGCAAAAAATCATGAGCAAGCAACCAATATAATCAAAAATCAAACTAACTAAGGAAGATAAATAGCTAGAATGAGCGTTACCTGCAATAACTTCATCCACGGCCATGCTCTCCTCCTCAGTCATCAGAAAGGCCTGCCCTCTCGGCGGAACAGCCTGCCAAAAGGCCTGTCTCTGTGGAACAAGGGGCGCTCCACGTCCAACGGGCACAGGAGCTCGCTGCTGCAACGGCTGTGCTGCAATAGGAGCCCGCCAAGGCTGTCTCGACTTCGGACACTCCCGGATGGTGTGGGCAGGATCTCCGCAGACAATGCACTGTCCTAGAAACCTCCTACACTGATCCCTGAGGTGTCCAGTCTTGCCACAGAAATGGCAATTCTTCAGGATAGGCCCTCCTGGCCTCTTGAACTGCACCGGATGACTAGGCTTGAAACCAGGCCTAACCACCGCCCTGGCCTGCTCCATAGGCCTCTTCCCAGCTCCGGAAACATGCCCCTACCTCTGATTCAGATTTAACTCTTGCCGCCTTGCAGCAATCAGAACCTTCTGATATGTCTCCAAGTCAGAAGAGGTCACAAAGCTCTGAAGCTCCAAGGCAAGTCCCTGGAGAAATCGCTGAGCTTTCTCATCGGCATCCTGCACCATCTTAGGTGCAAACCGACTGAGCCTCGTGAACTCCTGGTGGTACTGATCCACCGACAAGCTCCCCTGCTTCAGATCTATAAAGCGCTGCAGCATCACCTGCCGAGCAGCCTTCGGGAAGAACTCTCCATCAAATCTGGACTTGAAGGTAGCCCAGACGATCGGCTCCACCAGCATCTTCTCTTCCACATCCCACCAATTCCTGGCGTTGTCCTTCAGCTGCCTCTTAGCCAGATCAACCCATCCAGCCGGGTTAATCTTCGCCATTGCCAAGTTATCCTCAATGTTCCTTATCCACTCGTCGGCAGCCAGAGGACCCTCAGAACCATCAAAATATGCGGGACCCAGCTCCCGAAATTGCTTCGCTCCCGGCTCAGAGTGAGGGGCATCCGGAAGAGCCCGGGTAGCTCGAGCAAGTGGAGCATTCTGGACTTGCAGAAGCACGCCCTGCTGAACTTGCATCATCTGGAGCATCATCCGCATCATCTCACCTCTGGTGGGTTCCCGCTCAGGCTCCTCATCATGAGGGATCGCACCACTACCCCCACCACGGGTGAAACGTCTTCCTGCCATCTAGTGACACAGAAAACGAATCAGATTAGACTCATAGCTTATGACTCGGGCGTCGAACTTAGTTTATTGGATGTTCTAATATTATTATCGCTATTCCAAAAATCACAGTTACAGAAGGACCTGCATGGGCCACCAACAAAACCTGTCACGACCCGCTTCCCTAAAATGGAGGCGAGACGTGAAAGGTCCGCACGAGAGTGGAGCTGTGAAGCCCCAAACCCGATGAGCGTCAATAATACATAAGCAGGTCCCTGTAACCACAACAGAATAACAATAATAACACAAGGAGAGACTGAAATAAAATCTCACATCTCATACATTGTCCAACAAGAAAATAAGTTCAACATCCAGAAAAGCCACCAGGCTAAAAGAAAAGAGTCTAAGGCCCAGAACAAGGCCAACAAAAGAAACGACATAACAAGGTATAGGTTCTACGCACCAATAACAAAACAACTGTCTAACAAAAGTAAAGCACAACGAAGACACTAGGACTGGTCCCCAGTGTCCACGTACTCCCCGTCAAACACAAGCACGGGCTCGGCGTCAGCAAACACCTCGTCCTCAGCAAGTAACTCAGGCTCGGGCTCTAACATGTGTCACCCAAAAGAGTAAAGGGGCACATGTCAGCAAGTCGAAAGACTTGTGCAAGGAAACGGGAATAATGGTAAACTAGCAACCTAGCAATTAAAACATGGTGCATGGCAAGTAAAGTACGGTGGTAACGAGTATGGTAAAGGAGAGTACAAGTGGCAAGTATCAAGTGGTAGGGGTGACATGTAATGTCAAGTAACAAGTAAAGTACAAGGGATCACTCGACGAGTGCCCTATTGCCCGTAGGCTGTGTTCAAGTATCAAGTACAAGGGGTCACTCAACGAGTGCCCTATTGCCCGCAGGCTGTGTTAATCTCGTCTTCTGGAGCACGAGCCAGAAAGTGTAAGTGGCATAGGATTGTGCCCACGCAAGGTGGGTGCCTAGCCGGAACAATAGTACAAGTATGTAGCAAAGCTACGCAATCACGATGAGTATTCAAGCATGCAATGGCATGAGCAGTTAATACGCGTACCGTTAATTGTATTTAAACGTGACAGGCAAAATGCAATGACATGAACAGATATTCGCGTACCGTTTATTGAAATTAGACATGACAGGCAAAATGCAATGGCATGAACAATATTCGCGTACCGTTTATTTAAATTAAACATGGCAGTTAGAGATGCATGGATGACATGAACAGTTAATTTGCGTACCGTTAAGGGAAGGTAAACGTGACATACAAGCATGATGAAAGTGACGGACCAAGCTTCGTTGTCAAGCTAGGTCAATGGCGTCTAGACGGCTATCCTTTCACCGTCTAGTCTCTTTTACGCTAAAGCAAGGTAAATGGCCTAAAACATGGCCTAATCAAGAGATGCAAGTTTCACTTGCCTAGCACCGGGGATGGCGACTACTTCGTCACACGGGTTCCAATCTATGTGGAAATCACTGTTATGGGGGAACAACCATCAAACAACATGAAATTTATTAGGGTTTCATAAAAATACCAATAGACTATGAAAACATAGAGGAATCGATTTCTCACCAAGAGGAGACGGAAGAAACACTCCGGGGAACCCTAGGATCAGATCTGGAAAAGATTGGAGAAGTTTGGGGAAACTAGGGTTTTGGGGGATTTGGGGTTTTTGATGGATTTGATGAGATTTTGGGGAAGATGAGAGGTAGATAGAGTGGATGGATGGTTTGGATGATGATTCTAGGGCTTGGAATGAAGAAATGAAGCTTGGAGGAAGATGGGGGCTCAAGGGGAAAGATTTTAGGGTTTTGGTTCGTGTTGGAGAAGATGAAATCGTTTGGGTTGGGTTTAAATAGGATGGACTGGCGGCTGCCCAGAAATTAGGGTTTTAACACTGGTTAGTCGGTCAAAGAGCAACCACTGACCGACTAGTTTGGAAACTAGTCGGCCGGTCGACCAACGCAGACCGACTAAGTGCAAACAGTAACTCCTGAACGAAAATAGGATTCTAGAGTTAGTCGGTCCATGAACAAATACTGACCGACTAGTTTATCATCTAGTCGGTCGATGAACGTTCTTAGACCGACTAAGAGTAAACAGTAGCTGATACAAAAATAAGATGATGAGTTAGTCGGTTAAAGAAGCATTACCGACCGACTAGTTTGCAACCTAGTCGGTCAACCAACGTTCTTAGACCGACTAACGATAAACAGTAACTCCTGAATAATTTTAGAAAGCCAACTAGTCGGTCCAAGAAGGATTGCCGACCGACTGGATCATCATCTAGTCGGTCGGTGCCCCTTCTTATACCGGCTAATGAGCACAAAAAGTTCCGATACGGAGCGCAGAGCCCCGGGATCGATTCCTAAGACTCCTAGGCTTGATCTAACAGTTAGATACGACCGTTATGAAGTCCGTCACGGGTGACATACTTCGAAATCGACAATCCTAAGGAAGAAACGAGAAAATACGACGAATCGATCAAAAATGAAATCTACGGAGACGGAAACCACACAAGAGGAGAAAATCCACCAAAACATATATTATATTATAATAAATCCAGATACATGAAAAGCAGTCGTTACACTAGCCCTTCTCCAGTTTGGGTGGCGAAGCTCCATAAACTTGCTCCAGAGTCTTCACTAGAGGGGAGGGTATGAGCCCGTAGCTCGGCCCTAGCCCTTCTCCGGTTTGGGTGGCGAAGCTCGGTAAGCTTGCCCTGGAGTCTTCACTGGAGGGGAGAGTGCGAGCCTGTAGCTCAACCCTAGCCCTTCTCCGGTTTGGGTGGCAAAGCTCCATAAGCTTGCCACGGAGTCTTCACTGGAGGGGAGGGTGCGAGCCCGTAGCTCGGCCCTAGCCATTCTCCAGTTTGGGTGGCGAGGACGGATCCTGCCCCGGAAGCTTGACTGGAGGTGAGGGTACGAGCCTATAGCTCGGCCCTAGCCCTTCTCTGGTTTGGATGGCGAGGATGGATCCTGCCCCGGAGTCTTCACTAGAGGGGAGGGAGCGAGCCCGTAGCTTGGCCCTAGCCCTTCTCCAGTTTGGGTGGCGAAGCTCCATAAGCTTACCTCGGAGGCTTCACTGGAGGGGAGGGTGCGAGCCCGTAGCTCGGCCCTAGCCCTTCTCCGATTTAGGTGGTGAGGACGGATCCTGCCTTAGAGTCTTCACTGGAGGGGAGGGTGCGAGCACATAGCTCGGCCCTAGACCTTCTCCGGTTTGGGTGGCAAGGACGGATACTGCCCCGGAGTCTTCACTGGAGGGGAGGGTGCATGGCCATAGCTCGGCCCTAGCCCTTCTCCGGTTTGGGTGGCGAAGCTCCGTAAGCTTGCCCCAGAGTCTTCACTTGAGGGGAGGGTACAAACCCGTAGCTTGGCCCTAGCCCTTCTCCGGTTTGGGTGGCGAAGCTTTGTAAGCTTGCCCCGAAGTCTTCACTGGAGGGGAGGGTGCGAGCCCATAGCTCGGCCTCAGCCATTCTCCGATTTGGATGGCGAGGATGGATCCTTCCTCGTAGTCTTCATTGAAGGGGAGGGTGCGAGCCCGTAGCTCGGCCCTAGCCCTTCTCCGGTTTGGGTGACGAAGCTCTGTAAGCTTGCCCCAGAGTCTTCTCTGGAGGGGAGGGTGCGAGCCAGTAGCTCAGCCCTAGCCCTTCTCCGGTTTGGGTGGCGAAGCTTCGTAAGCTTGCCTCGGAGTCTTCCCTGGAGGAGGTGGTACGAGCCCGTAGCTCGGCCCTAGCCCTCCTCCGGTTTGGGTGGCAAAGCTCCGTAAGCTTACCCTGGAGTTTGAGAATTTCGAGGGGAACTGCAATTTTCAAATGGAAACGGTAGAATTTTAAAATATACAGGAAAGGGAGATGTTTTATTAAAACTCACGAAGTTATTGGTAGTATTTTAGAAAGTTCTCCCTATTCCATGGGTGTGCCAGTTCACCACCGTCCATGGTTGCCAGTATGTTGGTGGCCGGCCCGATGATGTCGATGATCTCATAGGGGCCCTTCCACTTTGTTGTGAGCTTTCCTCGGCGAGCGATCTTCGGTTTGAAGGTTGCGTCCCTAAGGACTAGGTCACCGATCCTAAAGCTCTTCTTCTTCACCCAGGAGTTGTAATACCGAGCCATCCTCTGGCTATGCCTAACGAGATTTGTCAGAGCTCGGTCCCTACTTCATCGATGAGCTCAAGGTTGCGGTCA
Source organism: Scilla litardierei (assembly GCA_030789695.1). Lineage (NCBI taxonomy): Eukaryota > Viridiplantae > Streptophyta > Magnoliopsida > Asparagales > Asparagaceae > Scilla > Scilla litardierei. Next base: position 31,793,399 of record CM061139.1, on the reverse strand, counting down.
AGGCCTTCAATGTTGATGTCCTAGTCGAAGTATTTGAGATGAAGTGTTTCTTCTCCCACTTCTATAGGTACGACCGCTTCTGCCACGAATGCATGCATAAACGGGCTCTCCCCGGTCGACGCCTTATAGGTCGTGCGATACGACCAAAGGATGCCCAACAACTCATCCACCCAAGATCCAATCGCGTCGCCAACCTTCTTCTTTATCAGGCCCAATATGCACTTGTTTGCTGCCTCTGCCATCCTATTGCACTACGGATGCACCACGGAAGCGAAGTGGAGCTTGATCCCACAATCCGAACAGAAGTTTCGGAAGTCTGCGCAGTCGAACTGCCTCCTGTTGTCTGTCACTATAGAGCGAGTCACCCCAAAGAGACATATAACAGACTTCCAAATGAAGTTCTTCTTATCCTTCCACGTGATGTGTGCCAATGGTTCGGCTTCGACCCACTTGGTGAAGTAGTCGACGATAATGACGAGATATTTCCTCCCTCCAGACGCCTTCGGAAAAGATCCGAGGATGTCGAATCCCTATTTGGCGGAATGGATCAGACTGAGGATGGGGACTAGGTCGGCCGGCGGAGCAATAGTATGTCTGCAAAACTTCTGGCACTCCGCATATTTCTGGACATACTGAGATGCATCACGAATCATGGTCGGCCAGTAATACCCTTGACGCACCACTTTGTGGACGATGATGCGCCCGCCATAATGGTTTCTATAGAGGCCTTCGTGTACCTCGCGGATGACTAGTTCGGCATGGTCCAGCCCAGACATTTCAAATAAGGTAGCATGTCGAACCTTGCATGGTGCTTGCGGTAAAGCATGCCGTCAAAGAATACAAACGACAGGTCTCACCTTTCAATCTTCTTTGCTTCGACCCGATCCTCGGGCAGGGCCCCCGTCTCCAGGTAGGTCATTATCGAGCTCATCCAAGTCATCGTCTGGCTGACACACATTAGCTTGCCCTCCTCAATGGTAGGTGTCAGCAGATTCTCGATTTAGAAGGCCATCCCTGTTGAGTATTGGACTCTCCACCTTGATTTTGATGATGATCAAACACAAATCATTGTGATTAACTCATGTGTTTGCAGTTAGCTAAAAAGTCACCAATTAGATTCAAGAAGATCAAAAGTGACTACACGTGTTGATTCAAGTGGAGGACTTGGTAGATCAACAAAGGTGAAGCATTGGCTTGAAGAACTCAAAGGCTACCTCAAACCTCAAGCCAATGGCATCAACAAATGAATGGAGATTCAATCCAAAGAGAAGAAAGGAATGGATGAGTCAAATGCTTCGAAGTCTATGACGTTGGAAATATTTCAGTCATTCAACTAAAAGACTCAAGACCTTGAAGAATTATGGAGATCGTCGCCAAAGTACTTTGTTCATCTCAAGCGACGTCCCAAGACTTCCTCAGAACGCGTGATCGTTGTGCCTGGAGCTTCGTTGAATCTCAAGCAGTTATTCGTGAAGTCAAGGGATTTGGATTCTCCATGTTGAAGCTTTGAAGACTGGTTGTCGTGTTTACTTTTATGTCTTCTAGCTTCGGTTTAGTAGATGTTAAGCCTTGAGTATTACTTGCCTAGAAATCTTCATAATTATCCTATCTTATCTCTAGGATTGCCTTAGAAGCCCTTAGAAACTTTCCCGAAGCTTATCGCCTCATTTCTCGGCTTCTTATGCATCTTAGTTGGTTCAAGTAGAAGAACCAACCGACTAGATGACGATCTAGTCGGTTGGAAATCCTTCTTGAACCGACTAGCCATCCTTGCGTGTTTCAGCACATTCACTGTTGATCAATTAGTCGGTCCAAGAAGGTTCACCGACCGACTAGATGATGATCTAGTCGGTTGGAAATCCTTCTTGAACCGACTAGATATCCTAGTTCAACTCAGCATCTTCACTGTTGACCAATTAGTCGGTCCAAGAAGGTTCACCGACCGACTAGTTGTCAAACTAGTCGGTTGGAAATCCTTCTCAGACCGACTAGTTATCATTATAAATTTCAGCCTAGCCACTGTTGACTTGTTAGTCGGTCAACGAAGAGTTACCGACCGACTAGTTGTCAAACTAGTCGGTTGGCAATCCTTCTTAGACCGACTAGTTAACCTTGTGAAATTCAGCTTAACTTCTGTTGATCAATTAGTCTGTCCAAGAAGGCTCACCGACCGACTAGTTGTCGAACTAGTCGGTTGGTGTTTGTTCTTAGACCGACTAGTTCTATCTCTTGAATTCACTATCTTTGCTGTCGTCCTTCTAGTCGGTCCAAGAAGGTTCACCGACCGACTAGTTGCAAAACTAATCGGTCAGTGATCCTTCTTAGACCGATTAAGCAGCTTCAGAAATAGATCCGTTGGGCATTTAATGCCACGATTTTTGTGACCGTTTTGTCTCTTCCTATATAAGTTTGAGTTGATTCAAACCAGAGAATCAAGGCTGATTTTAGAGACATTTTCACATCCAAGAGAAGAGCCATTCAACTCCATTTCTAAGCTCTCTCATCTCACAAGAATCTCTCCCTTACTCTTTGAGCCCTAATTCCTTAAGAGAGATTCACATTCTTTGTGAGCTACTCAAGCTAAGAGCTTGAATCAAAGTCAGCAACTTCAGCCTAGCCATCTATTGTTGTTCATCTTGGTGGAGCTAGGGTTTGGTGCTAACTACTTCCTCAAAATCCATTCTTGCCCTAAATTGGTAAGTATTTCTCAAGGCATAGGATTTTGTGGTAAGAAGTTTTATATTTCATTCTCTATACTTCTTAATTGTTGTATACTCTCAGTTCTTGAGAGGTTTGGCTTCATCTCAAGTTGTGGGAGTCAAGATTTCAGTTTTGCTCTCGGTTTGTGAGAGTGTGCTTAGTCACAGGTTGTGGGATTAAGGTTTTGTGTGTTCCCAGGTTGTGGGATACACGGACATCGATTGTAGGTCGATTGCACTTGTGGGGTTTCCGCAAGTGGGCTAAGGGCCTGTTCTTTACGCGGATTGTGGGAATGCGAAAGTGAAAAATGCACTGTTCATACACTATTTCCCAACTTTTCACTGGATTCCTTCATGGGCTTTTTTGTGTCTGTTCTTTTGTCATCTCGGCTTGGGAGAGGGGAAAGCTGATGTGGCAACCCAATTTGGATTCTCGAATGCGTTTTTGTTTCTTCCGCAAAACACGGTGGAAACGAAGGATTCCTTGTTGATAGTGGGACCCAATATCCCTCTCACCAATCACTGCCCAACATTTGTTCTCTGTTTTTTTTATTTATTTCATTTCAGCCCAACCCACAAAATTGTGGGGCCCCCCTGCTCCAAACACAACGTTTATGTAATAAATTAGTAATTAATAATATATTAATTAAGTATTTTAGCTTTAATTATTTAGTTTAGGTATAAATACAACAAATTAAATACGAGTGGACCCCACACCACTTTCTTCATTCAACTTTCTTCAACCAAAAGAACACACTACACGGAGTGGGCCCACCTCAACTTTCCAACTACATAATCTAACCACACTTTCCAACAAAAGAACACACTACACCAAATTTCTCTCTCATCAGAATCCACACTTCTTAACTTTCCCCAATTATACTTTCCTGCAAAAGAACAGGCCCTAAAGCTAATCTTTAGTGGTTTTGCTAGATTATCCGGAGGGGATCCGGGTGTTGCTGGATTAGGGCACCAGGAACAAGTCGGGGAGACTTGGGTGGCACCGAACCAGGGTACATTGCAAGTTTGCATTGCATTCTTCCTTGTGTTGTTGATCACTTCTTTCATTCCGCATTTGTTGGTTAATTAGGGTTTTATTTGGCGTAAATTCCTTATAATTCTATAAAACACTATTCACCCCCCCCCCCCCCCTCTAGTTTTGTTCCTCATAGCACAGGGTCACTACAATTGGTATCAGAGCGAGGTAATAGCTATGGCAACCAACAACAACATCACACGAAGTCCTTTTCCACCATATCTCATTGGACCCAACTATCAAATTTGGTGTGTAAAGATGAAGGCTTATATTCAATCCATCGATTAGCATTATTGGAAGCTTGTGGAGAAGCCCCTTCGCGTACCTACCACTTCCGAACATGAATGGACAATTGAGCAAAAAGAATTGGTAGAGAAACATGAAGATGTAATGAATATCTTGCTTGATTTTTTAACTTATGACATTCTTATGCGTGTGTCCAAGGCAACAACGGCATATCAAATATGGCACATGCTAGCTGAGCAAGAAGAGTCCACCTCAGAGTGTTCTTTCTCCAATGATGAAAGGGATTCATTCATGGGTTTGATGGCACGAGAGGATGCCACTAAGGGTGACTCTAGTGACGAATCAAGTGATTCAAGTGAAAGTGATAGCGACGATGAAGAGGTAACAATGGAAGATCTTGGAATTTCATTTAGACAATTATTTGATAAACATCAAAAGCTTATACAGAAATATTGTGATGCTAAAGATAAGATTGCTATTCTCACTAATACATCTACATGTAGCACCTCTAACAATGACACCATTGTTGAGACACTCGCTATTGAGAAAGCAAGTTTGCTTACTCAAAATGGCATGTTGAGAAATGAGGTGAAGTCCCTCAAATCTCAACTTGATCGTGTTTCCATTGTGGATAATAACGATCTTGAGATTGAAATCTTCAATCTCAAAACACTAGCTTGGCATTGAGAATGAGGATCTCAAATCCCAAGTGCACGAGCTCACCACACATGCATCCACCTTGAATGCCAATATTTCTTCAATTTCGAAGAAATATGAGCTCATGTCCTCCAATGTTGAGAGACTCAATAAGGGGAAGGACAATTTGGATTATTTGCTAAATAATCAACTACCGGCAAACCATCGTGTTGGCCTTGGTTATTCTAAGGCAAGTGCATCCAATGCACGCACCTCCTATAGTGAAGTAACTATAGATTTTGTGAGGCCATCCTCCGGTGCATGCACGAGTGGTGTCTATAACAACTTGTGTAGTTCTACTACTAAGGAAACCACCACTCCTATTCCTCCCTCCTTTGCAAAGAAACCCACCAAGGGTGGACATCAAAGGAAGGGACATGCATTCATGTACACCAATACTCGTAGGAATGCATCCACTCCTCACATTCCTACAAATGATGGTTTTTACGCTCCACACCCACGAGCACGTGCAAATACTCATTTGAGACACTCTCATGCACGTACTCATGCTCATGCACCTTCACATGCTTATGATCACACATCACATACACATGTGCATGCTTATTCTCCTGATCATCTTCAGGCATACACACCTCCTATTCATCCACGTATGTATGCAACACCTCACCATGGACCATATGCCCATCATCATGCTTTAGCACAACACAATGTTCCATACACATTTCCTCATGCTCTTGCTAGATCTCATGTTCTTAGGCCACATGCACCACGTAGAGATCAACCTTTTGTGCATGTAACCACTAGGAAGAGGATACCCAAATCATACACTATTTGGGGTCCTAAGAACACTAGAATTCATGCTAAGGATATGTATGTGCAATCTTATATTAATGATATTATTATGAATGAGGACTATGTTGGGAAATCACGGTCCTCTTTGACTTGGTTTCCAAAGGGTTAGTTTCCGTTGACCCTTCATTGCTTGGTACCATAAGTTTATTTTCATTTTATGGGTACCAAAGCATTTGTGTTAAGAATTGATTTACTCTTTTGTTTGCATTTTGGTCTTAGATACTCATGTTTGTTAGAAATTAAATTCATATTGAATTTGATTTCTATTGCATGTTTATTAGTAAATCATTGTGTTTATGATTTTCAAGTCTAAAATATTTAATATTTTTATGCAACACATGCTTTGGTTCATATTTATGTTTTGTTGCATGTGATGCATGTCATGCTTTTGGATTAATATACATATTTACTTTTGGTACATTTGGTACATGCATGTATATGGTTATGTTTTTATCTAGTAACATGATTACATGTTTCTTTAATATTGTGTATGATTACATTAGGATATGGGTTACAATAATTTGAATTTAGTTTGTTAAATTTGTTGCCTAACCCATATGATCCAAAAAGGTTTTTGGATACCAAAATTATGTTTTCTAGGTTCAATCCACTTTGGGATACCAACTCTACCAACTCCTTGACTTGCAAAGATTTCCATTCAAATGGAGTTGATGGTGCATAAGTGATGCACCAAAGTAGGGGGAGCTTAATGTTGTAAGTATATTCTTACATTTGGTATCCATGTGTGTTGGATGCATGTAGATGTCACTTTGTGTTTGAGACTATCTCATGCATATCCTATGTTTGCATTTTATATGTCTTGTATGTCATTCATGTCTATGTATTTCATGTGTGTCAAATTCTTGACTGATGTGCATTGTGTATTCATAATCCTTACTCATATGTTTATTCAAGGATTATTTGTAACATGTGGCTTAAAAATTTTCATGTTAGAACTAATGCTCATTTGCATGTTTTACACACGAGACACGCTTATATTTATGTTCCACTTCACAAGCGTGCATCCCAACTTCCTACTCATGCCACTACACAACCTCTACTTAAGAATCCCAAATCACTATCTTTTGGATTTCTAAGATTGTTTCTAGGCATGGTATGAACACACATATAGAATCGTATATTAGGATTGACATATTCTCTTGCGACTATATATATAAAAATCAAACTCAGTCTTTATTTGATTTCCACCTTGCTAACTCACTCTTATTGCACTTCATTGCTTGGGTACCATGCTTGTATGATTACTTTTTGTACCCATATATATGTGAGTTCGTCCACTACTCCCAAGTTTGCATAGTTTGTATGATTGTGTGGGAGTATGACAGTTCGATTGCTATCATGTTATGTTCTTCTATATGTCATTGCATTTCATTCATATTATGTTGTGTATATAGATTAGTTGATTTCTCTAACTCTTGGTGATTTATTATCAATTTGTACCTTCCTATTTTGTTGATATGCCAAAGGGAAAGAGAAATTTGGTTTTGAAAATTAATACTTTATTCTTTTCATGCACACTCTTTGTGGTATTACTTTTCATTCCTTCCTTCAACATGTGTTGTGCCGTGAATGTTTATTTTGTGCACATATGCATATTGAATGAGGAATCTTTTTAGCACACACTATTGTATTAGATGTGTGTATTCATAATGATGATTGCTTGTATAATGTATTGTGATTAAATCATATGCATAGGAATTATTAGTCTAGGTGTATCTAACTTCTAATGATTGAGAATTGTTAATTCCTTATAAGTATGATTTTCATGATCATAATAACTCCTATTAATGCATGTCATGCATTTCTATTGATGAGTGTGTTATTTTCAATTGGTAAATGATTGGTTATTGGACTACTTGATTTTGTTCCTTAACCTATTGAATCCAAAAAGTTTTTGGATACCACCAATTGTTGAATTGTCATATTGTTGTGCAAGATGCCTACTCTACACACTCCTTGGATTACAAATGATAGATCAATTCAAAGGAAAGGATGGTGCATTGGAAATGCACACATATAGGGAGAGCTAAATGGTTGTAAGTATGTGTTTTGTACAATTGGTATTTTAATATATTGGTTTTTACTACCATGTTTACAATTGGTATTTTAATATATTCGATTTGTTTAATATAGCATACTTCTTCATTAGCTCATTCTTGTCTCACCCTCATGAAGATTGTTTGTTTATGTGACTACCTTGTTCATGTATGTCATATATGTCTTATTACGACACATGTACCATGGTAGCTATAACATTCATATAATGAATTGGTTAGTTGCTTATTGATGTTCATATCTTTTTCATGCCATGAATAAGACTAATGATTTAGGATCTTTATGCATATTTGTTCATTGTATCATCACACATCTCATACTTTGTATGATTATCTTTATGAGACGTATTGATATGATTTGGGGTGATTAAGGTATGTTACTTGTCATTTTATTTACTTCATGACTGATGTTTAGCTATAATTTTATTCAAGAGATCTTTCATGTCTATAGCTAAATCTTTCATGTATGATATTTTCACAAGTGACATAACACTCATTCATATTAGTTAGTGATCTTCAAGCTATATTTCTCACTATGTCATCTCTCATCTCATGCTCATATTTTATGCTATTTTTATGAGATGTTAGAGATAACTTGTGCCATACACGATCATATAAGCTTTATATTGTGTTTGATGATATGTATATTCTGTCATAGATATTCTTTCATGATTATATCTTGATGCACTATGACTTCTTTGATGCTACCTCCGATTATATTGTGCTTACACAAGTTTTTATTCTATTCGCACAATTGATATGCTTGCATGCGATGATCATGGTAACTTTATTCGTCTTTGTCCTACCTTGTGACTTTGAACGTAGACTATCTTCATGCCTTTGCTCAAAAGATGTTTTGTCACATTGAATCCTTTGTGATAATTGAGCTAGGATGAGATCATGTCTCTATGTGTTCACTTGGTTTCCTTCTCAAGTGATGTCATGATCTTGACATTATTTGCCTGCTTTGCATACTTTGTTAGACTACAATTGGTATCATCTTTACAATTGGTAGACTCTTTATATTAGATATCATCTTTACAAGCTCTTGCTTGATGCTAGTTTTGAGCTTATGATATAGTGCTTATCTTCCTTATGCTCATGGCATTCCATGCTTATCATTGACTCATTATGTGAGTATCTTTTCTGGAATGCATGCTAGTACTATGGTTGTTTTGAACATTGTTTCAATTAGTATCCTAGTGTGCTAGAATTGTGTATGCCATAAGTTTTATGATATTTCTATCTCTATTTGGCATAACACTTTTGACATGATATAAATATTTGTGTATACCCACATCGCACACTTCACTTAGATTTGGTATGCTTACTTTTGGAGATGCTTTGTGGAGTTTAGCACATGCCATTAGAATTTATTTTGAGTTATTATTTCATAACATAACTTTGTACACATGGCTAAGAATTTCCATAGTCATGTTTGTTGCATTTTTTATGGTTGACTTAGATATCAGTTTATTGATATTATTTGTTGATCTATGTCATTGTGATGTTTTTGATTCCACCATTATGTATTTAATCATGTTCATGTCATATGTCATGCCCTTGCTCAAGGACAGTCTATCACATTATGCTTAATGTTATAATTTTTGTGATAATTGAGTTTGTTTGTGTACTTGACACTAATTGATCACTTGTTTTTCTTTCACAAGTGATTTCATGATTTTTGCATTGTTATCCGTATTCTTTATCATATTTATAGCTAGTAGTTATTGCTAATTATGTTATTGTCACTTTTCTAACACTGCTCACACTACTCTTTACAATTAGTATCTATTGTAATCTTTTATCACATATACTTATTGCTTATCTTCTTGTGATAATTGAGGGTAGTTAAGTTGTTGTTGGATATTTGCTCTTGCAATTGATATCTTTATTTTGATATCTTGCTTTAAATTGGTAGCTTATCTAGTTTACATTAGATATACCTTTTAGTTTTTCACTCTATTTTTGCTTTTGTTGTTTCTATACCCCCATGTATTTTGGATAATGCCAAAGGGGGAGATAAATAAACAAAGGATGTGCTTATTAAATGTTGAGTGTTAAACAATAACTTGAATCATATAGACTTTATGTATGATCGTTCTTGTATATGATTCAGGGGGAGCATTGGTGATTACCTTGGTTTATATTGATCACAGTATATATATATATATATATATATATATATATATATATATATATATATATATATATATATATATATATATATATATATATAAGTAATCATGCTCATGTTTATGATGTGTATCACATATATGCTTTGTATTGTGTACGCATATTGTTTATGGTCATTCATGCGATATATACACAACCTCGTGTGATACACACACTACTAACTGCTGAATGATGCTATTGATTATTGATATTAACTTGATTGGCATCATTGCAGTGGGGTAAGTATATTTAATGCACAATTATTTATTTTGTTTATATTTGGTTTGTCATCATCAAAAGGGGGGAGAATGTTGAGTATTGGACTCTCCACCTTGATTTTGATGATGATCAAACACAAATCATTGTGATTAACTCATGTGTTTGCAGTTAGCTAAAAAGTCACCAATTAGATTCAAGAAGATCAAAAGTGACTACACGTGTTGATTCAAGTGGAGGACTTGGTAGATCAACAAAAGTGAAGCATTGGCTTGAAGAACTCAAAGGCTACCTCAAACCTCTAGCCAATGGCATCAACAAATGAATGGAGATTCAATCCAAAGAGAAGAAAGGAATGGATGAGTCAAATACTTCGAAGTCTATGACGTTGAATATATTCAAGTCATTCAACTAAAAGACTCAAGACCTTGAAGAATTATGGAGATCGTCGCCAAAGTACTTTGTTCATCTAAAGCGACGTCCCAAGACTTTCTCAGAACGCATGATTGTTGTGCCTAGAGCTTCGTTGAAGCTCAAACAGTTATTCGTGAAGTCAAGGGATTCGGATTCTCCATGTTGAAGCTTTGAAGATGGTTTTTCGTGTTTACTTTTATGTCTTCTAGCTTCGGTTTAGTAGATGTTAAGCCTTCAGTAGTACTTGCCTAGAAATCTTCATAACTATCATATCTTATCTCTAGGATTGCCTTAGAAGCCCTTAGAAACTTTCCCGAAGCTTATCGCCTCATTTCTCGGCTTCTTATGCATCTTAGTTGGTTCAAGTAGAAGAACCAACCGACTAGATGACGATCTAGTCGGTTTGAAATCCTTCTTGAACCGACTAGCCATCCTTGCGTGTTTCAGCCCATTCACTGTTGATCAATTAGTCGGTCCAAGAAGGTTCACCGACCGACTAGATGAAGATCTAGTCGGTTGGAAATTGTAACGCCCCGCTTCCCAAAAGACACCGGAAGCGAGAACGTTACACGGCCCGCTTGAACTGGAGCGGTGAAGCTCGAGTTCAATAAGCGTCTGTGATAAAAACACATAAAAGGGTCCTTGCATTTTGCGTATCAGAACAACCAGAAAACATTTCATTAAATTAAAAGGCACTTCCAGAATTGTTCGTACAGAAAATAAAACGACAGGGCCTCAGCATGGCCAAAGGAAACTACAACCAAACACTAATCCTACTACAAGGAACTAAAGTAAAACTCAAAGCAATGACGGAAAAGAGACTCTAGTCTTCAGCAGAAAACGTCTCGACGTCTTCGACAACTCTGGCTCTCCAAGTCAGGTGGTACTCAAGCTCTGAACCTGACATACATCCACAAACATGAATGTATGTCAGCTAGGGGTCTGCAAGAAAGAGTTAGCATCCCAAGGCGAAGTATATAACAAGTATATGAAATTTAGAAGCATCATTAAATTTAAAAGAAACGACTGCAGCAATTAACGTTTAACAATTACAGAGCAGAAAGGAACAATCCTAGCATGCAGTTCTAGTCGATGGCAAGTTTAAAGTTAGATTCTCAGAGTTTGTTAGCATTTCAATATTCACGATGACCAAGTTAGCGTTACAATGACCATGTCAAGAATTCACATCTAATCTAGGGTTCTCGCCTTTAGGTCGTGATGAGAAGGTCGTTCCTCTCACGGGGGCTTACCGTGATTGACACTAACCCACCGCGTCGGGTGGTGTTCTTGAGGAGAGTACCTTTCATACGCCCAGTGGCCGCTCAACCCTAACCCCACCCAAAAGTTTTGCCGGAACACGAGCCGGCCTAGTCGACTCACACGACATCACGAAAGTCACGAATTCGCCTTCGAGGCGCACGATTTCACGATGTCCATATTGTTAATCATGTCAAGACTCACTGAATTTCATTGTTATCAAAATTAGTGTTTTATGGTGACAGTTCTGTAAAGCGGAAGCGGGTCGAACGACCGTTTCCGTAATTTCAATAATGACGATTTTACCCTTTTTCTTCAACTTGCTACAGAAACAATTTCTTTCTCTAGTTGTTTAAATTGGGGATATATCGTATGATATACCGTTGGATCCCAATTTTCGTCTTAGTCATTATGGTGTCAGTTTTGTACGTCATTCACGTCTAAATTTTGAGTTACACAGCAAAACCATGAAGGCGGCGTAAACGTGCCGAAACTTCTAAAATTCATAACAAATCATATACTTGCCTGTTTTCAACGTTCTTGGTGTCGTTGGAAACGTCTTGACGAAAATCACGTTACGGTGAGATCGGTTCTCTGGTTGATTAAACACGCATGCATCGAATTAGTATCATTCTAACGAAACAACATATTGAAAGATAATCTGATTCTATTAGTTTCCCCATCCTAGGTGATGTTCATAACATGACACTATGTTATAGTACAACAAGTATATTGCTAACAGATTCATACTATCTTATGCTATAAAATAACTTGCTAACTACCATTAAACAAGAACCTAGGTTATTACACATTGCTAAGTGCTCCACCAACTGTTACCCTTGTGACATCATAACCCATGATTTCAAGACCACAAAAACTTATTATAATAAGGTTATTATTATATTAAGCTGTCAAACTAGGCGCTCTAACCTATTAATAGTCACTGTCCATGCGTGTGAACACTGTTCCCATACCAAAACAACTTGATGAATGACAACATACCCTTCTCTATTGCATGAAGTAACACATGAAAAAGCAACCACGTGCTGTAAGTACTATAATATGACACTATGCATTTCACATCATTTAAATAAGTGGCCTACACTTCCCTAGCTATCCAATGTACTGATAACATTATTAAAATAACCTACATATACAAAAATAACATGCAGTAACTCACCTATATTCTTCTTGGACTCCCGTTCTACTTGCTTGCTCGGAGATTGGCACGACCCCTGTCGAGGTGGACGCGCGGAGGAGGCCGTGGCATGGGTTGCTGCGGCTCGCGCGAGGCCGTGGGAGGTAGGAGATGCCGGAGGCGATCGCGAGGGGCTGGGAGGCGCGAGCCCTGGGCTTCCGAGCGGCTGCTGCGAGGGTGGCAACAGAGATCGACGACTCGACGATCAGGGCGTGTGGGGTTTAACGCCGGTGTTGCGTGGTCTGGCGATGGAGAGGCTGGCGTGGCGAGCGCTGCGGAGGGAGGAAGCTCCGGCGTGTGGGGTGTTGGCGGCTGCCTGGGCTTGGAGAAGAAGGCCGCGCGAGCTTTTGGTTGCGTGGAGAGGAAAAAAATGGCAGGCGGCGGCGTTTTGTGTAGGGAGAAAAAAATGAAAGCCCCTAGGGTTTTAAATATATAGAAATGAAATAGGGGCTGTGGTTTAGACATCTAGGGTTTTATTTAATAAAGGGAAGTAAGGTGAAAGCCTGGGGACAGCACGTGAAGGCTGGGGTGTGAGCAGCATGTGAACACGGGTTTATAATATTAGAGCTAGCAGGGTTAAAAAAGAATGGGTTTGGCTTGTACCCGTGAATGGCCTAGGCTTCCAGTTCTCTCCTTTATTTTTTCATGAAGGCTAGTTGTGGAGACCTTAGCCTATAGTTTAAATAAAATAAGGTGTAGGGTTTATAACAGTTGTAGGTGTGTGGGAGCAGCACGTGAGTCTTATTGTTATAGGCTAACTTAGGTTCATATTATAATAGTTGTGTGAGGGGATTCGGGTCTTACGGTAGCCTGTGTTTTCTCCTCTTATTATTATTACATATTTTTTTTTTGCTAAAGTGTTGTGTGCGTGTGTACATGGCTGTGGGGGATTCGGCCATAGGGATTGGGCTAGGGTTTTAATTTAGGAAATAATTTGAAAGGTCATTAATAGTATTAGCATTAAAGGGGTCTAATTTGGGGAATTTAGAGCTAATTAATATGTTTAATATGGGTCTAAAAAGGAAAACTTTTCAAATGTTTTAAAAAGTTTTAAATTTGAATGTTTAAATTTATTTAACGGGAGATACCAAAAAATACTTCTAATAATAATAATAGTAATAACAATAATAATAAATTAATTAAGTGCCACAAAAATAATAATAGCGGTAATTAACATGGGAAAGTTGGCACGTGCACGGGAACGGATACGCCTATCTACGGATACGGACGAAACTTACACGGGAGGAATACAGATAATATCATCAATAAACCGGTCGTTACATCCTACCCACCTTAAAGACGATTCCGTCCTCGGAATCTAATCGGCTGAGACACCGGGAAAACTTAAGGTTAACGCTCGTATCTCATCCTCTAAAGTATACACACCAAAAATTAACCATCATACCTTAGTCAAATAGTATTTCTAATACTAACATCAACACCAATAGTATTACCACTGATAATACTAATCAACATCTATGCTAATAGTAGTAACAATACACATACACATTACTAGTTACATATTAGTATAACCTGTTTATAATAATTTCATCCTATGAACACAAACCAACCAATATTATTCTCGGGTGAATAATGACACTTTACTACACGACCACATCAATTTACTAGCTGTAAGTGTGCTATCACCTTGCACACTCACATCATTATTAAAACACAATATATTACCATATATCTTATACACTCACAATCTTTAAGGATATAGTACCACACGCCACAAAACTTACCACTAATACAAAAAATAGAATCATTCTTTGTCAAGTAACACTTCAATCATACTATCACTTTCACATACCGCATAATACCATATACACATTAAAATACATATCACTACACATATATACATGCACGTATTACCTTACACCAAACACCGACTTATATACGTCTTACTCATAGTACTAGGGTCATCGTAATCTACCCACCTTAGGATCAAGTCCGTCCTCAGACTTCCTTGAATAGGCTGACATAGGGGTGCGCGGACTTAGACGCTAAGGTCATTCTATCCTAGTCATACATATATTATAATGAAACCATATACATCCATATGCATACACTTACTCATACATCACACACGTCCAAATACCTATTCATACATTCGTTTTACATACACGTACACACTTACACTACTACACGCCTATCTCGTATCTATATAGAACAAATATACACACACGGGTAAACACAACCATGGTAATTTACATAGGGCTAGTATACTATTTCATACATCCACATATACGTAGTCACAAACATACGGCTCTGCATACCTCCTGGTATACACATGCTCATACATCATCCCGTAGGGGTAATTGTAACAATTCTACTATATATAAAACACACTTGTTCATACAATATATATTTATACACACACACCTATAACTAACCACATACATATACGCGTACGAGTACACGCCAGACATTCTAACATATAAATCACACAATAAATCTGCACACACAACTATACGTACACTTATTATCATTACACATAACATGTACATCACTGTACTAGCATACAATTTCAACCATTAACAAGTACGGCTAAGATACCTATACTCCTCGTGACTAGCCAATACTAAATCTAACACGCTCAGATATTCTATAGTGATATAGCTAATCGCTCTCCTAAGTATAGATATAACACTTACTACTCTATACTTGACTATATACATACTTATCACAAATTACCGTATATGCACATACGACACAATAGATAATCACATTGGACTAATATTAAGGGTAAGCATACTCGGACATGGGTGGTATATAAGGATTAGTATACTCGGGTCCACACTCCCTATCTATTCTCATGCACCATAACAACACCACAATCAATGCTAATGGTCATCATACTTAAACTAAAGCTGACATAAGTAAAGATAAGCACTAATGTGGTAACTAAGGAATATGGTAGGATTCAGAGTTGAATGCGGCAATGAATTAGCGTTGTGATGAACGGTTCCGAATGTGGGATGGGTAAGAGGTTAGTTGGTGACATAAGATATTTATGAATAATTAATTATTAAGAATATAAGAACATGTGTAAAATAATGACATCGTTATAATTTACGTAAATTTGCGAGTTAGAAGTTAAACCATAAAATGTGATTTGTCAAATAACAGGTGAAGAATAATATGGACATTGTGTTGTAGTGATTGACTTGTAAATGGAAATAGGGTTGTAAAAAGAAAATTTTTCTTTTCTTAAAATATATGAAGATAATGATTGTAAAACTGACACACAGGATTTTGAAGTTCTATTTAACTTAGGAAAGTATTTTAAAAAATATGTATCAATGACCGTTTCGAAATACATTAGTGAGAAAGGAGGTGACATTTGAACTAGCGAATTAGGAATAAAGTTTTTGAAAGTTCTTTACATGAGGAAAATAGAGTAGTTATACGAGGTTAGGTGAAATAGAAGTACGAAAGAGATATGTTTGAAAATCACTATAAGATAGTAACTAAAGATCGCGTCAGAAGAGTTTCCTAATCAAGATTGGGTTTAAGTCGACTGAAGTGTAGAAAAATCTAAGTAAGAGTTTTCAAAAGGATTTTAAACTTAGCGAAGAATTCAATAAATGAAATATCGAAAATATCTTTTTAGAAGGAGGGGTTCAAGGGTAAAAAAAATGGCGGATATGAAGAGTTTATGTGAATCGAGGACAAGAATCAGATTCGACGATTGAAGCGTAAGGACGACTAAGAAGTAACTCTGTGAATACGCTACGGCGGCTTTCTACGATCATTAACATGGAAGTGTAATGATTATAAAATAATAAAATCAGGGGGAAATAATCATTGGGTGACTAAGGTTTAGCACTAAGGTTCGTCAAAGAACTAGACTGTGTTAGGGAAGCCGATGTGAGGGTTCTTTGAGGGTCAAGGTTAAGATCTTATCTATAGGTCTGGAATATTCCACGCTTCGAAATCTACTCATTGCAGACGTCTCAGGCTTGACTTGCACGGCGACGATCGCTACGTCCGGTTGGGCCCTAGATTCGATAAACCTAAGCGAATGATTTACGAAACTCGAAAGTTTAATAAGGTTAGAGCTAGATGATCAATCGACAGGTTGACTCCTAAGATGATAATACCAAGTCATGGCACGGGTGTCTAACTAACGAGCACAAGCGTCTATCTATTCCTATCATCCTGGTGTCGGTTTCCTATCGTGCTGAGACAAGATATTCGAATAATTTCACGTACAAACTATTCTGGATATTTTTGGCTAATGAAAAGTGTTCTAATTGTTCTGAACTTGGCAGTTGCAAGACCTGCATGGGCCACCACTAAAACCTGTAACGCCCCGCTTCCCAAAAGACACCGGAAGCGAGAACGTTACACGGCCCGCTTGAACTGGAGCGGTGAAGCTCGAGTTCAATAAGCGTCTGTGATAAAAACACAGAAAAGGGTCCTTGCATTTTGCGTATCAGAACAACCAGAAAACATTTCATTAAATTAAAAGGCACTTCCAGAATTGTTCGTACAGAAAATAAAACGACAGGGCCTCAGCATGGCCAAAGGAAACTACAACCAAACACTAATCCTACTACAAGGAACTAAACTAAAACTCAAAGCAATGACAGAAAAGAGACTCTAGTCTTCAGCAGAAAACGTCTCGACGTCTTCGACAACTCTGGCTCTCCAAGTCAGGTGGTACTCAAGCTCTGAACCTGACATACATCCACAAACATGAATGTATGTCAGCTAGGGGTCTGCAAGAAAGAGTTAGCATCCCAAGGCGAAGTATATAACAAGTATATGAAATTTAGAAGCATCATTAAATTTAAAAGAAACGACTGCAGCAATTAACGTTTAACAATTACAGAGCAGAAAGGAACAATCCTAGCATGCAGTTCTAGTCGATGGCAAGTTTAAAGTTAGATTCTCAGAGTTTGTTAGCATTTCAATATTCACGATGACCAAGTTAGCGTTACAATGACCATGTCAAGAATTCACATCTAATCTAGGGTTCTCGCCTTTAGGTCGTGATGAGAAGGTCGTTCCTCTCACGGGGGCTTACCGTGATTGACACTAACCCACCGCGTCGGGTGGTGTTCTTGAGGAGAGTACCTTTCATACGCCCAGTGGCCGCTCAACCCTAACCCCACCCAAAAGTTTTGCCGGAACACGAGCCGGCCTAGTCGACTCACACGACATCACGAAAGTCACGAATTCGCCTTCGAGGCGCACGATTTCACGATGTCCATATTGTTAATCATGTCAAGACTCACTGAATTTCGTTGTTATCAAAATTAGTGTTTTATGGTGACAGTTCTGTAAAGCGGAAGCGGGTCGAACGACCGTTTCCGTAATTTCAATAATGACGATTTTACCCTTTTTCTTCAACTTGCTACAGAAACAATTTCTTTCTCTAGTTGTTTAAATTGGGGATATATCGTATGATATACCGTTGGATCCCAATTTTCGTCTTAGTCATTATGGTGTCAGTTTTGTACGTCATTCACGTCTAAATTTTGAGTTACACAGCAAAACCATGAAGGCGGCGTAAACGTGCCGAAACTTCTAAAATTCATAACAAATCATATACTTGCCTGTTTTCGACGTTCTTGGTGTCGTTGGAAACGTCTTGACGAAAATCACGTTACGGTGAGATCGGTTCTCTGGTTGATTAAACACGCATGCATCGAATTAGTATCATTCTAACGAAACAACATATTGAAAGATAATCTGATTCTATTAGTTTCCCCATCCTAGGTGATGTTCATAACATGACACTATGTTATAGTACAACAAGTATATTGCTAACAGATTCATACTATCTTATGCTATAAAATAACTTGCTAACTACCATTAAACAAGAACCTAGGTTATTACACATTGCTAAGTGCTCCACCAACTGTTACCCTTGTGACATCCTAACCCATGATTTCAAGACCACAAAAACTTATTATAATAAGGTTATTATTATATTAAGCTGTCAAACTAGGCCCTCTAACCTATTAATAGTCATTGTCCATGCGTGTGAACACTGTTCCCATACCAAAACAACTTGATGAATGACAACATACCCTTCTCTATTGCATGAAGTAACACATGAAAAAGCAACCACGTGCTGTAAGTACTATAATATGACACTATGCATTTCACATCATTTAAATAAGTGGCCTACACTTCCCTAGCTATCCAATGTACTGATAACATTATTAAAATAACCTACGTATACAAAAATAACATGCAGTAACTCACCTATATTCTTCTTGGACTCCCGTTCTGCTTGCTTGCTCGGAGATTGGCACGACCCCTGTCGAGGTGGACGCGCGGAGGAGGCCGTGGCATGGGTTGCTGCGGCTCGCGCGAGGCCGTGGGAGGTAGGAGATGCCGGAGGCGATCGCGAGGGGCTGGGAGGCGCGAGCCCTGGGCTTCCGAGCGGCTGCTGCGAGGGTGGCAACAGAGATTGACGACTCGACGATCAGGGCGTGTGGGGTTTAACGCCGGTGTTGCGTGGTCTGGCGATGGAGAGGCTGGCGTGGCGAGCGCTACGGAGGGAGGAAGCTCCGGCGTGTGGGGTGTTGGCGGCTGCCTGGGCTTGGAGAAGAAGGCCGCGCGAGCTTTTGGTTCCGTGGAGAGGAAAAAAATGGCAGGCGGCGGCGTTTTGTGTAGGGAGAAAAAAATGAAAGCCCCTAGGGTTTTAAATATATAGAAATGAAATAGGGGCTGCGGTTTAGACATCTAGGGTTTTATTTAATAAAGGGAAGTAAGGTGAAAGCCTGGGGACAGCACGTGAAGGCTAGGGTGTGAGCAGCATGTGAACACGGGTTTATAATATTAGAGCTAGCAGGGTTAAAAAAGAATGGGTTTGGCTTGTACCCGTGAATGGCCTAGGCTTCCAGTTCTCTCCTTTATTTTTTCATGAAGGCTAGTTGTGGAGACCTTAGCCTATAGTTTAAATAAAATAAGGTGTAGGGTCTATAACAGTTGTAGGTGTGTGGGAGCAGCACGTGAGTCTTATTGTTATAGGCTAACTTAGGTTCATATTATAATAGTTGTGTGAGGGGATTCGGGTCTTACGGTAGCCTGTGTTTTCTCCTCTTATTATTATTACATATTTTTTTTTTGCTAAAGTGTTGTGTGCGTGTGTACATGGCTGTGGGGGATTCGGCCATAGGGATTGGGCTAGGGTTTTAATTTAGGAAATAATTTGAAAGGTCATTAATAGTATTAGCATTAAAGGGGTCTAATTTGGGGAATTTAGAGCTAATTAATATGTTTAATATGGGTCTAAAAAGGAAAACTTTTCAAATGTTTTAAAAAGTTTTAAATTTGAATGTTTAAATTTATTTAACGGGAGATACCAAAAAATACTTCTAATAATAATAATAGTAATAACAATAATAATAAATTAATTAAGTGCCACAAAAATAATAATAGCGGTAATTAACATGGGAAAAGTTGGCACGTGCACGGGAACGGATACGCCTATCTACGGATACGGACGAAACTTACACGGGAGGAATACAGATAATATCATCGATAAACCGGTCGTTACAGAAATCCTTCTTGAACCGACTAGATATCCAAGTTCAACTCGGCCTCTTCACTGTTGACCAATTAGTCGGTCCAAGAAGGTTCACCAACCGACTAGTTGTCAAACTAGTCGGTTGGAAATCCTTCTCAGACCGACTAGTTATCCTTATATTTTTCAGCCAAGCTACGGTTGACTTGTTAGTCGGTCAAAGAAGAATTACCAACCGACTAGTTGTCAAACTAGTCAGTTGGCAATCCTTCTTAGACCGACAAGTTTTTCTTGTGAAATTCAGCTTAACTTCTGTTGATCAATTAGTCGGTCCAAGAAGGTTCACCGACCGACTAGTTGTCAAACTAGTCGGTTGGTGTTTGTTCTTAGACCGACTAGTTCTATCTCTTGAATTCACTATCTTTGCTGTCATCCTTCTAGTCGGTCCAAGAAGGTTCACCGACCGACTAGTTACAAAACTAATCGGTCAGTGATCCTTCTTAGACCGATTAAGCAGCTTCAGAAATAGATCCGTTGGGCATTTAATGCCACGATTTTTGTGACCGTTTTGTCTCTTCCTAAATAATTTTAAGTTGCTTCAAACCAGAGAATCAAGGCTGATTTTAGAGACATTTTCACATCCAAGAGAAGAGCCATTCAACTCCATTTCTAAGCTCTCTCATCTCACAAGAATCTCTCCCTTACTCTTTGAGCCCTAATTCCTCAATAGAGATTCACATTCTTTGTGAGCTACTCAAGCTAAGAGCTTGAATCAAAGTCAGCAACTTCACCCTAGCCATCTATTGTTGTTCATCTTGGTGGAGCTAGGGTTTGTTGCTAACTACATTCTCAAAATCCATTCTTGCCCTAAATTGGTAAGTATTTCTCAAGGCATAGGATTTTGTGGTAAGAAGCTTTATATTTCATTCTCTATACTTCTTAATTGTTGTATACTCTCGGTTCTTGAGAGGGTTGGCTTGATCCCAAGTTGTGGGAGTCAAGATTTCAGTTTTGCTCTCGGTTTGTGAGAGTGTGCTTAGTCACAGGTTGTGGGATTAAGGTTTTGTGTGTTCCCGGTTTGTGGGATACACGGACATCGATTGTAGGTCGATTGCACTTGTGGGGTTTCCGCAAGTGGGCTAAAGGAAAGCTCTAGTGGTTTTACTAGAGTATCTGGAGGGGATCCGGGTGTTGCTGGATTAGGGCACCGGGAACAAGTCGGGGAGACTTAGGTGGCACCGAACCAGGGTACATTGCATGTTTGCATTGCATTCTTCCTTGTGTTGTTGATCACTTCTTTCATTCCGCATTTGTTGGTTAATTAGGGTTTTATTTGGCGTAAATTCCTTATAATTCTATAACACACTATTCACCCCCCCCCCCCCTCTAGTGTTTGTTCCGCATAGCACATGGTCACTACATTCCTAATCTCGGCCTGGGAAGAGGAGGCCAGCTTGGATAGGGCGTCGGCTCGGAGGTTGTTGGAGCGAGGTAGATGTTGGACTTCCTCTTTCTTGAACCTCTGAAGCTCGACCTTCGTGCGCTGAAAGTAACGCTTCATCAGCTCTTCTCGGGCCTCGAAACTCCCCTGGATCTGTTTAACGACGAGCCTCGAGTCGCTCAGAAGCAGCACATTTGTCGCCCCCATTGCTCGGCATAGCTTCAACCCGTTGACGGCGGCTTCGTACTCCGCTACATTGTTCATCGCTGAAATGTTGAAGCGGAGCGCATACTCCAACAGGCATCCATCGGAAGTTTGGATGACGATGCCTGCTCCACTTTCGGACCCCATAGCCGAGCCGTCGACGTGGATGAGCCATAGTTCACCATCTCCTCCCTGAGTGGATGTTATGGGTTCCTTGACTTTCGGCGGTCTTTGACATGCTACGGCCGATTGAGAGCCTGGTGGGCCCTCGGGAAGTTCTTCGGTGGTACGCTCTACCATGAAGTCTGCTAGCACTTGGCCCTTGATCGTCGTTCAGGCTCGATAAATGATGTCGAACTCACTGAGCTAGACGCTCCAATTCAGCATTCTCCCCGATCGCTCCAATCTCTTCAAGTTCTTCTCGAGGGGGAGATTGGTGTAGACGATGATGGTGTGAGCCTGGAAGTATGGCCGTAGCTTCCTCGCTGTCGTTACTAGGTAGTAAGCGACATTCTCTATGGGGCTATAATGGGTCTCCGCATCTCGGAGCACCCGGCTCGCATAGTAGACAGGTTGTTGCATGCCCTTCTTTTCTTTAACCAGGGCCGAACTGACAGCTTCGTCATTGGCGGAGAGATATAAGCCTAGCTGCTCTCCCTCCTCCGGCTTTGCGAGCAGCGGCGGGCTTTACAAGTAGGCATGTAGCTCTGCAAACGCTTGGGAGCAAGATTCGTCCCATTTGATCACATTCCTATCGTCCTTCTTTGCAGCGAGAGCCCGTAGCAAAACTTTGAAGAAAGGGAGAGACCTCTCTGTGGATTTCGACAGGTATCTCCCCATCGTGGCAACCCTGCCGTTCAGCCATTGTAAGTCTCAAATGGTTCGAGGCTCTGACATATTGACGAGGGATGATATCTTGTCTGGGTTCGCCTCAATTCCTCGCTTCATAATCATGAAGCCGAGGAATTTTCCAGATTGCACGCCAAACATGCAATTTGCAAGGTTGAGCCTCAAGTTGTAGTGGCGCACCTTCTGGAAAGTCTCCTGCAGGTCGGCAAGGTGGTCCGGGGCCTCCTTTCTTTTGACCAACATATCGTCGATGTAGACTTCAAGATTTTGCCTGACTTGAGAGCTAAAAATGTTGTCCACCATCCGCTGATAGGTTGCCCCGGCATTCTTCAATCCGAACGGCATCTTTATATAACAGAAGGTGTCCTTATCGGTGATGAAGGATTTCTTCTCTTTGTCAACCTCCGCCATTGGGATTTGATTATACCCCGAGAACGCATCCATGAAGCTTAGCAGTTCGTAACCCGATGCCTGATCGACCAAGTGATCTATCCTTGGTAAGGGGAAGTTGTCCTTTGGGCACACCTTGTTGAATTCAGTGAAGTCGACGCACATGCACCACTTCCCACTGGCCTACTTCACCATGACGATGTTGGCGAGCCACTTCGGGTAGCTCTCCGGCCTTGTAAACTTGTCTTTGAGGAGCCGCACCACCTCCTCTTCTGCCGCCCTCATCTTCTCCCCTCTGGAGCTCCTCTTCTTCTGCTTGATCGGATGAGCTTCTGGGTCTAGCTTGTGGGCGATCACCGCAGGATCGAATCCGGGCATGTCCGAGGGCAACCATACAAAGATGTCTGCATTCTCTCTGAGGAGATTAATGAGTCTTGTCCTCAGAGCGGCCGGGAGCTTCGTACCGATGGAAACGGTCTTGCTCTCCTCTACGGACACATGCACTTCTTCAATTTCCTCCGCTGGGGTTGGTCGCTGGTCGTAGTAATCCTCCCGCTCATCGAGGAGATCGACCGTCAAGGCCTGTTCCGGCGCCTTATGCTTGATGGACCCGATGTAGCAGCTCCGAGACAGTTTTCGGATCCCCCGTACTTGCCCCACCCCCACGGGGTCTGAAATTTCACCATTTAATGCAGCAGTCTGGGGAGAGCTTCAATGGCAGTCATGTAGGGCCGCCCTATGATTCCATTGTACTCCAACACAGTGTCAACGATAACAAACTACGTCATGCGGGTGACGACCCTTGGCTCCTCCCCCAGAGTCACGGGTAGGGTGATCACCCTAGCAATAGCGACTGAGTGGTTGGTGAAGCCGATGATCGGACCCATGCAGGGCCTCAGGTCTGCTAGGTTTAATCCCATCTTCTCGACCGTCGACATGAATAGGATGTTGCAGGAGCTCCCCATGTCGATCAGAAGGCGGCTAACGATGGCCATCCCGATCTGAGCCTCTATGATGATGGCATCATCATGCGGCAGCTCGACCCCCTCCAGGTCATCATCTATGAAAGTGATGGGCGGTCGAGCTACTCTTCTTCTCTTCGCTCTAGCACCTAGGTCCGCCACCATCACCCGCTGAATGTGCTCCTTCCTGGCCGATGATGACGTGTCCCCCGACGATGGCCCCCCGCATATCACGTTTATACGCATGGACAGCTTTAGTGGGTGAGGTGCTACCTGCTCGTTGTTCGGGGATGGGTCTGGCCTCCGTGTTCCCTGCGGAGCTCTCTCTTCCCGGGCGGGCCTTCTACCCTTGACATAGCCTCAGAGGTGGCCTGCTTAAATCAACCGCTCTATCTCCCTTTTTTAGTGTAAAGCAGTTGTCGGTATCTTGACCGTGATCTCGATTATATCGACAATACTTCTGTAGATCCCTCTTAGCAGGGTCCGACCTCAACTCCTGGGGCAGTTCTTGTACCAGTCCGGCCCCCGTCGCGGCGGCTAACACCTCGATCATCGTGGCATTGAGCTACATGTATGGGCCTATTGTAGTCTCTCCAGCCTTTGGACGATCTGCACAGGCTCTCTGGCAGTGGCAAACTCCCACACCGGACCATGGCGATCTTGCGGACGACGCACCTCTGGATCTCGCCTGTGCTGGGCAGGCTGGTCACGACCATTGGGTCTGTCCTCTTGCATCGGCCGGAAGCTGGGCCGTTGCTCTCCGCAGGGTGCCTCCATCCTGGTGCCCCCTTTTCCCGTCACAGGGCCTCCTCGCTCAACATGTACCTCTCTACCTAAACGACAAGCACGTCGAAGTCGACAGGCGGGTCTCGGCAGAGGGACTTGTGGAGGCTCCGGCTAGTCAATCCCTTCTTGAAGGCCGCCATGACCAACTCGTCCCTACAGATCACTACACCACGCTTCTCATCTTGGAAACGGTGTAAGAATTTCAGAATCATCTCCCCCTCCTTCTAGACGATCATGAACAGGTAGTCAGTAGGCTTCTTCCTCAGCCTTCATGCCCAGAATTGCTGACAGAATTCATGAGATAATTCACCAAAGCATTCGATGGTCATGGATGGCTGGCATTTGTACCACTCCAGGACTGAGTCGTTCAGAATATTCATAAAGCCCCGACACAGGATCACGTCATGTGCGCCCTGCGTCTCCATTGCCCCCATGTATTTCTGCACATGCACGAGGGGGTCGTCTGCCCCACTATAGATTTTTGGTCGGGGGAGCTTGAACCTCATAGGGTTCGGAGATGAAGTCATCCATCTCACCAATGGAATGGCTTCCTCGGGGAAAGCAGGGTGCTCGGGAGTACGTCCCCTCCGTCTCTTGGGGGTTCTACCTCGGTCGTGGCCTTCATGTCGATCATCAGACCTAGTGGCAAGTTGCCTTGGCGTCCAAGGGCATGCCCTCTCCGTCCCTCTGGGGATCTGCTCTGGTCGCAGCCCGACCACCAAGATCTTCGTGCTCAGGTGGATGTCACGGCTGTCGAAGTGGGCTCCTCCTGAGCAGGGACCCTGCTGAGGGTGGGCTGCATGCGTCCCTTCATTATCGGCCTAAGGTCGACATCTCTGGGACCTCACGGTTCTCCATCCAGATCCTTTCACGCTCGGCGATGATGAAGCGGAGTGGTCGATGAGCGTTCTCCTCTGCGAGACGGGTTTCTTCGTCGTGGCTGGCCTGATGGGAGGCGTCCGCCACCCCCTCTTGGCATCTTTTGTCGGCGGTAGCTTCTTTATTGTGCCTTCGCTACCGCACGGCCTCCATTTCCTAATCGAGGAACTTTTGCTGGGCAGCTATGTCCTCGACAAGTGCTCGCGCCCCGGGAGTACACACACACCCGGGACAGACGAGTTTTAGTTTTACCGCAAGCGCACGGGGTAGCGGCGAGCGGGTATCGAACTCAGGGAGGACAAAAGACAGTGTCTCCTTCCAATCACCTAGCTTTCAAAAGGGTCGAGAATCGTTTGGGGTAAACAGTCACAATCGTGCAAATATCAAGAGAAAGTATCAATTCAATAAAACGTCTAGGGATAGGGAATCCCCGCCACGGACCGTCTCTCATCATTGTGATTCATAGGTTTCATCATTGCTAAACTTGAATGTGGGTGAACTAGTTGCAACTAAATGTAGAATCAAGCTCACGCTCTCGCGCTATTGCCAGTCTATAGCAAGCCTAGGATAGGGTCCAATCTCTTGCAAACCCTAGCCTAAGTCGCTAGCGTGAAGAATGGCATCATCGTCCAATCGTATCTCGAGCCCACTCTCGTGCAAACTCGAGCTACGACCTAGGTTACGATAGTTCCTATCCGTCCAATCTCTTGCAAATGGATATGGGTACAGATTCGCAATTAAAACCACTAGCTTTGGTCCAATCTCTTGCAAACCAAGTCTAGAGAGATCCAATTGTCAATCTAAATCGAATACCTAGGCCTTCCTATCAATTGGGATCCAATCTCTTGCAAATCCCAATTGATATGAATCCCTACCTATCCGTAATTAATCAATCACAACCTAACCCTAATCAATTCTACCAGCAATTCCACAATTTCATCACAAATTAGAAATAGGGTACATAGGGTTCATCCCTACGCCCTAAGACGATAGCACTACTTACTATTCGTCATGAAATTCTCAGAAAAATCCATAATAATATCAAGGGAATTCATTGCAATAGAGAAATAGCTAATAAAAATTGAGTTTTTGATAGGAAATAGACAAACCAATGAAGATCCAATGATATCCAATGAAAATCCAATAAGAGTAGCCTTTAAATCTCCCAAAAGAAAGCCTAAAGCTAATTAATCTAAAAAGTTCTGAAATGTTCTCAAAAAGGCTGCCCAAAGCTCTCCTAACTAGGGCAAAAACTGGGTTTAAATACCCTCCAAAATCACCCAGAAAATCGTGACCAAACTGCCCCTGCGCAGCCTAGAAATCGCAACTTTCGTAGTAGGCGGAGCGGCTCACTCACCCGAGCGACATTGTCACTCGGCCGAGTGACAGACCCTGTAAGAAAACAGTAAGTCAGGGGGGTCTCAGGGTCTGCCTTCGGAGGTGACTCGGCCGAGTATACTTATCTGTTCGGCCGAGTGGCTTTATTGTTCGGCCGAGTAACTTTCGCCAGGATCTTCGAAAAATACAGTAACTTCGGCCTTTTTCTGGACAATTTCTCTGTACCACTCGGGCGAGTGAGATTTCATATTCGGCCGAGTGGGATTTCTTCGCTCGGGCGAGTATACGCTGAAATTAGCTCTGTGTATGTATCCGTTCTGGTCGACCGAGTGGGGTTTCTTGTTCGGCCGAGTGAGTGCTCCACTCGGCCGAGTGGCATGCTGTAAATGCCCAATCTTCTCCGTTTCTCCTCCTCGTCACTCCTACGAAGTTCCTTCTTCTTCCACTCATCTTCCATCGCTGAATGGCCCTCAAATGAGCCGTGGGTGACACTCCTTAGCGCTTGCTTGCTCCGAATCGCTCCATATTTCCTGAAATACGACAAAAACAAGAAATAGTGAAAAGCATCGCAATATTGTCAAATAATCGTGAAAAATGCGATATGGGCGATCAAAACGGCATGCAAACATGCAGAAAAAAGGTGTAAAATATGGAGTGATCAAAATCCGCCAAGCTTACCTCTTACTCGTCCTCGAGGAAGATAAGTAAAAGGTGAGCCCGATGGAAAAAATAATAAAAAGAAAAGATGGAAGAGATAGAAAATAAGAAAGAAAGCAAAGAGAGAGGTGCTAGATCATTTTCTCAGGACGTGGGTTTTGCTTACTCATGTAGCCAACGACGAATGTAAAACTCATGCCAAAGATTTTTATCTCGATATCATAGTATATGGATGCATTCAAAATAGAAAACTCGAGAATAGCAAAATAATATGAAATACAGAATCATTCTAGAATTAACATCGTCTGAAGCATCTAAAGCGGTATACATAATCATTGATCCCACACCTTTCAATTGAATGCTTTCTACCTGGAGTATAAGAGATATCATACAATATGGAGCGTAAGAATAGAAAAGTATGGTTTTCATGAAATGTATGCCAAGTGTCAATTCCTGGATCTCGTAAAACTTTTAGTGATCTCACCAAGTATAGAAAATTACCTAGCTTAGGTTGTCATGCACTGTCAGGTAGTCACTCTCTCACACATCATTGGTTCATCTCCCCCAAGCTTATCTATAAGCGTGGTGGCATAACATAAATCAATAATTATATTCCCCATTTTTGAAGCTCCATGATAGAATA
This sequence comes from Scilla litardierei, assembly GCA_030789695.1. Classification (NCBI taxonomy): domain Eukaryota; kingdom Viridiplantae; phylum Streptophyta; class Magnoliopsida; order Asparagales; family Asparagaceae; genus Scilla; species Scilla litardierei. Next base: position 31,764,936 of record CM061139.1, on the reverse strand, counting down.
AAAACAAAAGAGGGAAGAAAGAGAGAAAGAGTGTGAGATTGGATCATGTATAAACTTCTTTTCTCTTTTCTCTTCTTTTTCTCATTTTTTAATAGATTTATATATACAACTGTGATCCCAAATCAAAAGATAGAAAGATATACATGTATATATTTTTTTTCTTTTTTTCTTTTTGCTTTTGGGGTAGTGGAGCATGAACTTTATAAAGCGGGGGAATTGCCAATATAGGATCTGCTAAAGGGAGATTCACCAATGAATATAAATAGAGAATTAATGCTCAAGATATGTGGAGAAAGAAATAAATGTAACGCTCGGTTCACTCTATAAGACGTGCACAACAACTTCAGCAGAGTAATGTAATCTACTCAGTTTGATCTCAGAAAGTAAACTAGTCCAGTTATATCAACCTAACATACATTTATTCAACCTGAAAGTGAGGTGTACATTTTTCATGCAATAAGAAGTGATATAAGAAAGGAAAGCAGTACTCCAGATATAAGCAATCAATGCGTGAAGCTTGGTGTGTTTTCTATGAAGAGCATACATATGAATCATCAGACTTCAGCTAATAACAGAATTTCATCCATATTCATATACGAAAAGGTGGGTTACTATCTCAAATGCATAGCGTGACAAAGCATATGATATCTGAAATAAAAACCATGACGTGACAAAATAGTATGCAAACAGAGATAAGCTAATCACAACGTCGTCATCATCACAGAAAGGTCATCTCTAGCAAAAGATGAAAGAAATAAGGATAACAGAAAATAGAAACTACTATGAAATGCAGCACACTCAAAAATGTAAGAAAACGTGATGCATGATAAAAAACGAAAAAAGTGGGTGAAAATGAGTGCAAAAGCGGAAAATGTGAGAAAAGAAAAAATAAAAGGGTGACAAAAAGCAAAAGCGTGAGAACTCACTCCCCCAAGCTAAAGTGCACAGTGTCCTCAATGTGCGAAGTGTGGCACACTGAGAGACGTGAAATGGGTGGGGTGGGTGAGGATGCATGCATGATGAAAATAAAAGAAAGGGAAATGATATGGTAATGCAGGTGGTGCATGCAGAGGTCAAAATGGTGCAGAGTATCAGTGTCCCCAAAAAAATAAGATCCCTCACTCCAAAAGAGATATAAACAGATATGACCAAAAAGGTACCAAAACGGTGTGTGGAGGAGGAGCGCAAAAACAACCAGCAAAACAACAGAAATATAGAAGGCATCCAGTGTGTGCCTAGGCTGGTGGTGGTGCACCAGCACCGTCCTACGGCGGAGGTGGTAGTGGAGGTGGTGGGCGTGGTAGCTGCTGGGTGGGTGTCGGGGGTGGAGGCAAACGCGCCAGAATCTGGTTCAGGCAAGCCTGAATACTGGGAAGAATGGCGACGTGGGTCTGCACAGAACTAACTGTGGCGGAGAGAGCCCTGAAATCCGCTCTAAGTCCACTAATAGCCCCCTCAAGAGCACGAATGCTCTGAACTAGAGAGTCGGGGGGTGGTGGAGTAGAGGGACACACAGGTCTAACTGGTGAAGTGCGGGGCTGTCTCATGCGGGCAGTGTAGAGGATGGGTCTAGCAGGGAAGTGGGGTAGTGGTGCTGTGCTCACTAAGTGATGCCCAGCCTCAGTGAGAGGCTGGGACACAGGAAAGGTCGAAGTGGAAGCAGCAGTGGTAGTGAAAGTGAAAACAGATGACGAAGCGACGTGAGAGGTCAGTGACGCAGACGTGGGGACAGATGTCACGACACTCTCAGAAAAGATTGCGGTAGTGGGGACAGACGGGCAAACGGCTGGGGTGGTCGTGGACAAAAGTGAGGACAGAACCGCCACTGCGACGGTAAAGGAGGTCTCGCCGCTCTCTAAAATGGTAGTGGGACACTCGGGGCTGGCAGTGGAAATGGGCTCGACAGAAAGAGGCACATGGGTGGTGGTGGTGGACGGCTCAGCTAAAGTGCTCCCGACACTAACAGACGTGTGGACAGAGGTGTCGGGAGGTGCAGACAGATCATGAGCAGGCTGAGGGATCACGGGGTCGACGGGTTGAACGAGGGGCTCCTGCTGAGCATCCTCGGGCTCAAGCACGTAGGCGGCGGGGATAAGGAGATCCATCGCTGGAATCCAATCTCCGCCCGTGGGTCCAATATGTGTCTGAGCAGGGCTCGGGAGAACCATGTAATACGCGCTGAAGGGACCGTGCAGCCAAACCCAGTGCTGGTGACCATGGGGACGAAGCATCTTCATCCGGGCCATAACATCTATAGAAAGTGTAGTGGGGCCAGAGCTCGACGCAGGTCGTCAGGAAGGTCAACACCGGTCATAAGGGCCAAGAGGGTGATCAGACCGCCGCAACAGATAGGCGTACGAGTGCTCACAGAAATAATGATGCGGTCCAAAAACAAACTGGCAATATCGATCTCGATGACGGGGACCATATCGTCACTACCCCTATCTAGAACCCTAGGGTGTGTCATCGTATAGAGCATGTAGAGCTCTGGAGTAGATAGCGTCCCGGGCTCGTACCTCGCAAGAAATGTAGTCGCCATAAGGCGCTATGCAATGCGGAGGTAGGGTGGATAATAGATGATGCCTTGACCCTACTAGGGTCAAAGGCGAGTGGGGATCTCGCAATCTGTGTCCAAAAGGTGTAAGTGTCGAACGACGGGGGTGGAATGTGCGTGGGAGCGTAGGCGCGGTCTGGGACCGGGACGGCGGGCCACTGGAAAAATGCTCTAAGCATGTCGAGAGTGATCTCGCACTCTCGATCCATCAAATGGAAGGAGCATCCTCCAGGGGTCCGGTCAATGGAACTAAGGACCTCTAGTATCGGACGGATGTAAGTATCCGCCGACACCGACAGAAATTCGCGTCATCCCACGTTGTCATACAACGTGAGAAGCCCCTCAAGTACCCCTAGGCGGTCTAGGTCGGCTAGGTGTGCAAACCTAGAGGGTACTATGGAGAGATGGCAGATACGCTTGAATCTGGCGCGATGTGCGTCATTTCGAAACGTAATCCGCATCGGCCCGACGACGGGAGTGGGTGGTGGAACGGGATCAGCAGGAAGCGGCTGTGTAGGTGGTGGTGGTGGGCTATGTGGAGGGGAGTCTGCCCTAGCAGAAGAGGAGCCAGGATCACCTGACTTCTTCCGCTTCGAAGCGGGCTCCCGCGTGCATTAACTACGGCGTGGCGGCATGTGTGCCGCGAAACGTGCCCAACTAAAATGAAATGTGACGCGCTAAATAATGAAACGCGTATACTTGAGCATGCTGTGGGAGCAATCAGCAATGTGCGTGAAGATACGCCTCCTCCACAAGGCTCCGTATGCGTCAAAAATCTCCCCAAAGCTCCCCCAAGCTAGTCTGAAACACAAACGATAAAATCAGTCAATAATAATCAATATGTATGGGGGAGATAAGGGGTAACAGACATATATAAGATTTAATTTGAATTTGGGGTGAAACGGGCGTACAAAATAGGAGAAATGGGGAGAAAGTTGTGTTTTGGGCGAAATGGGGTGATCGGCGGCGGGAGCGGCCGGCGCCGGCGAGCTGCTGGGTGGGGGGGTCGTCGGCGACTGAGTGCAGGTCAGCGACAGCGGTGGGTGGCCAGCTCGGGCATCGAAGGGTCCGTGATTCGGGCGAGGGAGGCGAAGCGACTGTAGGCGAGTGCGAGGATTTGGGGATTTTTCGCGTTTCGAATTTCACGCAGCCGCGGCGCTTATATATATGAATGATACGACTCGGCCGAGTGAAGAGTTCACTCGGCCGAGTGGGATATGAAATAAAATTTCGAAAATATCTCCCACAAGTTACGACTCGGCCGAGTGACTTTTCACATTCGGCCGACTGGACAAGTTCCACTCGACCGAGTGGTAAGGCCACTCAGTAATTTTTAGAGCGTGTAGGGTATCTGATTCACTCGGCCGAGTGATAAGTCACTCGGCCGAGTGGAAACTAATACTGTAAAGCGAAAAAATAACAGAGAGTTGGTCAGAACGAGCTTCCCTGATCTGTACTCCACTCGGCCGAATGGAGTCTTTGCTCGGCCGAGTGACATATGTTACTCGGCCGAGTGGCACCCTGTTTTCTGCAACGGCTCTCCGTTTTCGCTCCATTCTCTGTTTTTCTTCCTACAGTCAGTTCCTTCCTCATACTGGGGCCTGAGCACGTTCCTGAAGCGCTCTTCTTTGCCTTGGACATCCTCCATTTGAATGATCTCTCTTTCTCCATCTCCTGTCATGAAAATTAGGACCCGTTGTCACGATTTTCATAGACACTAGACTCTAAACACTAAGAAAAATCTAAAAAAGAAATAAGATTCAAATAAAAACATTGTAAAACCGTCGGGTTGCCTCCCGACAAGCACTCGTTTAAGGTCATGAGTTCGACCCCTTAATATTTTCGTTTAGCGCATGATGTTGGGCGCATATGAGATACGCCCGTCAAATTTGCCGGGAAGGCCACTTGGATTTGGTTGTTGGTGCTTGTCGGCCTTCCTTGGCGTCCCTTCATCATAGGTAGAGTTGGGGGATAAGTCCCCCAAGCTTGTGTTAGCACCAATTTTCCTTCTCACCGGTGACACCAATCTTCTATTCGGTGAAGCTTTCTTTGGATTCTTGGCCATTGAGAGCTTGCAAAGCTCCCTTATCCTTGCGACATCAGCGTCTCCTTCATCATCGGCCATGGAGCTATCCGGAGGGTCCTCCAACTTTTCTTCAATGCTAGAAATTTGGCCTTCTTCAAGGCCGTCATCATGGAGAGCGCCGATGGAGTATGGAATGGCCTCGTCAATTACCTCATCAAGGAGGTCCACATAGTCCAAATCCTCTTGGTAGGGCATATGCTTCATGGCTTTGGGTATGTGGAACTCAACCTCGATGTTACCGACATTCAAGGATAACGTTCCTTCTCGCACATCGACTATAACGCCGGCGGTGGCCAAGAACGGGCGTCCAAGTATAAGTGAAGTGTCGCCATCTTTCTTGATGTCCATGACGACGAAATCGCAAGGTAAGCATATCCCTCTCGGAACTTGTAGCGGAATGTTCTCCGCAATCCCTACCGGCCTAGTGACCCGACCATTCGCTAGTTGTATCTTCATGTCGGTTGGCTTCAAGTCGGTCCCCGCATTCAATTTTCGGAACATGCTAAGGGGCATTAGGCTCACACTTGCTCCCAAGTCAACTAAAGCCTTTTGCAATGGGACTCCTCCAAGTGTGCATGGGATGCGAAAGCTTCCGGGATCCTTGAATTTCGCGGATGCCTTTTCCTTCCGGTTGAACCAAGTCCCTTGTTCGGCAAGCATTATTTTCTCCTTCCTCTCCTTTCCCGATATTAAATACTTCAAGAACTTCGCATACGACGGGATCTCCACTATAGCATCTAGGAAGGGTATGTTGAGGCTTACTCCCCTCAAATATTCAAGGAACTTAGCGAGCCTCTTCTTAATTTTGGCTCTTGCCAACCGTTGTGGAAATGGCACCGGCGGCATGTAGGTGCGCTCCTCGTTGGGCTTCTTCACTTCAGAATTTTCGCCTCCTTGTGGCTCCTTTGGGTTCTCCTTCTCAATCGCCGACTCCTTGTCGTCCAAGATTTCTTCCACGGGCTCCTTTGTTTGGACCATGACGGGAGTAGTATCCTTCCCGCCCCTAGTTGTGACCGCCACAACCGTATTTATGTGGCCGGTATTATTCTGTGGATTGGGCTCTGGTTAGCCGGTAATTGTTGGGAGTTTTTGTCAAGCATCGTGAGTTGCTCCGCTAGTTGAGCCACTACGGTATTCAAAGAGTCTTGTTGCGCAATCAATCGAGTGTTTATCTTCTTTTGCTCCACCATGAACTCCTCTACCCTAACTTCATGATCCGATCTTTGGTGTGCTTGAGGTAGGTTAGGAGCTCTCCAACCTTGATTATAACCGGGCGGCCTATACGGTCCCGCTTGTTGCCTAGGCTGGTAATTTGGTTGTGGTGGCCCCTTGGTTGGTATTGATGTTGTGGAGGTGGAGGCCTAGCTTGAGGTTGTTGCGGCGGTGGCGGGTTTAGGGCTCCTTCATTATTTGCATACAAGAATCCCGGATGGTTCCTTGCGGCCGGGTTGGCCCAATAACCGGAGTTCCCCGCAACATATTGCACTTGCTCCAAGGCTCCCTCTCCTTGCTCTCCTCCTACGAACATGACTTGAGAAGGATCTTGCCAATCACTCATATTGCTTACCGGCATAGATGTAGAGGGAGCTCCATGTGGCTCGGTGATATACTTCTCCAATCTCTCCGCTACCTTGTGGAGAGAGTCAAATTTGTTCGAAAGCTCCGCTATGGCCTTGGCTTTATATATGCTAGTGGGCTTCAAAGAGTTAGAAGAATGTCCTCGCGCATCGCCCCATTGTTGATTATTAGTAGCCATCTCCTCTAATAGGGCCGTAGCTTCATCCGCCGTTTTGGAAAGAATGGCTCTGTTGGCGGGTGCATCTATGATCTGCTTCGTGTCCGGTTGGAGTCTATTATAAAAACTGTGAACTAGCTCCCATTCTTCTATGCTGTGATGGGGGCATTGATGCTGTAAATCCTTGAAGCGCTCACATGCCTCGTATAGGGTCTCTTGCGGTCCTTGCTTGAAGGACATGAGTGCACTTCTAATCTTCAATGTCTTAGATGACGGGTAGAATTTGTCAACAAAAGCACTAGCCAACTCATCCCAAGTAGTGAATATACCTTCCGCCTGTGTCCTCAGCCAATATAGAGCTTTGTCTCTGAGGGTGAAGGGGAAGAGTCTCAAACGGATCGCATCGGCGGAGACACCTGGCCTTTGAAATGTGGCGAACTTGGACAAGAATAGCTGGATGTGATAATGTGGATTCTCATGGGAGTTCCCATGGAATGGGTCTTGTTGCATTAAGACCACTAATCCCGTCTTGAGCCCAAAATTCTTATCCATCGCCAACTCCGGCATGACGATGGAAGAAGTGGTGGAGGAAGTCTTAGGCCGTAGCCTATCTCTGATGAATACAATCCTCGCCATATGTGCCGCTAGTTCCTCCGGTGTCTCTGTGCGGTTCATACAATTATCCTCTATATTGAGCCTTTTCTCGGCTCTGATCCTCCTCTCAGTACGCTCGATCTCCGGATCAAATATGAGATCCTCTGGATCCGCCGTCGATCTCGTGTACATGCAAAGAAAAACAGACTTTCAAAGGAATTGTTAGCACGATAGAGGAATGAAATAAAAAAATTTAATAAAACAGAAAGAAATAGCTAAGTAAAGAGAATAAAACACTGTTGCCTCTCCGGCAACGGTGCCAAAAACTTGCTCGAGTCTCGGGAGTACACACATACCCGGGACAGACGAGTTGTAGTTTTACCTCAAGCGCACGGTGTAGCGACGAGCGGGTATCGAACTCAGGGAGGACAAATGACAGTGTCTCCTTCCAATCACCTAGCTTTCAAGGGGGTCGAGAATCGTTTGGGGGTAAACAGTTACAATCGTGCAAATATCAAGAGAAAGTATCAATTCAATAAAACGTCTAGGGATAGGGAATTCCCGCCACGGACCGTCTCTCATCATTGTGATTCATAGGTTTCATCATTGCTAAACTTGAATGTGGGTGAACTAGTCGCAACTAAATGTAGAACCAAGCTCACGTTCTCGCGCTATTGTCAGTCTATAGCAAGCCTAGGATAGGGTCCAATCTCTTGCAAACCCTAGCTAAGTCGCTAGCGTGAAGAACGACATCATCGTTCAATCGTATTTGGAGCCCACTCTCGTGCAAACTCGAGCTACGACCTAGGTTGCGATAGTTCCTATCCGTCCAATCTCTTGCAAACGGATATGGGTATAGATTCGCAATTAAAAACCCTAGCTTTGGTCCAATCTCTTGCAAACAAAGTCTGGAGAGATCCAATTGTCAATCTAAATCGAATATCTAGGCCTTCCTATCAATTGGGATCCAATCTCTTGCAAATCCCAATCGATATGAATCCCTACCTATCCGTAATTAATCAATCACAACCTAACCCTAATCAATTCTACCAACAATTCCACAATTTCATCACAAATTAGAAATAGGGTCCATAGGGTTCATCCCTACGCCCTAAGACGATGGCACTACTCACTATTCATCATGAAATTCTCAGAAAAATCAATAATAATATCAAGGGAATTCATTGCAATAGAGAAATAGCTAATAAAAATTGAGTTTTTGATAGTAAATAGACAAACCAATGAAAATCCAATGATATCCAATGAGAATCCAATAAGAGTAGCCTTTAAATCTCCAAAAAGAAAGCCTAAATATAATTAATCTAAAAAGTTCTGAAAAGTTCTCAAAAAGGCTGCCCAAAGCTCTCCTAACTAGGGCAAAAACTGGGTTTAAATACCCTCCAAAATCACCCAGAAAATCGTGACCAAACTGCCCCTGCGCTGCCCAGAAATCGCAACTTTCGCAGCAGGCGGAGCGGCTCACTCGGCCGAGTGACATTGTCACTCGACCGAGTGACAGACCCTGTAAGAAAACAGTAAGTCAGGGGGGTCTCATGGTCTGCCTTCAGATGTGACTCGGCCGAGTGTACGTATCTGTTTGGCTGAGTGGCTTTATCGTTCGGCCGAGTAACTTTCGACAGGATCTTCGAAAAATACAGTAACTTCGGCCTTTTTCTGGACCATTTCTCTGTACCACTTGGGCGAGTGAGATTTCACATTTGGCCGAGTGGGATTTCTTTGCTCGGCCGAGTATACGCTGAAACTAGCTCTGTGTGCGTATCCGTTCCGGTCGGCCGAGTGGGGTTTCTTGTTCGGTCGAGTGAGTGCTCCACTCGGCCGAGTGGCATGCTATAAATGCCCAATCTTCTCCGTTTCTCCTCCTCGTCGCTCCTACAAAGTTCCTTCTACTTCCACTCATCTTCCATCGCTGAATGGCCCTCAAATGAGCCGTGGGTGACACTCCTTAGCGCTTGCAAACCACTTGATCTTAAAATCGCTCCGAATCGCTCCATATTTCCTGAAATACGAAAAAAACAAGAAATAGTGAAAATCATTGCAATATTGTTAAATAATCATGAAAAACACGATATGGGCGATCAAAACGGCGTGCAAACATGCAGAAAAAGGTGTAAAATATGGAGTGATCAACAAGCCCTCTTTGCCCCGCTTCTTCTTAGAACTAAGGTTGAAGGTTTTGCCTCAAGTTCGGGGGCTCGGAGGGACCTGGTTGCACCTCGGGCCGGACCGCCTCCAAGTCTTTCATCATTTTGGTGAAAGCCTCGAAGCTTTGTTGGAGAGCACGGGCCGAGGCCTGAACGGTCTCGACTATCCCCTCGGGGGGTAAGTCTGTCGAAGGAGTCCTCTGGTGGGACTGCAACTCTTCGTCCATGTAGGCTTTGCCGCAGTATGGACTTCGGTTGATGGGTATGGGATTAGACATAGGTGTGACCCTTTGTTCCCACGGACGGCGCCAATTGTTGCGGGGTAAGATCCGCGTATAATGAATTTGTATTAAAGGGGAACCAAGGGCACGGTGGTTTATGGTTGGATGAGTAAGTAGGCCTTTTACAAGTAGTGAGGGGGTTGAGAGGCTAGGTACCCTTCGTAGGACGATCTCTGGGATGATCCTACACGTCCGACGGTGACTCGATGTTCACCACGAGTAAGACGCCGATTGCGAGTTGCTTGGAAGGAGACAGCATGCGTACTGAGCAGCTCGTCAGAAAGGCCGGGTTGGGTGTCAACCCGTAGCCCCTCTGATGCCTAAGTTAGTACTAGGGTCTAGAAAATGGGGCTTGATACATAGGTCGAGGTAAGTGTAGGTCGACCTAGTGTGGTGAGCTATGGTGGAACAACAAAGGTGTGGACGACCTTTGCTCTTGTGTGTGTAAGTAAGAGTTTGAGAATCAATTTACCAACCCCCTTCTCGATGGAGGTGAAGGGGTATTTATAGATAATAGAGGCGGTTAAGTGGGGCTGACCTGGCATGCTGAGCTGGCATGTTAGACAGCGGAAGCTTCGGCCGAGGATGTCAGAGCCATGCGTGCAGCCATGATTTTGTCAGATGGCGCAACGGCCAAGGGTGATTTATCATAGTGTCAGAGCCAAAAGCACCAAATGGTCAGGGGGCGCAACGGCCAGGGAGCACTTTGTCAGGCTGTCAAGTGGCGGAAGGGTTAGTGATGTCCTAGTACAAGGTTGTTTGTCGTGTCTGATGAGCTAAGGGGTCGTCGAGGTGCGTTCGAGGAGCGGGGTCGCTCATTAGTCACTTAGACACTCTCGTTGGTGATGGCAAGCTAATTGTATGCCCAGCGAGCTCCGAGGGAAGCGGACGCTTGACCGATAAGGTTTGTGGCGATGTGCTCCCTTCTTACAAGCCGAGGCAGACTTCACGGATGATGGGCAACGAGAGTGCTAGTGGTAGAACAAGCGGCCAGTCGGAGAGATTGATCTGAGTCGCCTGACGGGGCAAGGTGTGGGTTCTGAACGAAGTAAGATGGGGACTGGAGATGCGAGTCGCCGGGGAAGAGAAGGGCAGCGGCTGCCGTTGGGTTTGGCGTCGGGCTACCGAGGTGAAGAGGGGAGAGGTCACCGGTGGGGTGGTGTCTTGTAGAGGGAGGAGGAGCGATGTGAACTAAAGGATGCGGCGGCGAGTTAGGTGGTTAAGAGTAGATTCGCCAACGACAAGAGCGGGTTGTGGGCTCGCCTGAGAAGAGGAGGGTGATGGCGGCTTCATTGACGAACGACGAGGGAAGGCAGACGGTCTGAGGGAAGGTCTGAGGGTAGCGGGGAGCTGGGTTTTATCAGAGATGGATCGGAGAGCGGAGGCTTATGGCGAGGGAGTGGCAGGAAGATGAGTCAGAGGGGCGATGTGCGGCTTCGTCTGTAAGTGGACTTGCGGTGTGAGATCACAGGCGGGGTGAGGCAGAGGAAGAAGTTGGGGCGAAGAACTGCCGGCGGTGAGAAGGAGTTTGAGAGAAAGCGAGTGGGATGGGTTGGTTTGCTTGGAAGGAAAGGAGGAGGGCTCCTCTGTTTGCTGTTGTAAAGAAGTTAGAGGGAGATGGAAATTTGTATGCGGTTGTTGCTAGTATATGGTTGCCCTAGTTTTAGATTTTTAGAATAGGGGCGACTGTGAGCTTTTATCCGTAGGGTTCCTTTTAGGATTCCTTTTGATTATATAGGGTATGAAGAGAGAGATATATATATATATAGGGTTAGGGGGGTGGCGTGTTAAGTGGGAAACGTGGGAGAGAGGGGGAGATAAAGGGGAGAGAGGATATGGGTACTGTTTAGATATAGGTTAGGATTTATTATTATAAATATTTGATTTGATTAAACCCAAGTGAATTTGAATTTCGAAACTTAGGGTATTTTAAATAATGGGGATTATATCGGGTAGATCCAACTGTGTCCAAAAGCTAAAAGGAAAAATACTGGGGTGATCGTGACGTCGCGAGGGTCGAGAATACGGGGTCTAGTCATGCATTAGGGCTAAGGAATACGATAGTAAAAAAATCAAATACTAATATACGCATACGATACCAAAAATACGTGCTAGAATACGTACGGTCGAAAAGTGACAGTTACATCCTACCCACCTAAAGAAAAATTCCGTCCTCGGAATTTCAATCGGCTAGGATGCGGGAAAATGATAAGAATGGCACTCATGTAAGCCCTTTATCGATATACGCACACTACACTCTCTACTATGAACACACACTGCTAATAAATAACAATTATGCGCTCACACGTAAATACTCAATTACTATTACTAACACTAATACTAATAATACAATAATAGTATCTCTATTCACAATACTAAGTAATAACCATGCTAGTAATAATAATAACACACATACATGTGTCATTAATTCATATCGATTATAACACAACACAAGTAATATAAGGCCATTATACCATATAATTACTCTAATATTATAGTTAAGGCAATTACTAACACTTCTATATACACATATACATTATTAGTTAAATACAGTAATACCACACATCAAACATACATTTATCTATACATATACAATATATCACAATACGCAATTACACCCACATTATTATTAACACATCATGCACCACCATATGTATACAAACATAATCCTTAATCATATGGTACTACATATCGTATAAACACCCTACCCAATACTAACACATAAGTACAATCATATTCAATCAAGTAATACTCCAATAATACAATCATTCTACATACTACTTAAAACAGTATACATCATATAATAAATATCGTTTCGCATATAAATGCACACATTATACCACACCATACACAAATACAGAAATGCCCTTCTATATGTATGTAGCACTAGAGTCATTACAAACTACCCACCTTAAAATCAAGTCCATCCTCAGACTTTCTTGAGTAGGGTCAACTTAGGGATGGTCGGATTTACACCTTAGGGTCACTCTATCCCAGGCATACATTCATTATAAAAACAACGTATACTCGTATTCATACACTTACAAATACATCATATAGTTACACACCTATAAATACACGCATATACGTTACATACATATCCATACTTACATCATTACACACCAACTTTATATTTCCACAAAAACTAAACATACGTACTATATGTTCATACCAGTATACACAACCATAGTAATATATATAGAGCTAGTATACTATTACATGCGTCCATCCTTACATAGTCACAACCATACAAGTATGTGCACCTCCTGGTATACACATGCACATACATTATCCCGTAGGGGAAGTACTACAATATTATAATCCTACTACTATATGCAAACCACACATATTAATACAATATGTATACATATATACCTATATCTAGAACATACCTACCCACGTATTAGCATACGCCCATGCACACTAATATTTGGATATACCATAGATAAGTATCCCAACTAAAAGTACACATATTATCATTACACCTAACATGCATATCACTGTACTAGCATACAATTACAAGCATGGACAAGTACGCCTAAAGTACCTACCTTAAGTAGATAATCAAATACCAACTCCAACACCTACAGATATCCCTATAGTGATATATCTATCACATATACATATAAGCATGACGCTTGCTAATGTATATAACTATTGGTAGCAACGATCTATGAACTTCGTGTTTGATGATAACAAACTTGTGTGAATGTTTTAACGTGTTTGTTAAGTGTTTCAGGAACGGTGAACGTGTGAGTAATTCATGAAAAGATTTGGTCAATGTGCAAAGGAGAAATAACTTGAGTTGACTCACATCTATTGGAGTACAACCCTTATCCTCTTCCGTACCAAGTCCAAACTCCATTCCCATTGCAAATCACACTATAACTAGGATTCCCTATAGCCTTATTAATCCTTGCCATTGATCTCTTCTCCTTGTCGCAAATCTCCTAGCGTACTCTATATAAGTCCTCATCCAAGGCCAATACAAGGAGTCGGCCAAAAATTCAAAAACCCTTACTTAGAGCCGCACCCCTTAAATTCAAAAGAGGCCGAAATTTTGAGAGCCCTCCCCTTCGAAAAACACAGAGAGCAGCCGTTCCTTTTTTAGGGCTACACCTACATGTCAAAAAAAGAGAGGAGATCAGCCGCATCCTTTCTATGTTGTTTTCTCTCAATCGAAATTTCAAAGAATAAGCTGCACAAAAATTGTTTCTTTTGAGGGCCGAATTTGTGTGTGCCCCTCGTTTTGCTGATAGCCGCACAGTTTTGTGTTGATTGATCAACATCTCAAAATCCCTCTCTCTCTCATACAAAATCAAAGAAAGGTTTTTTTCTTTATTAAATTGATATTAAGTCACCTCTTTTTGACTCTTGCAGGTTATCAAAACAAAAAAACAAACAAAAGGAGTCTCTTCATATGATCCCATGTGCAATGCAAACAAAAGGACCTCGTGAGATCCCCTGAGAATCAGAGATCCCTTTGCAATGTAAAGCTAAGGTCTCAATCACAAATGAGCCAAAATATTTGACAATTGAGGACAAGCCGCAGGTTTTTGGGGTTGGTGATTTTTCTTTGTCCACAAAGTCAAAAAAGAAACCCAGGGCTGTCGAATTTATTCCTCACCAAAAACCAGAAGAGCCGCATCCTTCTTCACCCATACAGAAATCTCACAGCCGCACCTTTGGCATCCAAAAATAAAAAGGGAGAAGAGCCGAAAATTTCAAGCACTGAAGGCAAATGCATCCTTGAATCCCCCAAGCACTAAAGGCAGCCGAACTCAAGAATAGAACAAAGTAGAATGGAGGTATTCTTAGTTTTATTTTGTTAATTATATGAATCTGTGTGTTGTTTTTCTTGGTACAGGAAAAACTCTATTCAATCAAGAAAAAAGGAGATTAACTGAGGGGGAGCATTCAAGTGTACCCAATCAAATTGAAGAAACAAAAAGGAAACATCACCAACCCAGAGCCGTGAGTTTTCCATGTGCCATCAAGCCTCTTAGCCGTGAGATTGCAAGTGCCATCAAGTGGAGCCCAAGGCCGGGAGTTGCTGAGATAGAGACGATACATCTATTTCTTGTCAGACGTGATCTGACCCGCGCTGAACGACAGAGACGGCACACCATTACTGAGCATTTCTAAAACTCTATTTATTTATCTTTGTATTGGTGTAGCGATCTCTGTAGGGGAAACCTTACCATATTTGTGATACTTTTGGGGTCTTGTCTGGTGGGTGCTAGACAAGAGGGACTTGGATAGTTGGGACTAGTCAAGTGAGAGCTTATACTATTATTAGTTTTGTTTCGCACTGTGGGAAGTGCAGGTGCTGATAGCTAGATTAGTGTAGAGCAGGTTCTCTTGCTACAGGTCGTAGCGGTGACACTTGGAGAGTGTGGGTACTGAAGGCCAGGTGAGTGTTGAGAGGTGTTCTAGCTACAGGCTGTACCTTCCATTATTAATATAGTATTTGCTTTCGGGGCTGGACGTAGGTCATGGGTGCGACCGAACCAGGGTATATCACATGTGCATGCTGTGATTGCTTTTCGATACTCTGCATCTGATTGCCTGTGATTATAACTCCGTGTGATTTCTCGTGGGTTGCACGAGAATTTTTATAAGCCTATTCACCCCCTCTAGGCTTAGATCCAGATCCAACAAGTGGTATCAGAGCCAGTTTTTAGGATCTAGCCTAGATTAACCATGGATTCCCTAGACTATGCTTTTGCTGAAGGTCAGTCTATTTCACGACCCCCTAAATTTAATGGAGTAGATTATGTGTATTGAAAATCTAGAATGAAAATCTACTTATGTGCAGTTGATTATAATATATGGAGTATTGTTGATAAAGGTTAGATTCCTCCCATGATTAAAATTGAAACTATTGATATGTTAAAACCTGAAGATAAATGGGATGACTATGATAAAAAACAATTCTCCTTGAATAATAAAGCCATGAATGCGCTCATATGTTCTTTAGATAAATCTGAATTTAATCGTATCTCACATTGTCTAACTGCGCAGGAAATATGGCATACGCTGGAGGTGACGCATGAAGGAACGTCGCAAGTTAAGGAATCCAGACTTGCGCTGTTGAGTATGGAGTATGAAAGTTTCCGCATGCTGCCATCTGAATCTGTCAAGTAGATGTTTGCAAGATTCACGGACATCGTATATAAATCCCGCTCTCTCGATAAGCCCTACTCTACCCTTGAAAAGGTTAGAAAGATCTTAAGGGTGCTACCAAGCTCATTCAGGCCGAAAGTCACCGCCATCCAAGAAGCAAAGGTTCTATCTCAGTTGAAGGTGGAGGACTTAATAGGAAACTTGATTTCTCATGAGCTTGAGTTGCAAAGTGTAGAGGCTAGAGAGAATCCTTAGGAGAAGGAAAAATCTCCAAAGCCACTAGCTCTGAAAGCTAGTGAAGATGACGATGATGAGGAGATGGCGCTAATGGTCAAAAATTTCAGGAAATTCATCAAAACTCCTCAAGGAAGAGCAGAAATGAAAAACAGGTTTAATCGTTCCAATAATTTTAATTCTGCTAAAAATTCTTCTGAGCAGACTGCTACTGACCATGTCATATGTTTTAAATGCAACAAGAGAGGCCATTATATGAAGCATTGCAAACAAGAGACTGCTCAAGTTGCTAAAGAAAAAGGAAAAGCGAAAATGATAACATGGGACATGGACAGCGAAGCTGAAAATGAAGAGGAGGAGAATTTAGCTTTCACCTCCCTCTGCTTAATGGGAGAATGGGATGGGATAACTTCTTGCACTAATAAAAGAGTTGATCTTATAAATTTATGAAAAGAAATGCAAGCTGAACTTAATAGACAACGATGTATTTCTGATGATATGCAAGATGTTATTGTGAACCTAGAATCTGATTTAGAAGGTTACAAAAAGTCTAATGGTGAATTACAAATAGAAAATTGTGACATGTTTCATGAAACAAATGATTTAAAAGAAAAAATTCTTGATTGTAATTCTACCATTGCTTTGTTGAAAAATGAAAAATCTAGGTTCCATGAAAATACTACTTGTCTTTCTTGCCATTCCTTTTTAAATGACATTAGCATGTTAAAACAAGATTTATGTACGCTCGAAGCTGAAAAAGATTGTGATATTAAAGAGCTTAATAATAAATTATGCATATTTAATAACGAGCTTAAAAAGAAAATGGATGATTTTAAAAGAAAGGAAGAGGAAAACAAAATAGCATTTATAAGTAAATGTACTTTGCTTGTGAACGAAAATGATCATTTGAAATCCAAAGTCGCTAGTCTAGAATTGTCATTAAAGAAATTTCCTATTGGATAACAAAATTTGGACATTATTCTTGGGAATCAACTTTATGGCAATAATAGACGAGGACTAGGATATGGTCCTAAAAATGTTGAAAAAACAAAATATAGAAAAGTTTACATTGAAACAACAAAGGTTGGAAATTCTCATGCAAAGTGCTTTACATGTGGATGTGTTGGTCATACTTCATATCATTGCAAATATAGTAACAAAACATTAAGTTCAAACAAATATGGGTTCCTAAATCTTTGATGACTAACGTGAGTGGACCTTGTTGGATCCAAGGTCACACATAGCACCTATCATGTAGGTACGATGGAGATTTGGCGAGGAGTTTTAAATTGAACGTTTTCATTATATAGCTCCTTAGCCAAACGGCGACGCGAAGGTATATCTTTCTCTTTGAACATAGTGCATACCTTCATAGCTGTTTGTGTGCTAGTAGTTGCATGGTTATGTGTGCATGATTTTCTTTGTCTTGTGTGATTGCATCTCATGTTTACTTTAGCACCTCATGCATAAAAACAAAAAAAAATAAAAAACAAAAGAAACAATAAAATGGTGCTTCAATGTGTATCTTTCTCTTTGATTCATTAAAAGAAGTCTTCATGAATGATTTCCATATCTACGTTGAAATTGGTATATTATTTCCTATGCTACATATTCATGTCAAAATTTCTAAATGTTCAAGACATGTTCAATGACTCACATAACTTGATTTCTACACCACCTACTTCACTTCCACATGTATTATTATTTTTGCACATTTGGAGATATCGTTTATGAAGTATGGAAAGTGAATGTAGGAGGAAAACTTAACTGAAAATCTAAGGGATATGATATACCTTGCCATGGATAAAAATTGAGCATTAAAAAATTGATGATACTACAAGTATAAAAATGAAAAAGAAGGTTAATTGCTCTGTATGAAAAATGGATACAATCTTTGGCAACGGTATTACCCATGAGTATCCAACATAAGCTTTATATGTAAACTTTAGCGTTGGTGTATTTACTCGTCAAGCAATGCCACCCCCACATCTAAGATCCTTATAGGCTATGTTTTGGGTTGTGGTACCTTGAACTCATTTTTAATGAGATGGGAAAAATCAATCCTAGGTGATTGATCACTCCATATTTTACAATTTTTTTCCGCCTGTTTGCATGCCATTTAGATCGCTCAAATCATGTTTTTCACGATATATCGACGATATTGCGATACTTTTCATGATTTGTTGTTTTTGTCGTATTTCAGGTGATTTGGAGCGATTTGGAGTGATTCCAAGATACACCTACTCCAGAGTGTCACCGACGAACTCCCCGAGGGGTATTTTGCTATTGGAGAGGAGCGGAAGAAGAAAGAACGTCGCAGGAGCGACGAGAAGGCAAAAACAAGCTGTTTGGGCATTTTTGGTGTCTCACTCGGCCGAGTGAAGGAGTCACTCGGCCGACCAGCGAGACACCGCTCAGCCGGCCAGATCGGACACGCTCCATATGTGCACTCGGCCGAGCATCGAAAGCCACATCGGCCGAGTGACGAGACCCCGTCCGCCCGAGTGGCACTCAGACGACGCCCATCAAAAAGAGCCAACTTACTGTTTTTCGTCTGCCTGAGCTTCAGAAGACCCACTCGGCCGAGTGGAAAATGCCGACCGCCCGAGTATATAGAAGCCATCGGCCGAGTGACGACAACTCACTCGGCCGAGCGACCCCCGAAGTGAAGACCCCCGAAGACCCAGACTTACTGGAAATTCTCAGGGTTTCTTACTCGGCCGAGCGACTTTTGTCACTCGGCCGAGTGAGCCACGCTGCCTGTAGCGTAAATTGCGATTTTCAGGCTGCGCAGGGGCATTTTGGTTACAGTTTTTTGGACGATTTTGGGGGGGTATTTAACCCCAGTTTTTGACCAAGGTTAGGGAGCTTTTCCTTGACTTTTTTGCAGCTTTTTAGATAAAACTTTTTAGCTTTTGATTCTTGTGATTGGAGAGGAGAGAAAAGTTTGTTTTTGTTGGATTCTTGGAGAACTCTATTGGTTTGTCTCCCTCTCCTTTAAAAATCTTATTTTTATTGCCTATTTGAATATTGTGATGAATTCTCTTGTTATTTCATTTGATTATTTTTGTATTTGTGCTATGAATTGTGAGTAGTCCTAACGTCTTGGGGCGTGGGGATGAACCCTACGAGCCCAATTTCTGATTTGTGATGATTTGGTAGAAATATTGCTAGAATTGCTATTAGGGTTAGTTTGGGATCGATTTACTACGGATAGCTAGGTGTTCATATCGATTGGGATTTGCAAGAGATTGGATCCCAATTCGATAGGAAACCCTAGAAATCCGAATTGGGTTGAAATTGAGTTTCCGTAGTATCGGTTTGCAAGAGATTGGACCGATACTAGGGTTCTCGGTTGCAATTCCATGCCCATACCCATTTGCAAGAGATTGGACGGGTAGGAACTATCCCAACCTAGGTCGCGGACCGAGTTTGCACGAGAGTGGGCTCGGGGCGCGATTGAACGATGATGTTGATCCTAATGCTAGCTTGCATAGGCTAGGGTTTGCAAGAGATTGGACCCAAACCTAGGTCAGCTATAGACCGGCAACAGCGTGAGAGCGTGAGCTAGGTTTTACATTTAGTTGCAACTAGTTCATCCGAAATTCTACCCTAGAAATTGTGATACCAATGAATCACATTGACGAGATACGGTGAGTAGCGGGGATTCCCCATTCCCTAGGCGTCTTTATTTGATTTCATATCCCCATACTTTGTCTGACGATTGTGACAGGATCGCCAAAAGGCAAATTCCCCTTTTTCTATTTTTATAGCCAGGTTGTTCGGAGAAGGCACCATCATTCGTCCTCCCTGTGTTCGATAACCCGCTCGCCGCTACACCGTGCGCTTGCGGTAAAACTACACGGTCGCTCTTTTTTGGGTTACATTATGAAGCGATCAAGTTTTTGGCACCATTGCCGGGGAGGCGATAGTGTTTGATCTTATCACCCTAGCTATTTCTTCTTTTTGTTTTATTTCTTTATTTTTTATCTAACCCTTCCACTGTGCTAATCATTTCTTTGAAACTCTGTTTTCTCATTGCATGTACACGAGATCAACGGCGGACCCTGAAGCTGTATTATTTGATCCCGAGATTGAACGTACTGTGCGGAGAATTAGAGCGGAGAGGAGACAAGATCCGGAAGGGAGGTTTATGACCAACCCGGAAACTGCGGAACAATTGGCGGCAAGGATGGCGAGGATCATTTCCATTCGCGATAGGCTTCGGCCTAAGACCTCTTCTACGTCCTCATCTATTGCCGTGCCGGAGTTGGCGGCCGACAAGAATTTTGAGCTGAAGACCGGACTAGTGGTTCTGATGCAGCAGGATCCATTCCATGGGAACGCCCATGAAAATCCTCACTACCACATCCAGCTATTTCTGTCGAAGTGCGCCACATTTCAGATGCCGGGCGTCACCCTAGATGCCATCAGACTGCGCCTCTTCCCCTTCACATTAAAGGACAAAGCTCTTTATTGGTTGAGGATGCAAGCTGACGGAGTCTTTACCTCATGGGACGAGTTGGCGAGTGCGTTCATTGACAAGTTCTATCCGCCCTCCAAGACGGTAAAGATTAGGAGTGCTCTTATGTCCTTCAAGCAAGGACCCCAAGAGACACTCTACGAGGCTTGGGAGTGTTTCAAAGATCTGCAGCATCAATGCCCTCACCATAGCATCGAAGATTGGGAGCTAGTCCATAGCTTCTACAATGGTCTCCAACCGGGGACCAAGCAGATTATTGATGCGGCGGTAAATGGTGACATCCTATCGAAGACTACCGACGAAGCTACGGCCCTAATTGAGGAGATGGCCTCAAACAATCAACAATGGGGCGACGAGCGAGGACACTCTTCATCCTCCTTGAACCCATCTAGCATCTATGAGACAAAGGCCGTAGCAGAGCTGACAAACAAGTTTGATTCTCTCCACAAGGTAGTGGAGAGACTGGAGAAGTATATCACGGAGCCCCAAGGAACCCCTTCCACATCCGCACCAACAAATCAAATGTGTGATTGGCAAGACCAATCTCAAGCTATGTATTTGGGAGGAGAACAAGGAGAGGGATCTTTGGAGCAAGTTCAATACGTCGCGGGGAACCAAGGATATTGGCCAATCCGGCCACTAGAAACCATCCCGGTTTCTCCTATGCAAACAATGATGGAGCATTGAACCCGCCGCAACAACAACCTCAACAAGCTCGACCATCACCACAACAACAACACTATCCACCGAGGGGGCCTCCGCAACATAATTTCCCACCAAAGCAACAAGTTGGACCCTATAGGCCGCCCGGATACAATCAAGGGTGGAGAAATCCAAACCCCCCACAAGCTCATCAACGATCCGAATTTGAAGCTAAGGTGGAGGAGTTTATGGTCGAGCAAAAGAAAATCAATGCTTCCTTGAAGGTGGGCCAAGACTCTCTTACAACCGTTGTGGCCCAAATCTCAGAGCAATTGGCGTTGCTCAATCGAAATACTCAACAATTGTCGGCTCAACCCGAGCAAAACCCACGGGGCGCCACCGGCCACATCAATTCCGTGGTTGCGGTTACAACTAGAGGCGGGAAGGATACCACTCCCGTCATGATTCCAACCGAGGAGCTTGTGGTGGAGAGGGTAGAGCCAAGTGAACCTATCATTGAAGTTGAGCCGGAGAAAGAGCCGCAAGAAAAAGAAAAGTCTAGAGCGGAGCAATTGCTTGAAGAGAGGCGTTTTATGCCACCGGTCCCATTCCCTCAGAGGCTCGCTAGAGTAAAGATGGAGAAGCGACTAGCGAAGTTTCTCGAATATTTGAGAGGCGTAAGCCTCAATATTCCCTTTCTTGATGCTATCGTTGAGATCCCGACATACGCAAAATTTTTAAAGGATTTGATTTCGGGGAGAAAGAGGAAGGAGAAAATAATGCTAGCCGAGGAGGGGACTTGGTTCACCAAGAGAGAGAAGGACCCCGCTAAGTTCAAAGACCCGGGGAGTTTTCGGATTCCTTGCACCTTAGGCGACGTCCCCCTTCAAAAGGCATTAGTGGACTTAGGGGCTAGTGTTAGCCTCATGCCTCTCTCTATGTTCCAAAGACTAAATACCAGCACAAAATTGAAGCCTACCGACATGCGGATACAACTAGCCGATGGTCGGATCACAAGGCCGGTAGGGATCGCAGAGGACATCCCGCTAAAAGTTCCGGGGGGCATATGTTTGCCATGTGACTTCGTGATCATGGATGTCAAGGAGGAGGGAGACACGTCGCTAATACTTGGACGCCCGTTCCTCGCCACCGCCGGTGTCATTGTCGACGTGCGTGAAGGAACTCTAACATTGAATGTCGGCAACATCGAGGTGGAGCTTCATATTCCCAAGGCAATGAAACACATGCCTTATCACGAGGAGCTGGACCATATGGACCTCCTTGACGAGGTTATTGAGGAGGCGATCCCCCATTCCATCGGCTCTCTATTCAAAGAAGATTTTGAGGAAGGGCCGGACTTAGGCCAAGATGAAAAGATGGAGCATTCCCCGACTTCTCCACGGAAATTGATGAAGGCGACGCTGATGTCGCAAGGATTCGAGAGCTCTGCAAGCTCTCAAAACTGAAGTCTCCGAAGAAAGCTCCGACGATACGGAAATCGGTGTCACTAGTGAAGCCGAGGACCGGAGCAAGCACTAGCTTGGGGGAGCCACCCCCCAACACTACCCGAGGAAAAGGAGCACCGAGGAAGGACGCCCCGCCGCAACTTCCGAATCCAAGCGTTCTTCCCGGAAAATTTGACGGGTGCATCTCATATGCACCCAATATCCCGCATTAATTGAAAATCAAAGGGGGTCGAGCTCACGACCTTAAACGAGCGCTTGTCAGGAGGCAACCCGACAGTTATCGCTTTATTTTTACTTCTCTTTTCTTTTGTTTTAGAAATTATTAGTGTTTTGAGTCGTTCGCCCAAGAATTTCGCGATAACGGGTCCTATTTTTCTTGACAGGAGAGAAGATAGGGAAATCCATCATGAGGAGGATGAACAAGGCGACGAGGAGCGCTCCAGGAAGACGCTCGATGCTTAGGAGGAAGATGAAATCGACTAGAGGAAGAAAAACAGAGTTTAGAGCCCAAACGAAGCCAAACAGAAGAAAACAAGGTTCACTCGGCCGAGTATACTAGTCACTCGGCCGAGTACATAAGTTCGTCCGCCAGAGCGGCTCTCGAACGAGGGAAGTCTGCTGTACCCAACTCTTTGTTTCTTTTCTTGATTTCAGTATAATTGCTACTCGACCGAGTGTATATAGTCACTCGGCCGAGTAAAACTGATACGCTCCTAGGACGAGTCTTGCTGAGTAGCTTGTGCCACTCGGCCGAATGGACTTACTCCACTCGGCCGAGGATGGCAAGGACACTCGGCCGAGTCGTAAGCGGGGAGGAATTTTTCAAAGTAATTCCGTTGAGTTCACTCGGCCGAGCGACTTAGTCACTCAGCCGAGTCGTAACTTTTTCTATAAAAGGGGGCGTGGGGGGGCGCGTTTTTCGAAACGAATTAAAACACACAGCGCCCGACCCTTCGACTCCCCCAGCGCCCGATTCCCCCCCCCCCTCGCTCGCCTGATCTCTGACCACGCGCCGGCGCTCGGCCACCCACCTCCGGTCGAACGCCGCCGCCCCTCGCCCGAGTCGCCGCCGGCGGTCACCTCGCCGGTCGAGCTCCGGTAACCCGATTTTTCGCCTATTTCTCCTTTTTTGCGTATTTTTCGATGATCCATGTGTCTAACAAACCCCAAACCCAAATTAAATTCAATTTCTATCTATTCTATCCCTAACCCCCCATACGTTTTGAATATTACACGCTAATCTCTTCGTTTTATGCGCAGGTAAATTTGGGGAGCTTAGGGGAGCCCAGGGGAGCTTCTGAGGATCGTTTTGGGCTACGTGGAGGCGTCGCCTTCACACGCTTCAATTACTTTGCTCTCGCGGCGTGTCACGGTATACTCTTTCCTTTATTTTACGTACGCCGCATTTTTCACGTCTTTGGTGAGCACCCGGGGGCCATATGCCGCCCCGGACACGGCCGAGGTCGAGGAGAGCTTCCGCCAAGCAGAAGCGGTCGGATGATGCCGGCCCCTCCCACGAGGTGGAGGACTCTCCTCCGCCTACTCCACCACACCCCGTTCACCCAGCACAGCCTGCAGGCCCCGCACACCCCCGCACAGCCTACAGAGCCCGCACAGCCCATTCACCCCGCACAGCCACTCCCGGCCGTCCCACAGCCACCACCACCGGCTCCACTTGTCGGGCCGCTGGGAATTACGTTCCAGGACGACGCACACCGCGTCGTTTTCGAGCGCATTTCCCAGCGCTCGATCGTACCCTCCAGGTTCGAACACCTTGCTGACCTAGGACGCCTGGGGGTACTTGAGGGGATGCTCACGTTGTATGACAACGTGGGCAGGTGAGATTTCTTCCAGGTGTCGGCGGACACGTTTCTCCGTCCGACACTTGAGGTCCTTAGTTCTATCGCCCGGACCGACGAGGGATGCTCGTGTAGGTTCATGGACCGGGAGTGCCAGGTCACTCTCGGTATGATGAGAGCATTCTTTTCGTGGCCCGATGTCCCCGGGGCCGACCGTGGTTACGCCCCCACTCACATTCCCCCACCTTCATTCGATTCCGGTGCCTTCTGGGGCCGGATTACGGGCTTACCTGCTGCCTTTGACCCTAGTAGGGCCAAGGCCTCGGCCATCGTCCATCCCTGCCTCCACATAGCTCAGCGCCTTATGGCGACTACCTTTTTGGCGAGGTATGAGCCTGGGACGATGTCCACTCCAGAGCTTTATATGCTCTATGCGATGACGCGTCCCAGAGTTCTAGCTAGGGACAGTGACGAGTTGGTCCCCGCCGTCGTGATTGATATTGCGAGCTGGTTCTTGGACCGCATCATTGTATCGGTGGGCGCTCGCTCACCGATATGCTGCGACGGTCTGATCACACTGCTCACCTTGATGACCGGCGAGGACCTACCGGCCGATTTGCGTCGTTCTCCGGGCCCCACTTCACTGTCCATAGATGTCATGGCCCGGATGAAGATGCTTCGTCCGCACGGTGAGCGATACTGGGTCTAGTTGCATGGTCCCTACGGTGCCGATTACATGATTCTTCCGAGCCCAGCTCGGACACAGATTGCACCAGCACAAGTGGACTGGCTCCCGGCGATGGATCTCCTGATCCCCGCAGCCTACGTGCTCGAGGCCGAGGAGGCTGAGCAGGCCCACGCTGCCAACGTTGCCCACGCTGCACCCGCTGACCCCGCTGCACCCGCTGACCCCGTGGCCCCTCAGCAGCCTGATATTTTTGCTGCTCCCGACACCTCTGTCCACACTTCTGCCGGTGTCGGGAGTACACTCGCTGAGACCACCCCCACTACCTCCACGCTCACCACCACTCCCACCACCCCTGCTGGCCCTCTGTCTGTTGAGCCCCTTTGTTCTGCACTTCCCGAGCGCCCACCGACCTTCGTTGAGAGTGAAGATCCCTCTTTTGCTGCGGTCGTGGAGACCATGGCTAGCATGATCTCCACTGGGATTTCGCCTTTCGGACCCCATGCTTCCTCCCCAGCGGTTTTCACTTCTGTCCCCACCGCAGCCGTACTTTCTGAGAGTGTCGTGACGTCTGTCCACACGTCTGTGTCACTGACCTCTTTGGCCGCCTCGTCGCCACTCTTATACTCCACTTCCGCTACTGTTGCTTCCACTTCACGCCAGCCTGCGCCCCAGCCTCGCCCTGAGGCTCGGCCCACACTAGTGAGCACAGCACCCTACCTACACATGCCTGCTGAGCCCATCACCTACGCCACCCGAGTATGCCAGCCTCGTCCTGCACAGCACAGACAGGTGCATCCCCCTGCACCACCTCCCCCCGACACTGTACTTCAGAGCATTCATGCTCTCGAGGGGGCGGTGAGTGCCCTCAGAGGCGACCTTAGGACCATGTCTGCCACCGTCACCACCATGGCCAGCCGCTTCGACCTACTTCCGGGCATTCACTATTGCCTCACGCAGATTCTAGACCGGCTCCCTCGCGTACCCACACCCACACCCACCCAGCAGGTACCCACCCCCGCCCCTACCCACACCCAGCCTGCTACCACACCCACACCCACCAAGCAGACTGTTCCCCCACCACCACCATCACCACCACCTCCGCCTCAGGACGGAGACGGCGCAGCCCCATCCTCTTAGGCACCCTTGATGCCATCGATCTTTTTTGCCGTCGTGCTGCCCGTCTCTGCTGGGTCCTGATGCTTTTGACCACCCCCCCCCTCCCCTCACTGTTTTGGACACACATTTTGTTCATATCTTTATATATCATTTTTGGGAGAGAGGGAGAGTTTTTTGGTGTCACACTTATATATCTATTTCACTCCTCTATCTGCATGCATCATGTCCGCATCATATTTTTCATTTCGTTATTTTCTATTTTATTTTATTTTCTTTTTCATCATGCATGCATCCTCACATTCCCCTCGCATTACGCGTCTCTCGGTGTGCCACACTTCGCACATTGAGGACACTGTGCACTTTAGCTTGGGGGAGTGAGTTCTCACGATCTTTTCGATTTACCACCTTTATTTTTGGTTTTTTCATGCCATTTTCCGCATTTGCACTCACTTTTATCACCTTTTTCTTTTTCTTTAACATGCATCACGTTTTTCTTATTTTCTTTGTGTGCTGCATTGTAATTAGTTTCATTTTTCCTTTATCTTTATTTCTTTTTCATCTCATGCTAGAGATGACTTTTCTGTGATGATGATTACGTGGCGTTAGCTTTCTCTATATATGCATGCTATATTTGTCATGTCTTATATTTTATTTCTGATATCGTATGCTGTGATTTGCCTCGCATTTAGAGATAGTAACCCACACCTTTTCCGCATGAAAATGGATGAAATTTTATTATTAGCTGAGTCTGAATATTCATATGTATGCTATCGCAGAAAACACACCAAGATTCACGCATTGAATGCTTATATCTGGAGTACCGTTTTCTTTTCCTATATCACTTCTATATGCATGATTTGTACATTTCACTTCATGATGATTGAATGATGTTAGCTATGATAAATCTGGATTAGTCTAGCTTTGTGTGATCGAAACTGAGTAGATTAGATTACCCTGCTGAAGTTGTCGTGCACGTCCTATAGAGTGAACTGAGAGACATATTTACTTCTTTCTCCACATATCTTTAACATCAATTCTCTATTTTAAAATCATTGGTGAATCTCCCCTTAGCGATTCTAATATATGGCATTTCCCCCGCTATTAATTCCTAGCTCCAAATTTCCCAAAACCAAAGAAAGAAAAAGAAAAATTCTTGTATATCCTTACTTCTCTTTGATTTGGGATCATTGTGTATATATGCTAAAAAAAGAAAAGAAAAGAGAAAAGAACCTCAATAAAAGATCCCATCTCATGTTCTCTCTTTCTTTCCCTCTTTTTGTTTCTATTTTTATTACTTTTGGAGCTTCATAAAAATGGGGATGTAAATATTGTTTTTGTGCCACCACGCTTATAGATAAGCTTGGGGGAGAGAATCCAATGATGTGTGAGATAGTGACTACTTGACGTTGCACGAAAACCTAGGCTAAGTAATATTCTATACTCGGTGAGATCGTTTTAGCTTCACGAAATCCAGAAATCTATGCCTAGCACTCATTTCATGAAATCCATGATTTTCTATTCTTTCTATTCTATTGCGTGATATTCTTATTCTCCTCATAGAAAGCATCCAATTGAAAAGTGTGTGATCTGCGATATTGTATACCGCTTTAAATGATTCAGACAATGTTAATTCTAAAATTATTCTGTTTTTTATGCTATAACAATATTTTTGGGTTTTCTATTTCTATTTGCACCATTATACTATGATATCGAGATAAAATTCTTTGACATATGTTTTACATTCGATGCATGCTATATGATTGAGCAAAACCCACGTCCTGAGAAAATGATCTAGCAGCTTCCCTCTTCGCTTTCTTCTTTCTTCTTCATTTTTCGTTTTTCATTTTTTCCGTCGTTTTCGTTTTCGAAATCCACCGGGTTCGCCTTTTACTTATCTTCCTCGAGGACGAGTAAGAGGTAAGCTTGGGGGATTTTGATCACTCCATATTTTACACTTTTTTCCCGCCTGTTTGCATGCCATTTAGATCGCTCAAATCATGTTTTTCACGATATATCGACGATATTGCGATACTTTTCACGATTTGTTGTTTTTGTCGTATTTCAGGTGATTTGGAGAGATTTGGAGTGATTCCGAGATACACCTACTCCAGAGTGTCACCGACAAACTCCCCGAGGGGTATTTTGCTATTGGAGAGGAGCGGAAGAAGAAAGAACGTCGCAGGAGCGACGAGAAGGCAAAAACAAGCTGTTTGGGCATTTTTGGTGTCTCACTCGGCCGAGTGAAGGAGTCACTCGGCCGACCAGCGAGACACCGCTCGGCCTGCTAGATCGGACACGCTCCATATGTGCACTCGGCCGATCATCGGAAGCCACATCGGCGAGTGACGAGACCCCGTCCGCCCGAGTGGCACTCAGACGACGCCCATCAAAAAGAGCCAACTTACTGTTTTTCGTCTGCCTGAGCTTCAGAAGACCCACTCGGCCGAGTGGAAAATGCCGACCGCCCGAGTATATAGAAGCCATCGGCCGAGTGACGACAACTCACTCGGCCGAGCGACCCCCGAAGTGAAGACCCCCGAAGACCCAGACTTACTGGAAATTCTCAGGGTTTCTTACTCGACCGAGCGACTTTTGTCACTCGGCCGAGTGAGCCGCGCTGCCTGTAGTGTAAATTGCGATTTTCAGGCTGCGCAGGGGCATTTTGGTTACAGTTTTTTGGACGATTTTGGGGGGTATTTAACCCCAGTTTTTGACCTAGGTTAGGGAGCTTTTCCTTGACTTTTTTGCAGCTTTTTAGATAAAACTTTTTAGCTTTTGATTCTTGTGATTGGAGAGGAGAGAAAAGTTTGTTTTTGTTGGATTCTTGGAGAACTCTATTGGTTTGTCTCCCTCTCCTTTAAAAATCTTATTTTTATTGCCTATTTGAATATTGTGATGAATTCTCTTGTTATTTCATTTGATTATTTTTGTATTTGTGATATGAATTGTGAGTAGTCCTAACGTCTTGGGGCGTGGGGATGAACCCTACGAGCCCAATTTCTGATTTGTGATGATTTGGTAGAAATATTGCTAGAATTGCTATTAGGGTTAGTTTGGAATCGATTTACTACAGATAGCTAGGTGTTCATATCGATTGGGATTTGCAAGAGATTGGATCCCAATTCGATAGGAAACCCTAGAAATCCGAATTGGGTTGAAATTGAGTTTCTGTAGTATCGGTTTACAAGAGATTGGACCGATACTAGGGTTCTCGGTTGCAATTCCATGCCGATACCCGTTTGCAAGAGATTGGACGGGTAAGAACTATCCCAACCTAGGTCGCGGACCGAGTTTGCACGAGAGTGGGCTCGGGGCGCGATTGAACGATGATGTTGATCCTAATGCTAGCTTGCATAAGCTAGGGTTTGCAAGAGATTGGACCCAAACCTAGGTCAGCTATAGACCGGCAACAGTGCGAGAGCGTGAGCTAGGTTTTACATTCAGTTGCAACTAGTTCATCCGAAATTCTACCCTAGCAATTGTGATACCAATGAATCACATTGACGAGATACGGTGAGTAGCGGGGATTCCCCATTCCCTAGGCGTCTTTATCTGATTTCATATCCCCATACTTTGTCTGACGATTGTGACAGGATCGCCAAAAGGCAAATTCCTCTTTTTCTGTTTTTATAGCCAGGTTGTTCGGAGAAGGCACCATCATTCGTCCTCCCTGTGTTCGATAACCCGCTCGCCGCTACACTGTGCGCTTGTGGTAAAACTACACGGTCGCTCTTTTTTGGGTTACATTGTGAAGCGATCAGTGATAGAACGTTATATAGAAAATGTGGATTGGTTCTGTATAATTTTTAGATGATTTTCCCTCATGTGCTTCAATTTTAATCATCACACTTTACACGTTGGTGTTGAAGTCTTCCTTGTTTAATTTCATTGGATTTTGACTTGATTATTATATGAGTGTATGCATGCAATTGTTGATAATGGTTAATAATACTCTCCTTCTGCATGATATATGATTTTGACTTCGTATTATAACTTTTGATGATAACAAAGGGGGAGAAATGGAAAGATTTGATATTTGTGGTAATTGGTGTGCTACTTGGTATTTGGCTTGGCATTTGGTACTATCTTTGCAATGCTCGTATGATTGTTTGATTAAAGGGGAGCATTAATGAATATTGGGGAAGCACAAAAATAGGGGGAGAATGCTTATTGATAAACTTTACACATCATTGTTTGCACATCATTTCATCTCATTACATGTCAACCTCTATCGTCAAACTTTCACACACACTATTTGAAACTCTATTGCTCAAATCTTATAATTAGTTTGTCATCATCAAAAGGGGGAGATTGTTGGTAGCAACGATCTACGAACTTCGTGTTTGATGATAAAAAAACTTCTGCGAATGGTTTAACGTGTGTGTTAAGTGTTTCAGGAACAGCGAGTGTGTGAGTAATTCACGGAAAGACTTGGTCAATGTGCAAAGGAGAAAGGGAGACAACCTAACTTGAGTTGACTCACATCTATTGGAGTACAACTCTTATCTTATTTCGTACCATGTCCAAACTCCATTCCCATTGCAAATCACCCTATCACTAGGATTCCCTATAACCTTATTAATCCTTGTCATTGATCTCTTCTCCTTGCCGCAAATCTCCTAGCGTACTCTATATAAGTCCTCATCCAAGGCCAATATAAGGAGTTGGCAAAAAATTCAAAAACCCTTACTTAGAGCTCCACCCCTTAAATTCAAAAGAGGCCGAAATTTTGAGAGCCCTCCCCTTCGAAAAACACAGAGACCAGCCGTTCCTTTTTTAGGGCTACACCTACATGTCAAAAAAAAGAGAGGAGATCAGCCGCATCCTTTCTATGCTGTTTTCTCTCAATGGAAATTTCAAAGACTAAGCCGCACAAAAATTGTTTCTTTTGAGGGCCGACTTTGTGTGTGCCCCTCGTTTTGCTGACAGCCGCACAATTTTGTGTTGATTGATCAACATCTCAAAAGCCCTCTCTCTCTCATACGAAATCAAAGAAAGGTTTTTTTTTCTTTATTAAATTGATATTAAATCACCTCTTGTTTGACTCGTGCTGGTTATCAAAACAAAAAAACAAACAAAAGGAGGCTCTTCATATGATCCCCTGTGCAATGCAAACAAAAGGACCTCGTGAGATCCCCTGAAAATCAGAGATCCCCTGTGCAATGCAAAGCTAAGTCTCAATCACAAATGAGTCGAAATATTTGACAATTGAGGACAAGCCGCAGGTTTTTGGGGTTGGTGATTTTTCTTTGTCCACAAAGTCAAAAAATAAACACATGGCTGCCGAATTTATTCCTCACCAAAAACCAGAAGAGCCGCATCCTTCTTCAATGAATTAAAGATTCCCAAGCTCCCTTTGTTGAAAGAATATGACGAAGTCTGTTGTTTTAATATCACCCATACAGAAATCTAACAGCCGAACCTTTGGCATCCAAAAATAAAAAGGGAGAAGAGCCGAAAATTTCAAGCACTGAAGGCAAACGCATCCTTGAATCCCCCAACCACAGAAGGCAGCCGAACTCAAAAAAGAACAAAGTAGAATTGAGGTACTCTTAGTTTTATTTTGTTGATTATGTGATTCTGTGTGTTGTTTTTCGTGGTACAGGAAAACCACTATTCAATCAAGAAAAAAGGAGATTAACTGAGGGGAAGCATTCAAGTGTACCCAATCAAACTGAAGAAACAAAAAGGAAACATCACCAACCCAGAGCCGTGAGTTTTCCATGTGCCATCAAGCCGCTTAGCCATGAGATTGCAAGTGCCATCAAGGGGAGCCCAAGGCCAGGAGTTGTTGAGATAGAGACGATACATCTATTTCTTGTCAGACGTGATCTGACCCGTGCTGAACGACAGAGATGGCACACTATTACTGAGCATTTCTAAAACTCTATTTATTTATCTTTGTATTGATGTAGCGATCTTTGTAGGGGAAACCTTACCATATTTGTGATACTTTTAGTGTCTTGTCTGGTGGGTGCTAGACAAGATGGACTTGGCTAGTTGGGACTAGTCAAGTGAGAGCTTATACTATTATTAGTTTTGTTTCGCACTGTGGAAAGTGCAGGTGTTGATAGCTAGGTTAGTGTAGTGCAGGTTCTCTTGCTACAGGTCGTACCGGTGACACTTGGAGAGTGTGGGTACTGAAGGCCAGGTGAGTGTTGAGAGGTGTTCTAGCTATAGCCTGTATAATACATTATTAATATAGTATTTGCTTTCGGGGCTGGACGTAGGTCATGGGTGCGACCGAACCAAGGTATATTGTATGTGCAAGCTGTGATTGCTTTTCTATACTCTGCATCTGATTGCCTGTGATTATAACTGCGTGTGATTTCTCGTGGGTTGCGCGAGAATTTTTATAAGCCTATTCACCCCCCTCTAGGCTTAGATCCAGATCCAACAATAACTATATCTCTATCACGTATATCCTCGCATATGCTTATACAACATAATAGGCAACCATACTAATATGCCAAGAGGGTGCCCATTCACACCTGAGTGGGACACCGAGATTCACTCACACCGGTCCATACACACTACCTATATACATGCACCACGACAACATCACTGTTAATAATAAAGGACCCGCTATTCTTATACTAAAGTTGCCATGATCAATGACGAGCACTAATGTGATGACTAAGCAATAGTGTAGAATTCAGAGTTGAATGTTGCAACGAAACAAGATTGTGATCGATGAATGATTTCAAATGAGGCATGGATAAGGGGTTAGCCTGGTTAGGTGGCATAAACATAGTTATGAATAATTAAGTAGAAGAACAGAGGATATGTGTAAGATATAATAATGTCCTTATAAAATATATAAGAATAACAAGTAGATGGTATAAGTTAAAACATGGAATGAGTATATTAGACGAAGAGAATAATAAGTATAGTGATGTAGTGATTGTTTTTGCAAAAAGGAAATAGATTTGTACAAAAAATTTGAAGTATGAATTCGATGAGTATAAAATTGACACACGTAAAAATTTGGAGTTCTATTTAGCGTAGAAAAGTATTTGAAAGGATGTACGATAAGTCGTTTGAAATAAATTTAGTAGTACAGAAGGAGAAGGGATGATATATTAAACTATAGAAATACAGTTTAAAAGCGAAGTACGGAAGATATAGGTTAGAAAATTGTTAAGAGATAGTAACTAAGGATTTTGTCAAGGGAGCTGCATAATCAAGATTGAGTTTAAATCAACAGAAGGGTAGAAATTCTACGTATATACTAAAGGTTTTCAAAGAAATTAAACTAGGCGAAGAATTCAATAAAGGAATGTCGAAGGTACCTTCAAAAGAATCAGGATTGTAACATCGTCATTATGGTTCTTAAAGTAACTAGCCTGAATCAAATAAGCATCAAGATATGCAATGGGGAGGATTCAAAAGATTAATGATAGTTGTCATGAAGGGATCATGTGAATCGAGGGCAAGGAGTAAAATTGAATGATCAAAACGTAAATCCGACTAGGAATTAACTTTGTGAATCTGCTACGATGGAATGCTACAGTCATAAACATAGAGGTGTAGTGATTAGGAATAATAAAATCAGGGGTTTGATTATTGGGTCGACAAAAGATTAGGAAAACTTAATACTAAGATTTCTAATAAACTAGACTGTAATATAGAATTCAAGGAAAGGGTCCCTTGAGGATGAGTGCGACGTTCACTATGTTATGCTGGGCCCGAAATTCGATAGGTCTAAGCGAACGACTAAAAGAAACTCCCAAAATCTAATATGGTCAGATCTGAATAAGACCCAAAATAGTAACCCGACTAAGGTGACTCCTAAGATGATAGAGACTACAACTTCACGAAAGTGTCTAACTAATAAGCATGGATGTCTAACTAAGTCTTCATACAATCCTGGTCTAATGGTTTTCCCGATCAAGCTGAGACAAGGTACTTGGTTAGATTTCGTGTACGAGATAATTCTAGACGTTTTGGCTAATGATAGTATTTCTATTGTTCTGAAGTTTGCAAATGCATGACCTGCATGGGGCCACCACTAAAACATGTCACGCTCCGCTTCCCAAAATGATGGAAGCGAGGACGAGACGAAGGTCCGCATGGGCTAGAGCTGTGAAACTCGAGCCCAATAAGCGTCTGTGATGATACACCATTCAACGTACAGGTTCTTGCATGCATTTTAGAACAATAAAAATAACATTTCATTAAATTGAAGCCACATCCAGAGTTCGTACAAGAAATAGCAATAGGGCCTCAGCATGGCCAAAGGAAACTAGAACAATAGTATTATCCCAACTACAAAGAGTTAAAGCAAAAACTAAAGCAGTGACAGAGAAGAGTCCCTAGCCTTCCGCAGATAACGACTAGCCGTCCACATCAACTCCTGGAAACCTGTCTCGTGTTCTGACATACATTCCAAAAACATGAATGTATGTCAGCAAGGGTCTACAAGTAAAAGTAAGAAGGCCCAAGGCAAGGTATACAAATAATAATAAATTATGAAGCATTAAATTTTTTATATAAGGTGTCAGCAGTATTAAACATAGCAATTCAAAACATGGTAGAGTAAGGTACTTCTAGCATGGCGGTTCTAAACATTCTAAGTGTGAAGTAATGAGCATAGCAATTTCATATAGACATGGTAGGAAAGTAAAAGCAGTGCAATAAAGTAAACGTGGCATGGCAATGGCCGTAGCGTGTGCTACCAGCTACAAGACAAGGCAAGACAAGACAAAACAAGACCATGTGTGTCACAAAGGGTTCACGCCTTACGGTTAAGGGGGATCAAACCCTCTAAACCGTGCGACCGCTCAACCCTACCACATCCCAAGTGTACAAGACAAGTCCATACAAGGGATCACTCACTCTACTAGGTGAGTGCCCTATTATCCGTAGGCTATCCGTACAAGGGATCACTCCTCTGCTAGGTGAGTGCCCTATTGCCCGCAGGCTATCCGTACAAGGGATCACTCACTCTGCTAGGTGAGTGCCCTATTGCCCGCAGGCTATCCGTACAAGGGATAACTCACTCTGCTAGTTGAGTGCCACATTGCATGTAGGCTACCCATACAAGGGATCACTTTATCTACCTTGGAGACTTCCCTTTTCCCCCTTAGGGTTGTGTAATGCAATTCATCAATCAAGTCTGTTTTAGAATTTCGTGTCCTTCACATGGCATTATCAAGTTACTTATTAGGGGTCCACACACGCACACACAGAGAGATGCGATTAAATATTAATACTTCAATAATTTGAATAAATTCACACACTTGCCTGTTTTGAGATGGTTTAGGCGTCCAGGTGACCGTAGGGAAGACATGACGTATCTGCGTCAACAGATATGGTATTAAGCTAAAGGAGTTCTAACCAATAATCATTTATAACTAACATATCTATATATGTACTAAACTATATACATATATACACTAACTGATTTATAACCCTAACTTACTAGCATTATTACTTATTACTTATATATATAACATACAGATACTACTAACAAGGCCGTTTATAAAGAATCTACCAACAAGACTTATACAACTAACGAACTACATATTAATGCTTAAGCATTAGCAAACAGAAAATATGAAATTAAAAATTTACTAATTTATAGCACGTAAGGTGTAATTGCACGCTATGATATTATACCTGGTCATTGTCCTAATACCTAATAACATGCAAGTCCTATTTACAGTCTAAGGTACTGTTCATACATTTAAAAAAAAGTACTAACATTTCATCAATGCTATAGACTTAAAAGGGTACAAGCTAGGTACTGATTTTCTATGTACTAATTTTTATAACTTTTCATAATTTAAACTCACTTTAAATAACACTTACTTTGCTCTGTCGCCTCCTCTTCTTCCATTGTCTTTCTTCATTTCGTTTCTTTTACCGAGGAGGGAGAGATGGTTGGAGGGAGGAAGAGTTGGCGCAGCGGGGGTTGGTCGGTGCTTGGGGAGGAAGGGAAGGAGGTTGTGGCGTTCGATGGTCAGACGAACGGCGAAGGGCTGCGGCTTGCGAGGCGAGGTGTGGGTTCCGAACGAAGGAAGACGGGGGACTGGAGACGCGAGTCACCGGGGAAGAGAAGGGCAGCGGTTGTCGTTGGGTTTGGCATCGGGCTGTCGAGGTGAAGAGGCGAAGAGGTCACCGGTGGGGTGGTGTCTTGTAGTGGGAGGAGGAGCGGTGTGAACGCAAGGATGTGGCAGCGAGTTGGGTGGTTGCGAGTAGATTCAAAAACGACGAGGGCGGGTAGTGGGCTCGCCTGAGAAGAGGAGGGTGACGGTGGCTTCGTTGACGAATGAGAAGGAAGGCGGACGGTCTGAGGGAAGGTCTGAGGGTGACGGGGAGATGGGTTTGATCGGAGATGGATCGGAAAGCGGAGGCTTACGGCGAGGGAATGGCATGGCGATGAGTCGGAGGGGCGACGTGCGGCTTCGTCGGTGCGTGGACTTGCGACGTGAGATCACAGGCAGGGTGAGGCGGAGGAAGAAGTTGGGGCGAAGAACTGCCGGCGGTGAGAAGGAGTTTGAGAGAAAGTGAGGGGGATGGGTCGGTTTGCTTGGAAGGAAAGGAGGATTGCTCCTCTATTTGCTGTTGTAAAGAAGTTAGAGGGAGATGGAAATTTGTATGCGGCTGCTGCTAGTATATGGTTGCCCTAGTTTTTTATTTTTAGAATAGGGGCGGCTGTGAGCTTTTATCTGTAGGTTTCCTTTTAGGATTCCTTTTGATTATATAGGGTATGAAGAGAGAGAGAGAGAGAGAAAGAGAGTTGGGGGTGACGTGTGAAGTGGGAAACGTGGAAGAGAGGGGGAGATAAAGGAGAGAGATGATATGGGTACGGTTTAGATATATGTTAGGATTTATTATTATAAATATTTGATTTGATTAAACGCATGTGAATTTGAATTTCAAAACATAGGGTATTTTAAATAATGGGGATTATATCGGGTCGGTCCAATGGTGTCCGAAAAATAAAAGGAAAAATACCAGGGCGACCGTGACGTCGCGAGGGTCGAGAATACGGGGCACAATCACGCGTTAGGGCTAAGGAATTCAATAGTAAAATATAGAATACTAATATACGCATACGATACGAAAAATATGCGCTAGAATACGCACGGTCGAAAAGTGACCGTTACATGTGTCACGCCCCGCTTCCCTAAAATGGCGGCGAGACGTGAAAAGGTCCGCACGAGAGTGGAGCTGTGAAGCCCCAAACCCGATAAGGGTCAATAAAACGTAAGCAGGTCCCTGTAACCATAACGGAACAACAATAACAACACAAGGAGAGACAGAAATAAAATTCTCATATCTCATAATTTGTCCAACATGAAAATTAAGTTCAACATCCAGAAAAGCCACCAGGCTAAAAGAAAGAGTCTAAGGCCCAGAACAAGGCCAACAAAAGCAACAACGAACAAAGTATAGGTGATACACACTGACAACAAAATAGCAGTCTAAACAAAGGGAAAAGCTCAACGAAGACACTAGGACTGGTCCCCAGTGTCCACGTACTCCCCGTCAAACACAAGCTCGGGCTCGGCGTCAGCGAACACCTCGTCCTCAACAAGGTACTCAGGCTCAGGATCTAACATGTGTCACCCAAAAGAGTAAGGGGGCACATGTCAGCAAGTCTAAAAGACTTGGGCAAGGAAACTGAAAGTAAGGCAACTAGCAACCTAGCAGTTATAGTATGCATGACATGGCAGTTATATCATGAGTGCACAAGCAAGACATGTCGAGACAATAAGTACAAGAGAACAATTATCGGGACAAGACAAGAGTAGCCAAGCTACTAACAATCTTAATCAATTCACTAGTCACGTTTCACGTTGTTTGTAGATGTTTACGCCTTACAGCTGAATGGTATAACATTCACGCTGATTGGCCGCTTAACACTACCCCAAAACCCAGAGTTTACGCCTTACCACTGCAGTTGCTGATCGGGCAGACTCCCAGTTGATTGGCCGCTTAACTCTTACCCCCAATACCCACATGATGACGAGCCAGGGTCCCCGCACACGAGCTCAGTAAATGAGCCAGGGTTGACCCGCACGGGAGCTCGCATTCTAATTCACGATTCATAAGCATTTGGCATAGGGGTGCACCTAGCCTCAATATCGAGCGTTGGGGTTAGCAACTCATTATGCTCGCTTCTGGTCACGAGCCAGGAAACACAAGTATTGTAGCGATGCTACGCAATCACGTGATCACTCAAAGAATGCAATGACATGACAATTAATTTGCGTATTGTTGATGGAATTTAAACATGACATGGTAATTGTGCAACATGATATATGTCGGAACTAGCTTCGTTGTCAAGCTAGTTCCTAAATTTGCGCCTAGGCGAGTATCATTTCGTCGCCTAGCCTCTTTTATGCCTACAACAAGCAAATGGCCTAAAACATGGCCTAAACCCTAAGTGGCAAGTTTCACTTGCCTAGCACCGAGGATGACGATCACGAAGGTTCGTCTCGCGGATGCTAATCTACGGGGAGGTCGCTGTTATGGAGAAACAATCATCAAACAACATGTAATTTCATTAGGGTTTCATAAAACATACGGGTTATGAAAACATCAAGAGATCGATTTCTTACCGTGAGGAGGCGGAAGAAACACTCCGGAGAACCTAAGGACCAGATCTGGAAACGAATGGAGAAGTTTGGAGAACTAGGGTTTTTGGGTGATTTTGGGGATTTGATGGAGATTTGGGGAAGATGAGAGGTAGAATGTGTTGAGGGAGAGTTTGGATGATGGATTTTGGACTTGGGATGAAGGAATAAGGGTTTGAGGAAGATGGGGGCTCAATGGGGGAGAAACTAGGGTTTTGGGTCGTGAGGGATGAGAAGAAAACGTTTGGGAGGGGTTTAAATAGGATGGGCTGGCGGCTGCCCAGAAATTGGGGTTTTAACACAGTTTAGTCTGTCAAAGAGCAACCACTGACCGACTAGTTTGGGAACTAGTCGGTCGGTCGACCAACGCAGACCGACTAAGTGTAAACAGTAACTCCTGTACAGAATTAGGGTTTAGACTTAGTCGGTCAAAGAACAACTGCTGACCGACTAGTTTAACATCTAGTCGGTCGATGAACATTCTTAGACCGACTAAGAGTGAACAGTATTGATACCAAAAATTAGATGATGTGTTAGTCGGTTAAAGAAGCATTGCCGACCGACTAGTTTGCAACCTAGTCGGTCAACCAACGTTCTTAGACCGACTAACGATAAACAGTAACTCCTGAGAAATTTAGAAAGCCAACTAGTCGGTTCAAGAAGGATTGCCGACCGACTGGATCGTCATCTAGTCGGTCGGTGCCCCTTCTTACACCGGCTAATAAGCACCAAAAGTTCCGATATGGAGCGCGGAGCTCCGGGATCGATTTCTAAGACTCCTAGGCTTGATCTAACAATAAGATATGACCGATACGAAGCCTGTCACGAATGACTTACTCCGAAATCGACGATTCTAAGAAAGAAGCTAGAAAACACGACGATACGATCGAAAATGAAAGTTACGGAGACGAAAACCACATATAAGGAGAAAATCCACCAAAACATATAATATAATATAATAAATCCAGATACATGAAAACCAGTCGTTACATCCTCCGCAACTTAAGAAAATTCCGTCCTCGGAATTTCCCAACACTCACGTGTCCGGAAACAAAAGTGGGAAACGCTCTCGCATCTCATCCTCATTCTCCCAAGTAGACTCTCCAGGTGAGCCGTGTCGCCACATCACCCTCACAAGATTGACAATCTTGTTCCGAAGTGACTTCTGACGCCTGTCCAGAATCTGCACTGGATGCTGGTCATACGTCATGTCGGGGCGAACGGTAATCTCCGAAAAATCCACAGCATGAGATGGATCGCTAATGTATCGACGAAGCTGCGACACGTGGAAAACATTGTGAACTCCCTCCAAAGATGGCGGCAAGGCCAAGCGGTAAGCTACCTCGCCAACTCTCTCCAGAATGTCAAACGGTCCAATGTATCGCGGGCTCAACTTCCCTCGCTTCCCAAAACGAATCACACCACGATTCGGGGAAATCTTCAGAAACACATGATCTCCAGGATGAAACTCCAAAGGACGCCGTTTAGCATCCGCCCAATGCTTAAAACGGTCCTAAGCAATCCTCAACCTCTCCCGAATATTCCTGACGATATCCACGGCCTCCACGATCATCTCAGGTCCCAACAACTCCCGATCACCAACGTCATCCCAACTCAATGGCGATCGACATTTCCTCCCATAAAGAGCGACGAAAGGCGCCATGCCAATGGACGCCTAGAAGCTGTTGTTGTAAGAAAACTCTACCAGATGTAGATGGTCCTCCCACGAACCCTTGAAATCCAACATGCACGCCCTCAGCATGTCTTCCAAGATCTGAATCGTCCTCTCGGACTGGCCATCCGTCTGCGGATGGTACGCCGTGCTGAAACTCAGACGCGTACCCAAACTCTTCTGCAAACTCTGCCAGAACTGAGATG
Organism: Scilla litardierei; assembly: GCA_030789695.1. Classification (NCBI taxonomy): domain Eukaryota; kingdom Viridiplantae; phylum Streptophyta; class Magnoliopsida; order Asparagales; family Asparagaceae; genus Scilla; species Scilla litardierei. Next base: position 31,724,505 of record CM061139.1, on the reverse strand, counting down.
TGAACCTCGCGTCTCTGTCCGACACGATACTCACGGGGACTCCGTGAAGTCGCACAACCTCCGGCACAATTCACGTCACATCACTATCCAAACTAGGAAAATGAAATAAAAACGGAGAGTAAAAGAATTTTACCTCCATATATCTCCTTGCTAGCGCCTCAGTGGACTGTCCCACTCGGAACGGAATAAAGTGCGCGGACTTGGTCAATCGATCTACGATCACCCAAATCGCGTCATTCTGCTTCGGACTCCGAGGTAGTCCAGTCACGAAATCCATAGTGATGTGTTGCCATTTCCACTCCGGAATCGGAAGCGGTTGTAGCAACCCGGCCGTACGCTGATGCTCCGCCTTCACTTGCTGACAAACCAAGCACTTGGCTACACTGCGAGCCACACTCCTCTTCATGCCATGCCACCAATAATTCAGATGAAGATCCTGGTACATCTTGGTGCCACCAGGATGCACAGAATACGGCGAACTGTGTGCCTCCACCATCAACTCCTCTCTAATATCCCCAGCTGGCACACACAACCTGGCTCCAAACCTCAGCGAGCCATCCTCATGAATCAAAAAGTCAGTCCGCAGACCGGCTTCCACCTGCTCCCGAATCTTCACCAGCTTCGGATCCTCAGCCTGGCCAGCCTTAATCCGATCCACGATCGTCGACCTTACCTGCATACACATCAACGAAGAAGCCTCCCCAGGAAGAACAATCTCAACACCAGACTCGCAAAAATCCTGCTGCAATCTCCACTGCGAGGTCAAAATCATCACCGCGGGAAGCCTACTCAGCGCATCAGGAACCACATTCACCTTGCCAGGGTGAAACTGCAAATCAATATCATAATCCGCCATAAGCTCCAACCATTGACGCTGTCGCATGTTGAGCTCCTTCTGAGTGAAAATATACTTCAAGCTTTTGTGATCGGTGAAAATCTTCACTTTCTCACTCAGCAAGAAGTGCCTCCAAATCTTAAGAGCAAACACAACGGCAGCCAACTCCAAATCATGCGTCGGGTAATTCTTCTCATGAACCTTAAGCTGACGAGAAGCATACGCCATAACATGCCCGTGCTGATGCAACACACAACCGAGACCCTTGCCAGAAGCATCGCAAAAGATCTCAAATCCACCGCTGCGATCAGGCACAACAAGAATAGGGGCAGTCGTCAAACGCTCTCTCAGAACACCAAAAGCACTCTCACAATCACCCGACCAAACAAAAGGTACATCCTTTCGTGTCAACCTGGTCATCGGCTCAGTAATACGAGAAAAGTCCTTAATGAAACGCCAATAGTAACCAGCAAGTCCAAGGAAACTCCGAATCTCAGACGCAGACGACGGAACAGGCCACTCTCTGATGGCCCTAATCTTCTCGGGATCCACTGAAATACCATCTCCAGTCACCACATGCCCGAGAAAAGCAACTCTATCCAGCCAAAACTCTTACTTTGAAAACTTAGCATACAACCGATGCTTCCTCAACATCTCCAATACCGTCCTCAAGTGCGAGGCATGCTCCTCCTCTGACTTTGAATAGACCAGAATGTCGTCAATAAAGATAACGACAAACTTATCCAAAAAGTCGTAGAAAATCAGGTTCATCAGATTCATGAAAACCGCGGGTGCGTTAGTTACGCCGAAGGGCATAACCACAAACTCATAGTGTCCATACTTCGTCCTGAACGCTGTCTTCGGAACATCTCCCTTCTTCACCTTCAACTGATGGTAACCACTCCTCAAATCCAATTTAGAAAACACCCTCGAACCTCCAAGCTGATCAAAAATATCATCGATGCGAGGCAACGGGTATTTATTCTTGATGGTCACCGCATTCAACTCCCGATAGTCCACGCACATGCGACGCAAACCATCCTTCTTCTTCACCAACAACACCGGTGCTCCCCACAGAGACACACTAGGGTTGATATAACCCTTCTGCAAAACCTCATCCAGCTGCTTCTGCAATTCCTCCAACTCAGCGGGTGTCATACGATATGGCGCCTTCGAAATCGGCTGCGCTCCCGGAACAAGATCAATAGAAAATTCTAGAGCTCGATCAGGTGGCAAACCAGACATCTCCTCAGGGAAGACGTCGCCAAAATCACGCACCACAGCTGGCCACTCCAACTCCATCTGCAAAGCCACAACCTCCACTGGCCTAGCCTGAAACCTAACAGGACCAAGCGAACTGCTACCACGGCTAAACTCAAATACTGGATGTCCAGGAATCTCGAACACCACCTTCTTCCTCCGACAGTCGATCGTAGCATAGAAGCTCGCAAGCCAGTCCATCCCAAGAACCGCATCGTAGTTGATGATGTCGTGGACAATGAAATCAGTGAAAAGCTTATGTCCACAGACCACCAACGAGCAAGAAGTACAACCACGATGCACCGAGACCACGCCATTCCCTGTAACGATATTCCAACTCTTGCGAAGAGGGGACGTCGACAAGGAATGCCTCTCCACGAAGCTCCGAGAAATAATGCACACCGATGCACCAGAGTCAAAGAGGACTCGTGCAGGAAATGTGCACACCAAAACCACACCTAACAAGCAATTAACAATCAAACCCTAGTCTAGCAAACAACCATATTCAAGCAAACAACACAATCTAACAATAAAAACCAGCTATGAAAGTAACAGCTAGATTGAGGATTACCTGCGATAACCTCATCCACAGCCTCGCTCTCCACAGCGGTCATCAGAAAAGCCTGCCTCCTCGACGGAACAGCCTGCTGGAAAGCCTGCCTCTGCAGGACAAGAGCTGCTCCACGTCCAGCAGGAACAGACGCTCGCTGCTGCAACGGATGTGCTGCAACAGGTGCCCTCCGCAGCTGACTCGCATGCCGACAATCCTTCGCGACATGAGAAGCATCACCACAAACCAGACACTGGCCCAAAAACTTCCGACACTGATCCTTGATGTGGCCAGGCTTACCGCAGAAATGGCAAGTCTTCTGAACAGGCCCTCCTGGCCTCTTGAACTGAGCTGGCTGATTAGGCTTGAAACCAGGCCTAACCACCGCCCTGGCCTGCTCCATAGGCCTCTTTCCAGCACCAGAAACATGTCCTCTCCTCTGACTCAGGTTCAGCTCCTGCCTCCTCGCAGCGACCAGAACCTTCTGATAGGAGTCCAGATCGGAGGAAGACACAAAACTCTGGAGCTCCAAAGCAAGTCCCTGTAGGAACCTCTGAGCCCTCTCATCAGTGTCCTGCACCATCTTTGGTGCGAACCGACTCAGCCTAGTGAACTCTTGGTGGTACAGGTCCACCGTCAAGCTCCCTTGCTTCAGATCAATGAAACGCTGTAGCATCTCCTTCCTAGCAGCCTTCGGAAAGAACTCCTCATCAAACCTGGACTTAAAGGTAGTCCAAGCTATCGGCTCCACCAGCATCTTCTCTTCCGCATCCCACCAGTTCCGAGCGTTATCCTTAAGTTGCCTCTTTGCCAAATCAACCCATCCAGCCGGGGTGATCTTGGCCATCTTCAAATTATCCTCAATGTTCCGAATCCACTCATCGGCAGCCAGAGGACCCTCAGACCCATCAAAATATGCGGGACCCAGCTCCCGAAATTGCTTCGCTCATGGCTCGGAGCGAGGGGCATCCGGAAGTGCCCGGGCAGCTCGAGCAAGTGGAGCATTCTGGACTTGCAGGAGCACGCCCTGCTGCACTTGCATCATCTGGTGCATCATCCGTATCATCTCTCCGTTGGTGGGTTCCCGCTCAGGCTCCTCATCATGAGGGAGCGCACCACTACCCCCACCACGGGTGAATCGCCTTACTGCCATCTAATGACACAGAAAACGAAGCAGATTAGACTCATAGCTTATGACTCGGACATCGAACTTAGTTTATTGGACATTCAAATATTATTATCGTCACTCCAATAATCGCAGTTACAGAAGGACCTGCATGGGCCACCAACAAAACCTGTCACGCCCCGCTTCCCTAAAATAGAGGCGAGACGTGAAAAGGTCCGCACGAGAGTGGAGCTGTGAAGCCCCAAACCCGATAAGCGTCAATAAAACATAAGCAGGTCCCTGTAACCACAACGGAACAACAATAATAACACAAGGAGAGACAGAAATAAAATTCTCATATCTCATAATTTGTCCAACATGAAAATTAAGTTCAACATCCAGAAAAGCCACCATGCTAAAAGAAAGAGTCTAAGGCCCAGAACAAGGCCAACAAAAGCAACAACAAACAAAGTATAGGTGATACACACTGACAACAAAATAGCAGTCTAAACAAAGGGAAAAGCTCAACGAAGACACTAGGACTGGTCCCCAGTGTCCACGTACTCCCCGTCAAACACAAGCTCGGGCTCGGCGTCAGCGAACACCTCGTCCTCAACAAGGTACTCAGGCTCAGGATCTAACATGTGTCACCCAAAAGAGTAAGGGGGCACATGTCAGCAAGTCTAAAAGACTTGGGCAAGGAAACTGAAAGTAAGGCAACTAGCAACCTAGCAGTTATAGTATGCATGACATGGCAGTTATATCATGAGTGCACAAGCAAGACATGTCGAGACAATAAGTACAAGAGAACAATTATCAGGACAAGACAAGAGTAGCCAAGCTACTAACAATCTCAATCAATTCACTAGTCACGTTTCACGTTGTTTGTAGATATTTACGCCTTACAGCTGAATGGTATAACATTCACGCTGATTGGCCGCTTAACACTACCCCAAAACCCAGAGTTTACGCCTTACCACTGCAGTTGCTGATCGGGCAGACTCCCAGTTGATTGGCCGCTTAACTCTTACCCCCAATACCCACATGATGACGAGCCAGGGTCCCCGCACACGAGCTCAGTAAATGAGCCAGGGTTGCCCCGCATGGGAGCTCGCATTCTAATTCACGATTCATAAGCATTTGGCATAGGGGTGCACCTAGCCTCAATATCGAGCGTTGGGGTTAGCAACTCATTATGCTCGCTTCTGGTCACGAGCCAGGAAACACAAGTATTGTAGCGATGCTACGCAATCACGTGATCACTCAAAGAATGCAATGACATGACAATTAATTTGCGTACCATTGATGGAATTTAAACATGACATGGTAATTGTGCAACATGATATATGTCAGAACTAGCTTCGTTGTCAAGCTAGTTCCTAAATTTACGCCTAGGCGAGTATCATTTCGTCGCCTAGCCTCTTTTACGCCTACAACAAGCAAATGGCCTAAAATATGGCCTAAACCCTAAGTGGCAAGTTTCACTTGCCTAGCACCGAGGATGACGATCACGAAGGTTCGTCTCGCGGATGCTAATCTACGGGGAGGTCGCTGTTATGGAGAAACAATCATCAAACAACATGTAATTTCATTAGGGTTTCATAAAACATACGGGTTATGAAAACATCAAGAGATCGATTTCTTACCGTGAGGAGGCGGAAGAAACACTCCGGAGAACCTAAGGACCAGATCTGGAAACGAATGGAGAAGTTTGGAGAACTAGGGTTTTTGGGTGATTTTGGGGATTTGATGGAGATTTGGGGAAGATGAGAGGTAGAATGTGTTGAGGGAGAGTTTGGATGATGGATTTTGGACTTGGGATGAAGGAATAAGGGTTTGAGGAAGATGGGGGCTCAATGGGGGAGAAACTAGGGTTTTGGGTAGTGGGGGAGGAGAAGAAAACATTTGGGAGGGGTTTAAATAGGATGGGCTGGCGGCTGCCCAGAAATTAGGGTTTTAACACAGTTTAGTCGGTCAAAGAGCAACCACTGACCGACTAGTTTGGGAACTAGTCGGTCGATCGACCAACGCAGACCGACTAAGTGTAAACAGTAAGTCCTGTACAGAATTAGGGTTTAGACTTAGTCGGTCAAAGAACAACTGCTGACCGACTAGTTTAACATCTAGTCGGTCGATGAACATTCTTAGACCGACTAAGAGTGAACAGTATTGATACCAAAAATTAGATGATGTGTTAGTCGGTTAAAGAAGCATTGCCGACCGACTAGTTTGCAACCTAGTCGGTCAACCAACGTTCTTAGACCGACTAACGATAAACAGTAACTCCTGAGAAATTTAGAAAGCCAACTAGTCGGTTCAAGAAGGATTGCCGACCGACTGGATCGTCATCTAGTCGGTCGGTGCCCCTTCTTACACCGGCTAATAAGCACCAAAAGTTTCGATATGGAGCGCGGAGCTCCGGGATCGATTTCTAAGACTCCTAGGCTTGATCTAACAATAAGATATGACCGATACGAAGCCCGTCACGAATGACTTACTCCGAAATCGACGATTCTAAGAAAGAAGCTAGAAAACACGACGATACGATCGAAAATGAAAGTTACGGAGACGAAAACCACATATAAGGAGAAAATCCACCAAAACATATAATATAATATAATAAATCCAGATACATGAAAACCAGTCGTTACAACATGTACACCCTACACTGAATCAACTATAACTACCACTGTGCTTATCAGAATTAGGTGTTTTTGGACATTTTAGATATCTACTCTTCTAGATACACAATTTTCATGTTTTGCACTTCATCCAGATCTGACTGCAACTAAGCGTAATTTACTGATTGAGTGATGCAGTTTTCTATTTTTCTACAGAATTTCTATCTGTTACTAGTTTGGCCACCATAAATCACACACTCATGATTATTTTTTGACAATTGGTGTGTGAATGTAAAACTTGCATATAGACAACTTTGAGTTGGGACTTTTCTCATATAATGACTAGAATTCCCTTGAAACAACAATGTTTGATGAACTTTTATAATTTCATGCATCTTACTATGTGTTATAGCTTTTGGTTTATAATGCCATTAGTAATTACATGATGTTCAATACATATATTGGCTTATGTTTCATGATGCTATGGTATTTATATGATGTTGTGAGGTTGGCTAGGTTGTAGATTCATAGAAGTCATGGCCGTTTTGTTGTGATACATGAAAATGAAAAAGGGAATGCATAAGGAGATGCACGTCCCAAGTATGTTGTGAAATGTGGCAAATAAGATATTAGAAAGAAAGTGTTATGGCATGCCGACATGATGATTTCCTCCATATTTATAACTTTCATGTTGATGCATGTATGTTTTATAAGTAAACAAATGACTAGTCCCCTTAAACGAGGGTGAGCTATAAACATGGGGTTGGGGAAACCCTGAGTATCGGGAAGGCATATGTGCTGGACTTGCTATGTGGTTTCAGTCGCACTCCTGACGAGCTAGCGTGGCAGGGAGTATGTAGAGTTTTGGGTCCCTTTTGTAATAGTGTATCTGAAGGGATCATGGCCCCCTTTTTAGCAGTGTATCTGGGGGGCACAGTTTCTACCCACCTTACTGGGTGAGGTCCAGTCCCATATGTTCTACTCGATACCCGGGTTCCGAGAACAAAATACTAATTAAATTAAATCTTTCCCTTGCACTTAATGTTGTTGATGTGATCTCTTCTATTTGTATGGCTCTTGCAGTTTCATTGTTCTTTGCTTGTTATTCCTTTCTTTAGCTTATCAATCGACTTCGACCAATCCAACTTTAGCAATATAATCGGGAGAATCTGGCTAAGGATCCATGGAAGCCTTATCACTTTGAGTTAGTGGAAGGCGGGGTGGGGTTAGACGCCGTTACACTGGGGGTATCTGCTTCCTTTTTAGTGGGATTACATCTGGGATAAGCTAAGTAACTAGAACTCGGGATTGGGATGGACTCTAAATAGAGCAGAAGGGGATGACTCAGCAGCTGGACTTGAGACGCTAAATAGCAGCTGTTGATGTGATCTCTTCTATTTGTATGGCTCTTGCAGTTTCATTGTTGTCATTTACCTTCCTTGCACTCGTTGCTACTTGTTACCCCTTCCTATTTACACCCCATTGCATTATTATGTATACACTTATTTTTGTACTATTATTATAACCCCTTCCCTCGTACCCATTTACTGTTCTATGTACTCTTGTTATTATTATTTTGCCATGTCATGTTCGCTGCATATCTTGCACACAGTTGCATGTTAGGGAATGACATCTGAGGTGGAGTTGGATTTCTTACTAGGTTACGTGTTGACGTGCCACACCGTTGACTTTTTAGGTATTCAGGTGTTGGAATTTGAAGTAGATGGAGTTGGTGAAAAGCTGGGCTTGTAGAGTTGTAGGATAGGTGGTGAGGGGTGAGGAGAGTGGATTGTACCTTTGGGGTTTGTTTGGGGTCAGTGTAAGCTGTTGTTGTATAAAGGACCAGATGTATAATAGGATGTTGGATCATATATGAATTAGTGTTTCTGGGTTTTAGTGTTTTCTCTTAGCTAGTTCTGTTGTTCTCTGTGTTGTTTATATTTGTGTTTGTGGAACATTACAGATACTACCACAGCAATGCGCAATAGACATGCTCTAAGTTTTTTTCCTTCTTTCCACACAGCAATGCACAATGGACATGCTCTAAGTTTTTTTCCTTCTTTCCACAACCACCTCTTTGGAAATAGTCGGGACGGATTCGTACTTCCCAGGTACCCAGGGGAGAGGGGCGTTACAAGTAATATTGGTCTGAAAATCATTTTTTATTTAACGCTGTGCGCGATGCGTAAAACGTAATTCACAGAACAGAATTACTAATCGCGCATAACATGTAAAAAATATGTTTGTTGTCTGCATTAAAATTTTTTGTCTGTTGTGCGCGGTGGGTAAAAAATGATTAGAACAAAATTACATACCGCACACAAAATTCAGAAATTTTGCATGTTGTGCGTTGGCAAATATTTTACATGCTGTACGTGGTGAGTAATTTTAGGCTATGTATCACATTTTGCTCATCTTGCACTAGGGATGAGAATGAGCCGGGCCGGGTCGGGCCGAATAGATATCCAATTTAAATGGGTGGGCTTTCGGGCCGGCCCAAAGCCCATACGGGTTTTTTTAAGAATGCCCAAATGGGCATAAAGCGGGCTTTGGGCATGCCCATTGGGCTTTGGGCATGCCCATTGGGAAAATCTTAATTAGAAACATATCTGCATGGGTACATGCCACTATAAACAAGTAGATAATTACATGCAAATTCAAACCACACCAATGCCAAAACAAATAAATAGTGCACATTCATCCATATGCACCTAATTATATCACTAATCTAACAAATCACAAGTAATGCCTAGAACCCCAGATATTAGTTGACAAAATCCTATTTCAATAACAAATTACTCAAGCACACATCTTGCACATCTGTAGCAAACACTCTTAGAACACAGGGTACCCCCTCTTGGTACAAGAGAGCAAGCTTGAGCTCATATTGACATCAACGTTCTTGTATTCTAGCTACATATATGGCTTCATTGGATATTACATGCCAAAATATGATAATATAGACTCATTTTCGTCCGCAAACCACGAAACCATGGAACCAGCCAAAGCCGGTGAAATGTGGTCAAGCGTACCCCGACATTCCAATGGCAGAGCTCCCCCTGTTGGTTTTCCGAGCAGCAGATTGGCTTGTAGCCTTGGCAAAGTACATGTAGTAGTACACGAAGAAGAACAACGTTATGTTTCTTAATTGCTTCAAACTGCTCACCTGAAGACGCCGCTGATGCTACCTTTGCCCCCTCTGTATGGCTGCTATAATTCTCATTACGAAATAAAACGGCAACACGATTCCGCTTGCCCTCAGCAAGAGAACCTGCAGGGATTTGAACTCGTGAGATAAGAAATTTGATGCAAGAACACAACTTGTGATGATCATGAAACGGATATCTGTACTCAGTGGCGAGCGCGAATGGATAATGGCCTTCTCCAGTCGATACCACGACTATGAGATGTCTCGCTAGCAGTATGAACATTAGCTGTGCATAAATGGTGGAGATTTCCTCAAAGTCAATTGGATAAATGGATCAAACTGGAATCAATAACGCATTGTTTTTAATATAATTAGGCAAGATGAACTCACAAGTAAAGATATGGATCTGAAGAAAGCTGTAGTTTTATCCGATGGCAGGGAGCACTCAGGGTAGTCATCCTCTAATTCATCATCACCACGGACCAGCCCTGTGTTCTCGTACTCATAGTTCAGCCTGGGCACCTCCAAGCTACCCCTGCATGTGACACAAAAATAATAATGCAATTAGCAAACAGAAAATAATCAAAGTTGTTAAGTGCATCCTAATATTTAATTAGCAATGAAGATCAAAATGATCAGACGAAACCCTTTTGAGTTTAGTATCTATTTGTGTAGTATGGTTTTAAAATATGAAGATCAGAATGAATGGTACAGCTTTAAAATTTCGTGGTAATCTCAATCATTTTGGGGCCTGCCAAAATGCAGTCTGCAGATTCAATGGAGTCTAACATTCAACCATGAAATTTGTTAGAGACATGTATGCATCAATTCAACATTTCATAGACAAATTCAATGAACTCACACTCCCATAGCGAAACAAATTATATCACAAGCTAATCTTTTTACAGAGTTGTAAGCAATCAAGCTACCTGCATCGATCTAGAAAAAGAGACAAGGCATTAGTTTAAGCCCCAATAATGGGTATTAGCTAGCTGGAAGCAACTGTCAAATAGTTCATCTGGAGTAACACTCTTAGGAAAACTGCATACCTTTATATTGGAAAGTTCAGATGCAAGAAAGCTGAACATTTTAAAGTGCAAGCAGGATTATCATCTACACAAATATCATAAACTCACAAATAAATGATTCTTATCCAGACCATATATGCATGTTTATTGGTTATTGTTTATTAAATGTGGATGGTTTAGATGACAAATCTCCATAGGGTGTCTTAAGAGTCTCATACTTTCAAGAACATGAAATTTTTTGTCTTGGAGCATAAATTTCATGATTCATACATATCAAAAGCCAGCAGATAATATGCTAGAAGAATGCCATGGCATTGTCTAAATCCAATCTAGTTCTTATAAATCATACATGCACCTTTCTTTACAGATCTAACAGCAGCACCAGGAACAATGAAGGGTATCACAATTCCAATCAAATTTTTTGGTGCAGAATCTAGGCTTAATCAGAGAACCAGCCTTCAACAGAAGTGATGATGTTGTAAACACAATGAAAATCCTCCAAGATATCACAAATTGGATAATGCATACATGCTATTAAAGACTGCTTTCACAACTAAAACGAACCATCACTTGTATAAAAAATGTATCGAAGAATATATGTATAAAGCATGTAATGCCCTACAAGCTACTGCACAAGTACTAGAGGGGGGTGAATAGTACTTTAAAAATAACAAGGAGTATAATTCCTAATTATAGTGCAAACAACTACCAAATCAATTTGCGGAAGCTTAAATTGAATGACAACAACAAAATTAACAATGCTAACAAAAGATGTTACTGGGTTCGGATCCACCCAAGTCTCTCCGACTTGTTCCCGGTGATCCTACGTCCCAACCACCCGGATCCCCTCCGGATACTTAGGTTAGAAACCCTAACCCAAGATTTCCACTATGATATCTTGTGAAAAACCTTCACAAGATCAAATCATACATGCAATGGTAATAGTGAATCCCACAACCCGGGATCACAACCTTCTCTCACAACCGAGAGAATCAATAAGCAATATAAACAGGTTTATAAAGAAATAAACAATCTTACCACAAAATCGTATACCTTGAGTTTTCTTACCAAATAGGTGCAAGGAGGGATTTGAGGAAGATGAAGTCACCAAGACCTAGCACCAGAGAAATGACCAGCAATGGGTGCCTAGGAGTGATTTGGAGACTTGAATCAAGCTAGAGCTTGAAGGGCTCACCAAGAACAAACTTCTCTCAAGATGGATTCTAGATCTAGAAAGTGAGAGAATGGATTTCTTGTGAGGAAGAGAGCTTTGGAAATGAGTGAGAATGGCTATCTCTTTCAATCTCAATGAATCTCTTAATGACAGCTCTTAACCCTAGAGAAATGACCTAGGTTCGTATTTATAGGGTCCCATAAAAACGAGTTAGGTCAAATCCCAACGGTTAGAAAACTGAGGCAACTAGTCGGTCAAAGAACAACCACTGACCGACTAGTTCATCAACTAGTCGGTCAGTCAAACAACATGGACCGACTAAGTGAAGAACTGAGAATAGATAGAAATTCAGACCTAGAAATCTAGTCGGTCCAAGAAGACTTTCTGACCGACTAGTTTCACAACTAGTCGGTCAGTCAGTGAACGTAGACCGACTAAGAGGCAAAAACAAATAGTCTGAATACAAATTGACTTAGTCGGTCCAAGAACAAATGTTGACCGACTAGATTATCAACTAGTCGGTCACCAAACGTTCTTAGACCGACTAACGATAAACAGTAGCTTAGGAGAAATTTGGCATGTACAGTAAATCACAACTAGTCGGTCAAAGAAGCATCACTGACCGACTAGTTCACAAACTAGTCGGTCGGTGAGTCAACGTAGACCGACTAACTGTAAACAGTACTGAACAAGAAAAGATAAACTCAAATTAGTCGGTCCAAGAAGCTCTGCTGACCGACTAGATCATGATCTAGTCGTTCAGTACTTCTTCTTGTACCAACTAACATGCACAAACAAGTCTGAATCGAAGCACGATGCTTCGAGGAAGTTTGAGTGGACTTGTACTAAGATCCTAGAGCTACGATATGAGCTTTATGAAGATAGAATCGTAAGATATACTCAAGGCTTAACATTCTATAGATCGAAGCTAAAAGACTATAAATAAAACCTTAATGAACGGTCTTCGAGAGCTTCGATCAATTCTTCATGACTTCCAAAACGGTCCAAAGGCTTCAACGAAGCTTTAGGCAATGAATAGGAGCTTTGAGAAGTCTTGAGATGTCGCTTTGATTGTTCTCGTGAAATTGGCGACGATCTCCAATACTGCGCTCACAAATTGTTAGTTCATGAATTATTTATGTTTGCTCATCATCCAAAACCAAATCCGGGGAGTCCAATATTCAACATTCTCCCCCTTTTTGGTGATGACAAACCAACATAAATAATAATCAAAAATAATGATTCAAATGTAAAATACTTACTCCCCCTGCATTGATGACACGTTAATTCCAAAATGAATATATATAAATTGCATCAATGAGACGAATAAGATATATAACGAGAATCGATTTTTGAAATATCGGATTTTGAAAATACTTATATATATCTTAACTCCCCCTGAATCTAACACATCAAATTAGATTCTTGGAAATTGAGTTAAATTTTCATTTACCCTATTTATTATCAGTATCTCTCCCCCTTTGGCATTATCCCAAAAATAGGGGGCATACAACGACAACAACTAGGAAATGGAAAATCCAACATCGGGAGTCTTAGATATTGACGATGGACCCAATTGACACCAAGGGAAAAGTGATGAAATCAAATCAAGGTGTGCCAAATTGTCCATTATCAAAAAAAATGAAAACCAAATCCATCAAAAATACCAAATATTAATTCATTTAGTGAATAAAGGAACATACTCTCCAATATTCAATATTCTTGGTTAAATGTGTGCATGGAAAACAATTCTATACAATTATAGAATTATAATCTATTTATCCAAGTTTTCAAGCGTCGAGCGACGAATTCACATAACATAGACATTGAATGAATATTAAATGTGCACGACGAGGTAAAACAAAAAGAGCATCGATGTATATATATATATATGAATACCATGAGTACATCCAAAAAAATCACATCGATTACATCATATCAAGTGCAACATCTACATCAACATCAAAAAAGTACAACATAATCATCGACATACCAACATCACATCCAAAATACATCAAATACATCACATACACCGACATCCAACATATCAAAACACATCAAAACAACACCCAAACTCCATCCTAACCCAAAATACTCTCAATAAGATGCATCATCCAAAGATCATAGGAGAGGCCTCGAAACAGACGATCACGAGGAAGTGGCTGGATCTGCAGTCTCTGTGGGTCCAGTCAAAGGAGTGGACTCAGGCTCTGCAGGGAGGAGAGGCGTGTCAACAGATGGGATCGTCGGGGCAGGGGTGGAGACATTGACGACTGGCTCAACGGCTGGGGTCTCAACAGGAACATCAGCAGGCAAAACAGGAGGAGGGTCGTCAGCAGGTGCAGCAACAGCATCAGAAGTCTGATCCACTGGTGCAGAAGTCTCTGGAGCACCGGAAGTGGTGCCAGCTCCAGAAGCAGATGTGGTAGCAGCAGCAGCAGCAGTGGCCTCAGCGCCACAAGAAAGGGAGGTGACCAGCTCATCAATATCCTCATCGTCCATCTCCTCATCCTCAGAAACAGGAGGAGGAAGCTGGACGCCCATCAAACTAGCCATACGGCAAACTACCTCCTCGGTACGAGCCAACCGAGACTCGTGCCGACGAAGTAACCGGACAACATCATCGAGTGTGGTGGGAGGTCGAGAAGCAGCAGCTGCAGAAGTAGTGCCCTGAGACGCAGAAGGAGTCGTCCGCTGCACGTGACGGAGTGCCACAAGAGATTTCTTTACGGCCGTCGCGTTCAGTGGAGGACCAAGAGGACGCTCATCGTCAGGAGGCAGAGGGACACGGAAATGACGGAAAACCAAGGTCAACAGACATGAAAACGGGATATGCGCAGATTTAGTGGTCTTGCGAATACACTCGAAAGAGTCCATCTTATCGAGTATAATGCGAGCCCAATTAATCTCGCTACCCATGAACAGAGCGTATATCAATTTCAGAAACGGCTGAGATGGAAGTGAAGAAGATCCATACTTGGGAAGAAGGCAGGATTTCAAAATCAGGTTAATCACCCAAGCATTCGGCTTGAATGATTTCGAAGGGACTCCTATGAAGGCAGGGGGGATAACCTGGAAGATTTCAGCTAGGGTCGGCTGATCGAGGGAGGAGATATCGTCGACAGAGATGTCAGACGGGAGGAGGCCACACAATGAGCAACCAATCAGCTCCCCCAAGATCTCTGCCGTGAGGACTATAGGAGTCCCCAGAACAGAAGTCTCGATGGAGTGAGTCTCACCGTACTGACCTCGGACACGATTGGCGTAGAATAATTTGACCAGGCGAGGATAGGGTCTAGGGTTCGCCTTGGAGTCAAATAGAAGGTAGTCCAATATGCCACTATAGGATAGCAGATCAGCAAGGCCAAAAAAATCAGAAAACTGAACGTAATGCTCCAACAGCAGTGGGCAGTGCTCTATACGGTTGTAAGCCGCTAGACACTGAGGGTCGTCACGACACAACGATATATCAACACCGCCGACTGGCATCGGACCTTTACCCTTAGCCTTACGGGTCTTAGGAGGAGGTGGAGGAGGGGGTGGAGTATGTGCCTTCTCGGGATGTTCAGGAGTGCATTCTTCCTCGGAATCATCCTCGGAATCACTATCTGAACGCTCACCGGGAGGGGAGGGTGCACGAAACTTTTTAGGCTTGGGTTTGGGCTTGGAAGATTGGCCGGTAGGTTTAGGCTTGGACGTCCTCTTCCGCTTCAACGGAGTTGAAGACGAAGAGGGGGGTCGAGTGGTCTTGGCCCTACGCTTAGGAGGGGTCGAAGCAGTCGCGGCCTCTACGGTCATGGGGGATGCCCCAGAAGAGGTAATCGGGAGTCTCGTTCTTGCCATGATCACGGCACAACGAGTACAAACAAGCGACGAAGATCAAACACACCTAAGCTTAAACCCTAGAACCTAACACACAAGCCCTACGAGAGAATCCGAAACCCTAGAACCCTAGAGGTGAAAACAAAGTCTAGAACAAACCCTAGGGATGCAAAATGAGATCTAGGAAGGAGGGAGATACCTAGGGGAGTGGTCGACGGCGACGGGCGGCGGAGTTGGCCGGAAAGATGGCCGGAGATCGACGGGAAGACGAAGGGTCTCGATCGGGTTTAGGGGGTTTTTCAAACTGGGGAACGAAAACAACCGACTAGACTTAGAAAAAATCGGTTAGAATGGGTATTAGTCGGTCGAGAATGCGAAAAGACGTGATTGCCCTAAAGCACTTAGTCGGTCACAGTTCAAGAACTGACCGACTAGATTACGATCTAGTCGGTCGGTCAATGAGCTTAAACCGACTAAGTCGAAACAGAGGCAAACAGAAAATTTTAGGGCTAGAGTTAGTCGGTCACAGTATAATCACTGACCGACTAGTTTTCAATCTAGTCGGTCGGTAAGTGAACTGTGACCGACTAAAAGAAGTCAATGACAAGGGAAAGTTAAAGCTAGAAGAGTCCAAAAGTTGATAAATGAGTTCTCTTCATAAAACACTTGGATGAAACATCTTAACCCTCTCATAAGTCATCTAAACTACCCCATAAAACATCGAAATCTTAAATACGACATTGAAATAAGAATTCGAGCAAAAATTCAAACGTATCACATAAAATCCCCAAAAATTCAATAAATCTAGCATGAACGAAATATCGCGAAATATAATAGCATGCAAGATAATTGAATGAGATATGAATCCTATATCTCGGATTCACCCATAATCCCCAATTCTCGACGCAACCGCACAAAGGAGTCCTCCTTTAGGGGTTTCGTGAAAATATCGGCGATTTGCTTTTGGGTTTCAACGTACACTAATATGATGTCCTTTTTAGCAACATGATCATCTAAGAAATGGTGTCGGACATCTATGTGTTTAGATCGGGAATGGTGCACCAGATTCTTTAAAAGACAAATAGCACTTTGGTTATCCACCATGATAGGGCTAGTATCACAATGAATACCAAAATCCTTCAGTGTGTGTCTCATCCAAAGAACCTGGGCACAGGCGGCACCGGCGGCAATGTATTCCGCCTCGGTGGTTGAAAGTGATACCGAATTTTGCTTCTTGGAAAACCAAGAGACAAGGTGATTTCCTAGAAAATGGCAAGTGCCACTAGTACTCTTCCTGTCGGATTTGCATCCCGCATAATCAGCGTCACTATATGAGACTAACTCATATGTGCTAGACTTCGGATAAAGTAATCCAAAATCTAAAGTGTAACTTAGATAGCGAAAAATGCGTTTAACCGCTACTAAGTGAGAATCCTTAGGTTGAGACTGATAACGAGCACAAATACAAACGGCAAACATAATATCGGGCCTACTTGCGGTAAGATAAAGTAAACTACCTATCATACCTCGATATAGACGAATGTCTACATCTTTTCCGCCCGTATCTTTATCAAGATGTGTTGTAGTGCTCATAGGAGTCTTTTTCCCGGAGGCATTCTCCATTCCAAATCGCTTTAGCAACTCCACCGTGTATTTCGTTTGGTGGATGAAGATTGCATCGTTCAATTGGCGAATTTGGAGTCCTAAGAAATATTTGAGTTCGCCCATGTGGCTCATCTCAAATTGTTCCTTCATAACATTAGAAAACTCTTCGCAAAGAGTGAAGTTAGTAGCACCGAAAATGATATCATCAACATAAATTTGAACTAATAAAATATCATTATTCGCATGCTTAACAAAAAGTGTAGAATCGGCTTCGCCCATTTTAAAATTCAAATCCAAAAGAAAATTCTTTAGGCGATCATACCAAGCTCGAGGAGCTTGTCTCAAACCATAAAGAGCTTTCTTTAGTTTAAAAACATGATTTGGAAATTTTTCATTTATGAAGCCCGGAGGTTGAGAAACGTAAACTTCCTCAACGACATCTCCGTTCAAAAATGCACTTTTAACATCCATTTGAAATAATTTAAAATTTTTATGGCATGCATAAGACAATAATAGTCTAATTGATTCTAATCTAGCTACCGGAGCGAAGGATTCTTCGAAATCGATACCTTCCTCTTGGCGATAGCATTAGCTACTAACCGAGCTTTGTTCCGGACGACGACTTGGTTTTCGTCAGTTTTGTTCTCGAAGATCCACTTTGTCCCTATGACGGTGTGGTTCTTTGATGGCAAAGGAACAAGTTCCCATACCTCATTCCTCTCGAATTGAATGAGTTCCTCCTCCATGGCAAGTATCCAAGCACTATCTTCGCACGCTTCAACTATATTCTTTGGCTCTATCGATGAGGCAAAGGCATAATTGGCGAGGTGGTGGACTTGTGATCTCGTCTTGACTTTATCTTGAATATTGCCAATGACTTGCTCATGGGGATGGTCGCGAACGATATGAAGCCGCTTGGGAATACCTTGATCACTAGGCACATTCTCAACAACTTCATTAGTCGGGTTAGTATCAATAGAATCAATTGAATCAATAGACTTAGAATTTTCAAATGAATCACATAAAACATCCACAGAGTCATCATCATTTGAAATTCTAGGAGTAATAAAATTCTCATTAAAAGAGACATGAAGTGATTCCTCGATCGTAGAGGATCTTTTGTTGTATATCCGGTAGGCTTTGCTACGTGAGGAATACCCAACAAATATCCCCTCATCCGATCTCGAATCAAACTTGTCCAAATTATCATATGTGTTTTTAATAAAACATTTTGCGCCGAAAACACGAAAATGTTTAACTTGAGGCAATCTACCAAACAACAATTCATAACAAGTTTGTTTGGTGCCGGGCCTCAAAAGTATTCTATTAAACACATAGCAAGCAGTGTGTACCGCTTCCGCCCAAAATTGATAACCAAGATGACTATCTTCGAGCATAGTGCGAGCACACTCCACAAGCGTTCTATTCTTCCTCTCAACAACACCATTTTGAGGAGGTGCGCGAGGGAAAGAAAACGTGTGAGTAATTCCAAGATCATCACAAAAATTTGAGAAAGACTCATTCTCAAATTCACCCCCATGATCACTACGAATAGTGACAATGGTGGTTCCGATGAGATTTTGTACTTTCTTCACAAATATTGTGAAGTTTTCAAAAGCTTCATTTTTATTACATAAGAAAAATACACATGTAAATCTAGAATAATCATCGACGATGACAAGTCCATATCTTGCATTTCCTAAGGAAGCAACTCTAGTTGGCCCAAATAAATCTAGATGTAATAGCTCTAGTGGCCGTTTAGTAGAAATGCTTTTCTTAGGTTTAAATGAAGATTTAGGAAGCTTGCCACGTTGACAAGAATCACAAAAACTTTTCTTTTCAAAAACGAGCTTCGGAAAACCTTTAATGGAATTTAATTTTGAAAGCTTATAAAGTGTTCCAAAGTTCACATGTCCAAAGCGTCGATGCCATAAGTGTTGTTCACTTGTGTTGGCAACGAGACATTGTTCATATGACTTAGGAAGATCCAAAATATAAATATCTTTATGACGTGTGCCGGAAAATAATAAATCATTATTATCATTTGAAATATGACACAATCCTTTCGCAAAGCTAACTTTGTAACCTTTGTCACAAAGTTGGCTTATTGAAATAAGATTATGATTTAAACCATTAACTAGATAAACATCACTAATTAAGGGTTTAGACGGGTTACCCACTTTACCAACACCGACGATGGTTCCGCTCTCGTTGCCTCCAAATACGACGCGGTTTCCATTTGCAATGGGAACTACTCCGGAGAGCAATTGAGCGTCACCCGTCATGTGTTTTGAACACCCGCTATCGAGTATCCAATTCCCTTTGGAGCTAAATTTAAATTTGTTTCTCCTTTTCTTTTTCTTTTCCTTGAGTACCTAAAGATAGAAAATTTCATATCATGGTACCCAAGGTCATTGGGTCATCAATGGTTAGACCTTTGGAAGCCAAGTCCAATTGGACTTAGACTTCCCCACATAATTTCTACTATGCACAACATCCGAAAAATAAGCATTCATATATACTTGTTTTTCATCCATGCTTGTGTCCTTTGGGCTCCAAATAGTGAAAATCTTGGGAGCCCTCATCCTATTTGGGTGCATGCATGCGACGTTGATTTCTACGTGATGCATGTTGTGGATAGGCATACGGAACATGATGGAATGGTGCACGACGAGAATTATTCATATGATGAGGTGGGTGAATATATGCATGTGTGGGAACACGTGCGTGAGGGTGTCTCACATGGTGTGCATGTGCCCGAGAATGTGTTGCATAAAAATCATCATATGTGTGAGACGGTGGAGTAGGACGTGTGTTCCTACGTGGCATGGTATTGGTGTACATATAAGCATGCCCCTTCTTTGGAGGTCCACCCAAAGTGGGTTTCTTTCCGAAAGAGGGTGTGGACGAGGTGGAAGCACCATTGGTAGAAGAACTACCAATAGATTGTTTGCTACCACTCGTAGAGTCACCGGAAGTTGGCCTAACAAAATTAGTGGCCGTTTTGGATGGACATCCCATCGTATACCCCAAACCAATTTGGTGATTGGCCGGAAGTAAGTCACTTAGGATTTTATCCAAATGGTCCTTACCCTTCTTGAACTTATTAATTCGGCCTAAGGTGTTCTCATATTTCTCTTTGAGAGAACGCATAGAAGTATCCAAGTTTGATACTTGCGATGTGAGCACATAAACACGAGATTTAAGATTCTCATTCTCAATACTCAAAGTCGAGTTTTGAGAAGTCAAATCCGCTATCCTATGTTCTTCCGGATCTTCAATGCTAACATGTTCAAGTTTAGATTTGAGATTGACAATCTCATTTCTTAACTCTTCAACAACGGTGTCGTTGTTGGTGATGATAGTCTTAGGCGAGGTTTGAATGCTAGCTAGGTCATCTTTTACTTTAGTATATCTATTTACTAATTTAGTGTATTTGGACCATAGTTGAGAGTTAGCATTCCTAAGATCATCCATAGTTACCTCATCGCCTTCGTTGTCGCTATCATCGGAGGAGGAAGATCCTTGATCATGCTCCTCTCTTGCCATGAAGCACATGTGCGCTTGCTCCACTTTCTCATCGTCCGACTCTCCGCTTGAGGAATCCTCGGAGTCGATGAATGTTGCTCCGACAAGTCCCTTTTTATACCCCTTTTTGTACTTCTTGGACTTGTCGAACTTCGACGCCTTCCACTTCTCCTTTTGCTTGTTTTGAGGACAATCTGCTTTGATGTGTCCTGGCTTATTGCATTTAAAGCACAAAGGTGGAGAGGCGTTAGTAGAAGTAAATTTAGATTTTTGTTTGAAGTTACCCTTTCGGAAGAAGCGATTGAACTTCTTTGCCATGAGTGCAATGGATTCCATGTCCACTTCTTCTTTCGAGTCCTCATCATCGGTAGATGTGGATGAAGCCGCCTTGAATGCAATCGCCTTTTTCTTAGGCACGTCTTGGTTCAAATAGGACTTCATCTTTTCTTGTAACTTCACCTTGCTATCTTTGCGTACCTCGTATGACATCAAAGTACCCATCAATTGAACTACGGTATACTTATTCATGTCATTACCTTCCTCGATGACGAAGGTACGTTTCTCCTAAGAAGAAGGAAGTCCTTCGATAAGCTTCGAACACGTCTCCTTTTGGGTGTAGGTTTTACCGAGAGCTTCCAACTCGTTCATTATGTCGACGAAGCAAGCATAATACTCCTTCATCTTTTCTCCATGTTCCATATGAAACAATTCGTAATCTCTATTGACTACCACGAGTTTAGAATCTCTTACCCGACTCGTTCCTTCATGCAAAATGAGGAGCGAATTCCAAATTTGATATGCACTCTTACATGTGCATATCTTATTAAAATCTTCGGGTTCCAATGCACATTGTAAAGCATTCATTGCTTTGGCATTTGCAATCTCCGCGGCGACCTCCGCGGTAGTCCACTTGTCGAAATCTTCTTCGGTAGGCACATTGTACTCCGACATGGTAATTCTCCACAAGGAGGCGCTCCGGAGGAACGTTTCCATCCGGCATTTCCAATATCCATAATTGACGCCGTTGAAGAATGGAGGCCTAGTCGAGGAATGTCCTTCCATGACCGAAGACGCTCCTTCACGGTTCCTGAAGGTGCCATAGTCGGAAGGTGGACGCACGGTCTTGTTGTCGTTGGCAGACATAGCTAAGTATCTTGGCTCTGATACCAAATGTAATGCCCTACAAGCTACTGCACAAGTACTAGAGGGGGGTGAATAGTACTTTAAAAATAACAAGGAGTATAATTCCTAATTATAGTGCAAACAACTACCAAATCAATTTGCGGAAGCTTAAATTGAATAACAACAACAAAATTAACAATGCTAACAAAAGATGTTACTGGGTTCGGATCCACCCAAGTCTCTCCGACTTGTTCCCGGTGATCCTACGTCCCAACCACCCGGATCCCCTCCGGATACTTAGGTTAGAAACCCTAACCCAAGATTTTCACTATGATATCTTGTGAAAAACCTTCACAAGATCAAATCATACATGCAATGGCAATAGTGAATCCCACAACCCGGGATCACAACCTTCTCTCACAACCGAGAGAATCAATAAGCAATATAAACATGTTTATAAAGAAATAAACAATCTTACCACAAAATCCTATACCTTGAGTTTTCTTACCAAATAGGTGCAAGGAGGGATTTGAGGAAGATGAAGTCACCAAGACCTAGCACCAGAGAAATGACCAGCAATGGGTGCCTAGGAGTGATTTGGAGACTTGAATCAAGCTAGAGCTTGAAGGGCTCACCAAGAACAAACTTCTCTCAAGATGGATTCTAGATCTAGAAAGTGAGAGAATGGATTTCTTATGAGGAAGAGAGCTTTGGAAATGAGTGAGAATGGCTATCTCTTTCAATCTCAATGAATCTCTTAATGGCAGCTCTTAACCCTAGAGAAATGACCTAGGTTCGTATTTATAGGGTCCCATAAAAACGAGTTAGGTCAAATCCCAACGGTTAGAAAACTGAGGCAACTAGTCGGTCAAAGAACAACCACTGACCGACTAGTTCATCAACTAGTCGGTCAGTCAAACAATATGGACCGACTAAGTGAAGAACTGAGAATAGATAGAAATTCAGACCTAGAAATCTAGTCGGTCCAAGAAGACTTTCTGACCGACTAGTTTCACAACTAGTCGGTCAGTCAGTGAACGTAGACCGACTAAGAGGCAAAAACAAATAGTCTGAATACAAATTGACTTAGTCGGTCCAAGAACAAATGTTGACCGACTAGATTATCAACTAGTCGGTCACCAAACGTTCTTAGACCGACTAACGATAAACAGTAGCTTAGGAGAAATTTGGCATGTACAGTAAATCATAACTAGTCGGTCAAAGAAGCATCACTGACCGACTAGTTCACAAACTAGTCGGTCGGTGAGTCAACGTAGACCGACTAACTGTAAACAGTACTGAACAAGAAAAGATAAACTCAAATTAGTCGGTCCAAGAAGCTCTGCTGACCGACTAGATCATGATCTAGTCGGTCAGTACTTCTTCTTGTACCAACTAACATGCACAAACAAGTCCGAATCGAAGCGCGATGCTTCGAGGAAGTTTGAGTGGACTTGTACTAAGATCCTAGAGCTACGATATGAGCGTTATGAAGATAGAATCGTAAGATATACTCAAGGCTTAACATTCTATAGATCGAAGCTAAAAGACTATAAATAAAACCTTAATGAACGGTCTTCGAGAGCTTCGATCAATTCTTCATGACTTCCAAAACGGTCCAAAGGCTTCAACGAAGCTTTAGGCAATGAATAGGAGCTTTGAGAAGTCTTGAGATGTCGCTTTGATTGTTCTCGTGAAATTGGCGACGATCTCCAATACTGCGCTCACAAATTGTTAGTTCATGAATTATTTATGTTTGCTCATCATCCAAAACCAAATCCGGGGAGTCCAATATTCAACAAAGCATAGCCAAGTTGGTTATAATCTTATCATCTTAATAAACAATAAACAATAATCTTATCAGAGCACCCTAGACAACAAAGCATTTGGGAATGCTGTGAAGAAACCCTCTTCCCTGAGAGCTACTCCTCATGCTTACGCTCACCCAGGAATCCCATAGGCATCAATTTGGTAAAATAAACGGCTCAAATCAACAATTCTACTTCAAGTTCATTAAAAGGCCATATTTTGACAGAGTTTCAATAATTCCAAAATGGATTAAAACCCTAAATCACCTAAATTTCCAAAAAGAAAAGAAAACCCTAATGTTATAAAATCAAAAAAATTCAGAAAATCTCCGGATGATGGGCGTTTGTAGGTTTGAAATAGCAAACCTTTTCAAACCTTTGCTTCAGAAAAAAGAGATCAAAACGTGTCGAATCCCTTCATGAGCGAGCGAACAGAGATCAAAAGGAGAAGAAAAGAAACCCATTTCCATAACTTTACGAGCGAGCGAGCCTTCGTTTCCTTTCGTTTACGAGCTGGGGGCGAGCGGCGAGCCTTCGATTGAGATGGGGGCGAGTAATTGAGCCTTCGTAACGAGCAAGACTCTGATTTCGGGCGAGCCTGCGGGCGGAAAAAGGTTTTCAGGTCGAGCGCAAAATTGCCCATTTGGGCGGCCCGATCGGGCTTTTGGGCAGCCCGATCAGGCTTTGAGCGTAAGTAACATTGTTTCTCTTATTTAGTTTCGGGCTTTGGACAGCCCGATGCCCATTTAAGTATAAATAAGTATCGGGCTTTCCGGACCGGCCCGATTGGGCAGCGGGCTGACCCGCGCCCATTCTCATCCCTATCTTGCATAATAACACCTTTAAAGTGTCATTGTTATGAATGAGGGAGGCTCTTTGCCTCCCATCCTTCATTACCCACTCATTGGTCCCATTACTATGAGTAATGGGGACCCTTGGTCTCCTAGAGGCCCTTCATCTCCCTTTTGCTAAATTAATATATAGAGAACCATGGTATATGGCCATGGTTACTCATTCCTATCTCTATTTTTCCTCTTGAGTTTGATTACTCTCTAATACGTTATCAGCACGTGTTCTTCCATGAGCACAAATCCAAGCCAAAAATCCCCACCAAATTGATCCCCTACGCGCTAGGAATCTTTGGTTGATGCGGCGATTCGTTGGAGCGTTGCGGCATTCTCGACGTTTTCGGGAGCTAGGATTTTTATTTCTACGGATTTCTTTTTCCTCTACGGTCGTCCCTAGATCATTGATCTAGAGGTATATTTCTAATTCCCGTAGATAAACAATTTATATTTTAGCCATGATTTTTTTACAACCCTATTTTTTATTGGGCTTGTTTAAAATCAGCTAAATACAATGAAAAAAAACAAAAAAAATTAAATGTTATTGGTCTACTAATTTTAATCTTAGCAAAACAAGCTTTCTCATCGCTGATGCTTCTCTGTGTGCATGCATGTATGCATTAGTATATTCTTACATAGGGCATCAGCTGGTTACATTTTTCATAGTGCTTTTGCTACACAAGTGGCTCCAACTGCATCCAAGACAATTAAATTCAACAGAATAATGAAAAGTAGTGCATGAATTAAAATTGTCATCCAATGCCTTGGGGTAATACTTATGTTGATCCCTAGCTAAACAAGCAAATTCATTTGCCATTTTGATTTGATTACTTTCAGACAGAATGGAATTCAAAGGAAGTTTCCTATGGAAAACTTTGAAAGTTTTGTATGATCAGAAAGCATTGAGATTTTATGTTCATACATTTAATTACGGAGCAAGCTTTTCGCAGTGGCTGATGTAATTAGTAGACCAATAACTTTTAATCACTATATATCTTAATTAAGATAATTACAGGAGTTCAAACTTCTCATCTGTTATGCCTTCAGTTGTACAAAATATTAAAATATATATATATATTCATAGGCAGTGAACAGATTATCCTTGTTTCGCCTTGATACTCCACAACTGCAAACTATGATTGTTGTTTGTTTACAAAATGTTAGACCAATTGCGAGGAAAGAGATTGCTAATTCCTAAATATTGCAAATTGGTAGCTTCGTCTTGATGCTACAATTTTTATGATTTGGGGACTCTTGAGATCCCCTACATACCTAATGTTTTGATTTAGGGCATAAGTTAAATTACCTTAGATTATTTTTTTTAAACGGTAGATGGGCCGTTTATTGGGCCTGAAGCCCAGTAAATACAATTGCACACTTAAAAATTAAACTAAAATTTTACTAATGGGCCTGAAGTCCAAATATTAAATTGGCTTATTGGGCTCGAAGCTTCGTTAATACAATTGCTTATTAAATTTATTAATATTTTTCTGATGGGCCTGGAGCCCCAATCATAATATTACTTTACTCTACGCCGAATTTGTCTTTTTGCTAATATTATATTACCCTGGCATTATTATTAAATTATGGAATACTAGGATTCTATTTATCAAAATATAACTATCTTAAAGATCCTGAGACCGCTCTGACGTTAGTCAACTAACCTAACGGTGTATGAAGTTTTCACGTGGTCTACGAGATAATTATATTTTCTAGTTTCTTTTACCATATGTTATGCTTGAGATATATGCGTGGTTGTTTATTTTTATGCCCGTAGCATATTTAGAACTACGTGGATGTTTAAATAAGTAAAAATGTGTTTTTCGGGATCGGCCATAGTATACCTATTTAATTTCCTTGCACTTTTATTTTCTTTTGAGAGAATTTGTAAGTGAGGAAATTTGTATAAAAAGCCAAAGCTCGGAGCAACAGCATATGAAGACGAAGATAATGGGACCCACTTTGGTTTTCCGAAGTTGTATTTTTCTTTTCTTTTATGGACTGTAAACGAACTTTGGACTATGTACTTTTTTATTGGGTATCTGGCCGATCCCCGCATTTTTACTTGTTTATTTCTTTATGCATGAATTTTGAATTTTAATTAATTCATGCTCATTTTAAATTACGTAGATAAATGGCAAAATTGGCAAGCGTCGATTTCGAAGTCCTTGACTCTGCAGGGACGAATTACCTGAGTTGGCGAGTGGACCTGAAGTTCCACTGGCATTCGATGCCCCTACTTGGGTCCATTTTGGCTCCTTCCTCGCCCCCAGCAGCGGCCGAAGCTTCTGCTACATCTTGCAGCAGCCCTCCAACCACTGTATCCGATGTAGATAAGGCGAAAGCCATAATCTACATTAGGAAACATATCGATCGGACCTTAAAGGCCGAATACTTAACGGTTGAGGATCCAAAGGACCTGTGGACAGCGCTGGAAGCTCGGTATAAACATCAAATTGATGTTATATTACCGTGTGCCAGTTATGAGTGGGAAAACCTCAGACTTCAGGACTATAAGTCCGTCGCTGAGTACAATTCTGCACTTCATAACATCACCTCACGCCTGAAGTTGTGCGGTGAAGAAGTGACAGAACATCGCATGTTGGAAAAGACATTTACCTCGTTTCACGAGAAAGATGCAATCCTCATGGAGCAGTATCGTGAACGCAATTTCACAAAATTTTCCGATCTGATCTCATGCCTACTTAGGGCAGAGCAGAATCGAGACTTACTGCTTGCAACTCATAACTTACGTCCAGCTGGCACTGTCCCTATCCCTGAAGCCCACCACGTTTCTCCCCAGAAGTGGAAAAACAAGAGGAAGGCTAAAAACACTAAAGGGAAAGCTATAATGAAGCAACCAAGAGGTGCAGCTCCCCAGACAAACAAAAACAATAAGGGAAAAAGAAATTTCACTTGGAAGCGAAAGAACACCGAGCAAGTGTCACTTCCAAAGAAGAACTGGGAGGATAAATGCCATAGATGCGGCATGACTGGCCATTGGTCCAGAAACTGCCGCACTCCTCGCCACCTCCAAGATCTATACCAGGCGAGCCAGAAGTCTCTACCTGAAACAAACTTGGCGGCTGTTCAGCCGCCAACAATGTTTACTGCAAAAGACTTCGAGAACGACGACCTTCTCGATTGAGCACCATCGTTTATCTATGCTTTTTAGAATTAAATGTATCTTCATCTTTTATTTGCTTAAGTACGAACTTTTATTTTCGAATGAATGTTTACATTTTCGCTCAAATAAAATTTCGTTTTTGCTTATATAGATGATGTCTGAGTGCCTAGTGGACAGTGCCTCAATGCACACAATCCTTCGCGATCATTGTTATTTTAATAGCGTAAATAAATATGACGGTCCTGTTATCACAATTTCAGGACTGTCCCAAATAATCGAAGGATCTGGTGAAGCAATTATATTGCTCTCAAATAACACAAGACTTCAAATAAAAAATGCATTATTCTCTCCTAAATCAAATAGGAATCTCGTAAGTTTCAAGGATTTCCGTTTAAACGGATATCACTTAGAAACCAGAGATGAAAATACGGTTGAATATCTGTATGTAACTCATCAGAAAGATGACCGGAAGATCATCTGCGAACGATTCAAGGGACTCCCGTCGGGTCTCTACCAAACATACATTCAACCAATAGAAGCCAATATGACTGAGCACCATACGTGCCAATCACTGCCAGAGTTCGAACTCTGGCACAATAGACTTGGTCACCCTGGAACAGCAATGATGCGACGCATCATTTCTGAATCCCGTGGACACAAATTGAAGAACCTGAAGATTCTTCAAAAGGGTGAATTTCCATGTCTCCCTTGTTTCAAGGGAAAACTTATAACGAGACCATCCCTCCTGAAAGTGGGATTAGAGTCTCATGGCTTCCTTGAGAGAATTCATGGTGACATTTGCGGGCCTATTCACCCCGCAAGTGGCCCATTTCGGTACTTCATGGTACTGATTGATGCATCAACCAAATGGTCTTATGTGTGCCTCTTGTCCACCCGCAACCTAGCTTTTCCAAAGCTATTGGCACAAATAATAAGGTTGCGTGCTCATTTTCCCGATAACCAAATCAAGAAACTACGTCTTGATAATGCGGAAGAATTTACTTCACAAGTCTTTGAAGACTATTGCCGGGCAACGGGTGTTGAAGTTGAACATCCTGTAGCACATGTTCACACCCAAAACGGATTAGCTGAGTCCCTTATAAAGAGACTCCAATGGATTGCACGTCCATTGCTTATGCAATCCCAGTTGCATGTGGATGCTTGGGGGCATGCTATTTTACATGCCGCATCACTTATTAGGATAAGACCCTCTGGAGGTCATACTTTATCCCCGATGCAACTAGCATATGGCGCACCTCCGGATATCTCTCATTTGAGAGTATTTGGTTGTGCGGTATATGTCCCAATAGCACCACCTCAGAGGACCAAAATGGGTCCTCAGCGTCGTCTAGGTATATATATTGGGTTTGATTCGCCCTCTATTATAAGATACCTTGAACCCCTGACGGGTGACGCATTCAAGGCACTTTTTGCTGACTGTGAATTTAATGAGAAAATTTTTCCTAAACTAGGCACACAGTCTAAGAAGCCAGAAGCTTCTGAGACCATTAGTTGGGACCAGAAGTCTTTGTCCCTATATGATCCGCGTACTAACCTGTGTAAAGATGAGATCCTGAAGATCCTTCACATCCAGAATACAGTACATCTTTTGCCAGATAAATTCACGGACAACCAGAAGATTGTCTGTTCACACGTCCATGCTGCCAATACGCCAGCTAGGATTGACATCCCCATAGATGGATGCAATCCACCGGCAGCAGAATTGGTTGTACCTCAAATGAAAAGAGGACGCCCACCAGGTTCAAAAGATAAAGTTCCTCGAAAGAGGAAGACTCCTGGAGATACTAAGATTATCCCTCCACAGGATGCTGAGCTCAGACCAGCTACTTCTCCCCTCCTGATTTCCCCAGCAGAGGAAACAATAGGAGAAACATCATTAAATTTTGTACGTACTGGAGAAGTACTGGATAGAAATAACATAGTCGTCGTCGACGATTTTACGTTCGATATTGCCGTTCACGTCACTGAATATGACGATGACGTCGAACCACGATCTCTGGCGGAATGTAAACGCCGAGATGATTGGCCAAAGTGGGACGAGGCAATAAGAGTAGAGCTGGACTCACTCTTGAAACGCAAAGTCTTTGGACCAGTAGTCCAAACACCAGTAGGTATAAAACCTGTGGGATATAAGTGGGTTTTCATAAGAAAAAGAGATGAAAATAATGTGATCATTCGCTATAAGGCACGCCTTGTAGCCCAGGGATTTTTCCAAAGACCGGGGATTGAATACGAAGATATGTATTCTCCGGTCATGGATTCGATCACATTCCGATTTTTAATAAGCCTAACTTCTCTGGAAAGCCTAGAAATGCAGCTCATGGACGTTGTGACTGCATATCTATATGACGATATAGATAAAAAAATATCTATATGAGACTTCCTGATGGGTTTAATCTACCCTCAGAGATGAAAGAGTTACCTCGGGACGTATTCTCTGTAAGGCTACATAGATCATTATATGGTCTAAAACAATCGGGCAAGATGTGGTATAACAGACTAAGTGATTTTCTTGCACAGCAAGGATTCACGAATAATGAAGTCTGCCCGTGTATCTTTATAAAAAGAACGGGAAAAGGATTCATCATCATAGCTGTATATGTAGATGACTTAAATCTCATAGGATCTCCTGCAGAGATCAATGAGATATCTGAAAGCCTAAAAAATACTTTTGAAATGAAAGACCTAGGCAAATCAAAGTATTGTCTTGGCTTACAGATAGAACACCTAAGGGGTGGAATCCTATTACACCAATCTAATTATACAAAGAAACTTCTACGCAAGTTTCATATGGATAAATGTCATCCTTTAGGTACTCCTATGATCGTAAGATCACTAGACGTACATAAGGACACCTTCCGGCCACTGGAAGAGGGGGAGGAGATACTGGGTCCTGAAGTACCATACCTCAATGCCATTGGAGCACTTCTATATCTGGCTAACTGTACGCGTCCCGATATAGCGTTTACAGTTAATCTTCTAGCCAGACACAGTGCAGCGCCCACAAAGCGCCACTGGAATGGAGTAAAGCATCTTCTGCGATACCTCCAGGGTTCCATTGATCTTGGACTTTATTACCAGAGAGGTGCCTCCCCCAAATTATTTGGTTATGCTGATGCATGTTATCTCTCTGATCCGCACACGGCAAAATCCCAAACAGGTTTTGTTTTTACCTACGGAGGTACTGCTATCTCCTGGAGATCGGTAAAGCAAACCACAACAGCTACATCATCCAACCATTCGGAGCTCATTGCGATCCATGAAGCAAGCAGAGAGTGTTATTGGCTACGATCCGTCGTCCAACACATTCTTCAATCTACTGGCCTGAAGACCGATGATTTGTAGCCTACCGTCCTATTTGAAGACAACGCCGCATGCATTGCTCAACTACAAAAGGGCTACATCAAGGGCGACAGGACGAAGCACATATCTCCCAAGTTTTTCTGGACACATGAGCTAAAGGAGGACAAGCAGATCGAAGTTCAGCAGATACAGTCCTGCAACAACTTAGCTGATCTTTTTACTAAGTCTTTGCCCAAATGTATTTTTGTAAAGCTTGTAAAGAACATTGGTATGCGAAAATTGAAAGACCTGCAAGCCTGAAGCTTGTATGGATCAGGGGGAGTAACATGTGGGTTGCACTCTTTTCCCTTAAGCTGTTGGGATTTTCCCACTGGGTTTTCCACAGCTAAGGTTTTAACGAGGCAAGCACACTTACTCTGGATCCAGAAGTATCCACCCCTCTTTGCCTCAGATACTAAGACCAAAATGATGAATGGGTAAGGGGGAGTGTTATGAATGAGGGAGGCTCTTTGCCTCCCATCCTTCATTACCCACTCATTGGTCTCATTACTATGAGTAATGTGGACCCTTGGTCTCCTAGAGGCCCTTCATCTCCCTTTTGCTAAATTAATATATAGAGAACCATGGTATATGGCCATGGTTATTCATTCCTATCTCTATTTTTCCTTTTGAGTTTGATTACTCTCTAACAGTCATGAGTTTTTGAAAATGACGGTTTCGATATTTTTCAGAAAAAGTAAAACGGCCTTGCGCTGAGTAAAACGGTAGATGCGCATAACAATTCCCAATCCGAATACGTCACGCGGGACCGTGGATCGTACCGTTGAGGTTTGTTCGCACCGGACAGGCGGTTACGGGCGCGGGCACGTGTCGGCAATTTTCGCACAATCGTGCGGGTGCGCCCGGTTTTCCAGTCGTCGACCGTCCCTCGCGCAAGGCGACGCTCCCCTCGTCGAAACCGCACACAGATATCAAAACCCAATCTTCAAGTTTCACCTGCGGGCCCACCGGCTTACATCCAATTGCCCACGAAGGTTCTTAATAATAACGATGATGCCATCACACTACTTGTACTGCAAGGTGGCCCAAAATCACGTACGATCCGGGCCGAGAATGTCAAATTTAAACGTTGGGACGGATAGTTCTGTAAACAGAAGATAATGACGGTTTTCGCCCGACGGCATCGGCGTAAAAGAGCAGCAGAATATTCCTTATCGCAAGGGCGATTTGGGTAATCCACAACGTTGGCGCTATTAAAACCGCTCCGTGGCTTACGCCACGTGTTCTTGCCACGTCGGACGCTGACGCACACGAGACGAAGCGCACGCAAAAAAACTTCCCATCTTCTCCACCCACACGCGTACCCCCACACTCCCACTGTTTAAAAGCCTCTCTCCCCTCTTCGAAAGCTCCCCCCATCTGCAAATGGCCCGGCCGGTTAGCTGCCCCTTAAGATCACGGGTGGTCACCGGAATCTCTTGCTCCCAGCCTCACTATAAGACAAATGCAACACTGATGGCCTCTTATTTTTAATTGAGCTTCTGATCGGGATTTTTCTTCAATTTTCATTTTTTGCATTTTTTAGTCTCTCAGAGTTCAATTTGGGGCGAATTTTCTGTTCGTGTCATGGAACGAAGCTTCTAGAATTAGGGTGTTGCAGTTGATTGTTGCATCGAGTGGTCTTCGATGTCGCCATTGCTAGGGTTTTGCAAACAGAGCTAAGATTGAGCGATCACAAATGCCGTTTCAGATGAAGATCCCGCCGATCGATGAGAAATCCACGACAAAGATCGATCCGGTGAAGCCCGCGGCAAAATCGAGGTTGAAGAGGCTCTTCGAGAGGCAGTTTACCAAGTTCGCCGGCGCCGGAGATGGGAAGGAGAAGGACGACAGCGGCGAACCGGAACCGAGTTCCGTTTGTCTTGATAAGCTTGTCGTGAGTTTCATGGAGGGCAGCAACGAGAAGTCGGCCAAGTGCGGTCGCCGCTGCAACTGCTTCAATCGGAACTGCGATGATAGCTCCGACGATGAATTCGCCGGCGATGTACCTCCGATCGCGACCGCGGGCTCTGGAGACGCTTTGGAGATTCTCAAGGTAGTAACGATCCATTATTCAAAAAAGATCCGGGTAGTTTTGTAGATATTTTCGATAAAGTTTCCATTTTTGGATGATAATTGCTAAAAATAAAAGATCCATTGCCTATTTTGAAGGGATTGGTGCCGTGCGAGAGCCTTGCGGAGCGCAATCTGTTAGCGGACGCATCAAAGATCGTGGAGTCTAGTAAAAGCAAGATTGGGAAGGGTAAAGATAATTGCATCAAGTACCTGATCGAAAAATTGCAATATTTGGGGTATGATGCTTCGATCTGCAAATCCAAATGGGAGAAAACCCCCTCGGTTCCAGCCGGTAAGTCAAATTTCATAAAACCCCCTCGTTTCATTTCGCGATCATCGCTAATTGCCCTAAATTCCATAAACTAGGCGAGTACGAGTACATCGATGTGATGATCGAGGGCGATCGCTTTATAATCGACATCGATTTCAGATCGGAGTTTGAGATCGCGCGATCGACTAAGAATTATCGCGCCGTACTCCAGTCTTTGCCGGTGGTCTTCGTCGGGAAGTCCGATTGCGTACAGCAGATCGTGACGGTGGTCTCTGAGGCAGCGAGGCAGAGTCTCAAGAAGAAGGGGCTCCATTTCCCTCCATGGCGGAAGCTCGAATACATGAAGGCCAAATGGCTCGCTCCCTACGAGAGGATGACGGACGTTAAATCTGAGTGTAAAGTTGATGGCCGGGAGGGTGTCAGTACCGCTACCGCCCCTACTGCGATCTCGGCAGTGAATTTCAACGGCGAGTTCGAGATGCGAGGCGTGGTCCCTGAGTCGGAGAAAATAACGGTGGTCGTGTCGCAATGGACCCCGCCGGCGGTGAAGCCGAAATCGGTGACGGCGGGAGTCAAGGTCTTTACTGGATTGTCTTCAGTCCTAACGGAGAAGCCCCCGTCGCCGGCGAAGTTTTGAAATTTACAATTCACTACTTTTTCGGTTTGGGTTAATTTTGCTTTTTTTCATTTTAATATCCTTTTTTCCGTTGATGGTGAGTAGTGAGAATTACGTTAGTCTCCAGATCACCGCCATATCTTTCGGGCATCTCCCTCTTTTTTTGTAAAGGGCATTTAAGAAGAGAAGTTAACTGAGCTATTACTAATATTACTATCAGTTGTAATGATAGTTTCTCCTATGCGACAAGCAGGGTAAAACAATGTGTAGAAAATGTTGTGCTAATTACCTTTTTCGGCATAAATAATTGCGAATTAATTACTCTGAACTCTGTCTAGGGAAATTTGGGCCAACAAAATATCTATGATTAATTATTTCGTTACCTTATTAGCATATGATCGTAGTTTTGTTAACGGATAAATGAAATATACTATCTCTTTTTTATTATGTGTTTTCGAGATCTAAATTTTGATTTTTTTGAGCACCAGCAATTGGTTCAAGTTGTTACCGATGGCTTATTTATTGGTAATCTGCCGTTTGTATTTTGTTAATGATTCAAAATAATATTTAATGGGTTGATGCGGAGACATGCACGCTCAGCTTTCTAATGTATTTAAAAAAAAATTAATGGGATGTGTGTACAGCAATTAAGTGTGCGTGTGTATAGCAACTCCCTTGTTCGTGTGGGAGCCTTGATAGCCAAGCTAAGTGAAGCGGCGGTCTCTTCAAGGGAAGTGATACGACCCATGCAGGCTGGGCCAAGACCGAGTGGTCCAAGCGTGCGACACTAGCCGTTGAGAACGAGGCACCCACGAAGACTCGGAGACGGGCTGGTCTCAGACTGAAGTGTGTGCAGCCGTTGACCTACGTTGGCAGGAGTCAACCGCTCTCCTTAAAACGTGTCCCCGTTAATCACCATTAAGGGGTTCCATTACGTCCATCTTCATGACCCATGAAGACAGACACCATCAAAGTGGCGGGCGATCGGGACGAGATAAGGGGACGTCGAGGAAATGTGGTCGGGGAAGACTCCTATAAAGCGATTTGAAGAACAACGTGCAAACGATCACTTTCTGGATACCCAAAACACTGATGTATTCCTCTTAAACGACATTATCTTCCACCTTATAATTCTCCTCCACTGCTCGGATCGAGGACTCGCGTATCGGCCTCCCTGTGAGCCATACCGACCCCACCGAGAATCCTTCAGATCCGTTCTGACTAAGGCATCGGAGGTGACTTGGTCGGAACCAAGGTCCGACCCCCCAACCCCCCCTGACGAGCTTTCTCGTCAGTTCAGCTCAAGAAGATCCAGACGCGCCGAGGCTACTCTTTGGCGCCCAACCAGTCCGGAGCCCACCTCGCTCGCCTCCGAGCTCGTTCATCTCCACCCCTACGGAGGCCGTCGCCTTGCCGAGGATCCCCTTTGGCACGCCGACGCTCGGACTCGCGCGCTTTTCGCCAAGCCGAACCAGCTACGCACGTCCCCCGGAGGACCGCGCGCCCCGCGTGATCGTGTTGACCTCTAGCACTCCAGTCAACTAATCCGTGGTGAGAAAACTGTTGAGTATTGGTGTTTCATACCAATCTTATTTTGATGATGATCACAACATTATGTTGTTGCTAATGAATCTCATGTCTTAGTCTCTCAGTTTATTTCAAGGATATCCTTCTTGGAGACTAATCACTTGGTGTAAGGATGGACATCATGTGAAGAAGGGCCAAAGTTTGGACTCAAGGAGTGCCAAAGCTTGGAGATGATGGAGAGCTTTCAAGGAATCAAGATTGAAGACTTAGACTCTTAAGAAAGCATTGTAATTCATGTAATTTACTTTATTGCTTTCTCTCTCTTTTGAGTCTAGGGTTGATGTAATGCCTTGCTAGATGGTTTGCTCATTCATGCACATGCATTTAACCATCTTAGTGAACCTTAGGATTATCATAGAATCCAACCCAATAGGTTCACTCTTTCCGTCAGTCGCCTGTTGAGGGAAACACAGCTGACTGGGTGATTTCCAGTCGCCTGTAGTTCCTTCTACAGTCGCCTGATATGCACTGCTAAAGTCAACATTTCTATTGACTCAAACTTGAGCTTTACGCACAGTCGTCTGTCGATCGGTTTTAAGTCGCCTGTATATTTACAGTCACCTGGATGTTGGCCAACAGTCGTCTGTCTAGCGTAAGTGCAATCTCTGCATCTCTCTGTCTTCTCTCCATACTTTACAGGAGTCGACTGATGAAGAATGTACAGTCGCCTGACTATTTGACAGTCGACTGTAGTATTAACATTAGTCGCATGTGCGAAGAATTGGAGAAAGAGTGCAGCTCTCTGTTTCGATCCATCCCCTGCAGCAGTCGTCTGCTGAAGGATTAACAGGAGCCTGTCATGTTTATCAGTCGACTGTATTGACTTCGTCAGTCGACTGTCCTGGCTCAGATTATAGCCGTTGGATATTTTCTAGCCGTTGATCAGTTGACTGTTTCTTGATCATCAGTCGACTGTTCCTGTCGTTTTCACCCAGTTTCTAGCCGTTGCAGATTTGATTATTTGGCTGTTTCTTTGGGTTTTTGGGCTTGATATAGGATTCCTATATATATGAGTGTGATGCCTTTGCTTAAACTTCTTGATTGATTCTTGATTACTCTTGATTCTATTGAAAATCTCAAGAGATCTTTAAGCCACTCTCAAGCTCCCTCATTTCCCTCTATTGAGCATTCATCTTCCTTCATGCATTGAAGTCCAGCTCAAGGGAAATAATCCAAGTGCTCTCAAGCATATTCCAACACTTGGAGATCCTCTTCCATGCCTTGCATTCATTCATGAGTAAGCATCTCAAGGCACAGGTAAGAGTATTTACTTTACAGGGTGTAATTTGTTTTCATATTTCTCTTTGTGGGATTATGATACTCTCTTTGTGGGAGTTTCTCTCTTTGTGAGAGGTTGTCTCTTTGTGGGACTAGGGAATTCTCTTTGTGGGAATTAACTCTCTTTGTGGGAGTTTTAGTGTCCTAGTGTAGGGCTAACCCTAATTCTCTGAGTGGGAGTTAGTGATTCTCTGTGTGGGAGTCTTGATCCTTGTGTAGGATTGGTTGGGTCCTTGTGTAGGATTGGTTGGGTCCTTGTGTAGGGCATAAATCCTCTTTGTGGGGTATCTCCTTGTGAGATTTGTATTCACTTCTCTGTGTGGGATTGTAACGACTGCTTTTCATGTATCTGAATATAATATAATATAATATATGTTTTGGTGGATTTTCTCCTCTTGTGTGGTTTTCGTCTCCGTAGCTTTCATTTCCGATCGATTCGTCGTATTTTCTCGCTTCTTCCTTAGGATCGTCGATTTCGAAGTGTGTCACTCGTGACGGACTTCATAACGGTCGTATCTAACTATTAGATCAAGCCTAGGAGTCTTAGGAATCGATCCCGGGGCCCCGCGCTCCGTATCGGAACTTTTGGTGCTCATTAGCCGGTGTAAGAAGGGCCACCGACCGACTAGATGACGATCCAGTCGGTCGGCAATCCTTCTTGGACCGACTAGTTAGCTTTCTAAATTTCTCAGGAGTTACTGTTTATCGTTAGTCGGTCTAAGAACGTTGGTTGACCGACTAGGTTGCAAACTAGTCGGTCAGCAATGCTTCTTTAACCGACTAACTCATCATCTTATTTTTGTATCAGCTACTGTTTACTCTTAGTCGGTCTAAGAACGTTCATCGACCGACTAGATGCTAAACTAGTCGGTCAGTATTTGTTCATGGACCGACTAACTCTAGAATCCTGTTTTCGTTCAGGAGTTACTGTTTGCACTTAGTCGGTCTGCGTTGGTCGACCGACCGACTAGTTGCCAAACTAGTCGGTCAGTGTTTGCTCTTTGACCGACTAACTAGTGTTAAAACCCTAATTTCTGGGCAGCCGCCAGCTCCACCTATTTAAACCCAACCCAAACTTTTTCTTCTTCCCCAACACGACCCAAAACCCTAAAATTTTCCCCCTTCAGCCCCCATCTTCCTCCAAGCTCCATTCCTTCATTCCAAGCCCTAAATCCATCATCCAAACCATCCATTCACTCCATCTACCTCTCATCTTCGCTAAAATCTCACCAAAACCCATCAAAATCCCCAAATCCCCCAAAACCCTAATTCTCCCAAACTTCTCCAATCTTTTCCAGATCTGATCCTAGGGTTCCCCGGAGTGTTTCTCCCGCCTCCTCTCGGTAAGAAATCGATCTACCATTGTTTTCATAACCTATTTATAATTTTATGAAAACCCTAATTAATTTCATGTGTTTGGTGTTTGTTTCCCCCATAACAGCGATTTCCCCCGTAGATAGCATCCGTGTGACGAAGTGGTCGTCATCCCCGGTGCTAGGCAAGTGAAACTTGCCACTTAGGGTTTAGGCCATGTTTTAGGCCATTTGCTTGTTGTAGGCATAAAAGAGACTAGGCGACGAAATGATACTCGCCTAGGCGCAAATTGGGGAACTAGCTTGACAACGAAGCTAGTTCCGACATTTAGCATGTTGCACAATTTCCATGTCATGTTTACTTTCAATTAACGGTACACGAATATGTTCATGTCATTGCATTTCGCCTGTCACGTTTAATTTAATTAACGGTACGCAAATAAATTGTCATGACCTCGCAATCTTTAGGTGTTGCTGTGATAGCGTAGCTTTGCTACGATACTTGTGTTCCTGGCCTGTGACCAGAAGCGAGCATAATGAGTTGCTAACCCCAACGCTCGAAATGTATTGAATTGTGAACTAAGAATGCGAGCTCAATGTGCGGGGCAACCCAGGCTCACTAGCTGAGTTCCATGTGCGGGGACCCCAGGCTCCATATCGTGTGGGTATTGGGGTAGTGTTTAGTGCCGATCGGTCTGAAATGTTATACCATTCAGCGAAGGGCGTAAACACCTACAAAATGTGAATTGATTGAATTGATAGTAGCTTGGCTACTCTTGTCTTGTCCCGATAAATTGTTCCCTTGCACAAATTGTCTTGCCATGTTTTAATTGTGCACTCATGTTATAACTGCCATGTCATGCATACTAAACTGCTAGGTTGCTAGTTGCCTTACTTTCAGTTTCCTTGCCCAAGTCTTTTTAGACTTGCTGACATGTGCCCCTTTACTCTTTTGGGTGACACATGTTAGATCCTGAGCCCGAGTACCTTGTTGAGGACGAGGTGTTTGCTGATGCCGAGCCCGAGCTTGTGTTTGACGGGGAGTACGTGGACACTGGGGACCAGACCTAGTGTCTTCGTTGTGTTTTACTTTTGTTAGACAGTTGTTTGTTATCGGTGCGTAGCACCCATACTTTGTTATGTCGTTTCTTTGTTGGCCTTGTTCTGGGCCTTTAGACTCTTTT
Organism: Scilla litardierei; assembly: GCA_030789695.1. NCBI lineage: Eukaryota > Viridiplantae > Streptophyta > Magnoliopsida > Asparagales > Asparagaceae > Scilla > Scilla litardierei. Next base: position 31,685,239 of record CM061139.1, on the reverse strand, counting down.
CTTTTAGCCTGGTGGCTTTTCTGGATGTTGAACTTATTTTTCTTGTTGGACAATGTATGAGATGTGAGATTTTATAATCAGTCTCTCCTTGTGTTATTATTGCTATTCTGTTGTGGTTACATGGACCTGCTTATGTATTGTTGACGCTTATCGGGTTTGGGGCTTCACAGCTCCACTCCCGTGCGGACCTTTTCACGTCTCGCCTCCATTTTAGGGAAGCGGGTCGGGACAGGTTTTAGTGGTGGCCCATGCAGGTCCTTCTGTAACTGCGATATTTGGAATAGCGATAATAATATTAGAATCTCCAATAAACTAAGTTCGACGTCCGAGTCATAAGCTATGAGTCTAATCTGATTCGTTTTCTGTGTCACTAGATGGCAGGAAGGCGTTTCACCCGTGGTGGGGGTAGTGGTGCGCTCCCTCATGATGAGGAGCCTGAGCGGGAACCCACCAGCGGTGAGATGATGCGGATGATGCTCCAGATGATGCAAGTGCAGCAGGGCGTGCTTTTGCAAGTCCAGAATGCTCCACTTGCTCGAGCTGCCCGGGCTCTTCCGGATGCCCCTCGCTCTGAGCCAGGAGCGAAGCAATTTCGGGAGCTGGGTCCCGTATATTTTGATGGGTCTGAGGGTCCTCTGGCTACCGATGAGTGGATTCGAAACATCGAGGACAATCTGAAGATGGCCAAGATCACCCCGGCTGGATGGGTTGATTTGGCGAAGAGGCAACTCAAGGATAATGCTCGGAATTGGTGGGATGCGGAAGAGAAGATGTTGGTGGAGCCGATAGCTTGGGCTACCTTCAAGGCCAGATTTGATGGTGAGTTTTTCCCGAAAGCTGCCAGGGAAGAGATGCTGCAGCGTTTTATCGACTTGAAGCAGGGGAACTCGTCGGTGGACCTATATCACCAAGAGTTCATGAGGCTGAGTCGGTTTGCACCGAAGATGGTGCAGGACGCTGAGGAGAGAGCTCAGAGGTTCCTGCAGGGGCTTGCTTTAGAGCTCCAGAGTTTTGTGACCTCTTCTGACCGAGAATCTTATCAGAAGGTTCTGGTCGCTGCCAAGAGTCAGGAGCTGCTCGTGAACCAGAGGAGGGGGTCTGTTGTTGGTGCTGGGAAGAGGCCTGTGGAACAGGCGAGAGCTGTGGTTAGACCTGGATTCAGGCCTAATCAGTCTGCTCAGTTTAAGAGGCCAGGAGGGCCGATTCCGAAGTTTTGCCATTTCTGCGGCAAGCCTGGTCACGTCAAGGATCAGTGTCGGAAGTTTTTGGGCCAGTGCCTGGTTTGTGGAGATGCTTCCCATGTCGCGAAGGATTGTCGGCATGCGGATCCGCTGCGGAGGGCACCTGTTGCAGCTCAGCCGTTGCAGCAGCGAGCGTCTGTTCCTGCTGGACGTGGAGCAGCTCTTGTTCCGCAGAGGCAGGCTTTTCGGCAGGCTGTTCCGCAGAGGAGGCAGGCTTTTCTGATGACCGCTGTGGAGAGCGAGGCTGTGGATGAGGTTATCGCAGGTAATCCTCAATCTAGCTGTTACTTTCCTAGCTGGTTTTGATTGTTAGATTATGTTGTTTGCTTGAACATGATTGTTTGCTAGACTAGGGTTTGATTGTTAATTGCTTGATTAGGTGTGGTTTTGGTTTGCACATTTCCTGCACGAGTCCTCTTCGACTCTGGTGCATCGATGTGCATTATTTCTCGGAGCTTCGTGGAGAGGCATTCCTTGTCAACGTCCCCTCTTCCCAAGAGTTGGAATATCGTTACAGGGAATGGTGTGGTCTCGGTGCATCGTGGTTGCAATTCTTGCTCGTTGGTGGTCTGTGGACATGAGCTTTTCGCTGATTTCATTGTCCACGACATCATCAACTATGATGCAGTTCTTGGGATGGACTGGCTTGCGAGCTTCTATGCTACGATTGACTGCAGGAGGAAGAAGGTGGTGTTCGAGATTCCCGGACATCCAGTGTTTGAGTTCAGTCGTGGTAGCAGTTCGCTTGGTCCTGTCAGATTTCGGGCCAGGCCGGTGGAGGCTGTGGCTATGCAGATGGAGCTGGACTGGCCAGCTGTGGTGCGAGATTTTGGCGACGTCTTCCCCGAAGAGATGTCTGGTTTGCCGCCTGATCGAGCTTTGGAATTTTCTATCGATCTCGTTCCAGGTGCGCAGCCGATTTCGAAGGCGCCGTATCGTATGGCACCTGCAGAGTTGGAAGAGCTGCGGAAGCAATTGGATGAGCTTTTGCAGAAGGGTTATATTAATCCTAGCGTGTCTCCGTGGGGAGCGCCGGTGTTGCTGGTTGAGAAGAAGGATGGTTCGCGTCGCATGTGCGTGGACTATCGGGAGTTGAATGCGGTGACCATTAAGAACAAATACCCGTTGCCTCGCATCGATGATATTTTTGATCAGCTTGGAGGTTCGAGGGTGTTTTCAAAATTGGATTTGAGGAGTGGTTACCATCAGTTGAAGGTGAAGAAGGGAGATGTTCCGAAGACAGCGTTCAGGACGAAGTATGGACACTATGAGTTCGTGGTTATGCCCTTCGGCGTAACTAACGCGCCCGTAGTTTTCATGAATCTGATGAACCTGATTTTCTACGACTTTTTGGATAAGTTTGTCGTTATCTTTATTGACGACATTCTGATCTATTCGAAGTCGGAGGAAGAGCATGCCTCGCACTTAAGGACGGTATTGGAGATTTTGAGGAAGCATCGGTTGTATGCTAAGTTTTCGAAGTGCGAGTTTTGGCTGGATCGAGTTGCTTTTCTCGGGCATGTGGTGACTGGAGATGGTATTTCAGTGGATCCCGAGAAGATTCGGGCCATCAGGGAGTGGCCTGTTCCGTCGTTTGCGTCTGAGATTCGGAGTTTCCTTGGACTTGCTGGTTATTATCGGCGATTCATTAAGGACTTTTCTCGTATTGCTGAGCCGATGACCAGGTTGACGCGGAAGGATGTTGCTTTTGTTTGGTCGGGTGATTGTGAGAGTGCTTTTGGTGTTCTGAAGGAGAGGTTGACGACCGCCCCTATTCTTGTTGTGCCTGATCGCAGCGGTGGATTTGAGATCTTTTGCGATGCTTCTGGCAAGGGTCTCGGTTGTGTGTTGCATCAGCATGGGCATGTTGTGGCGTATGCGTCTCGTCAGCTTAAGGTTCATGAGAAGAATTACCCGACGCATGATTTGGAGTTGGCTGCCGTTGTGTTTGCTCTTAAGATTTGGAGGCACTTCTTGCTGAGTGAGAAAGTGAAGATTTTCACTGATCATAAAAGCTTGAAGTATATTTTCACTCAGAAGGAGCTCAACATGCGACAACGTCGATGGTTGGAGCTTATGGCGGATTATGATATTGATTTGCAGTTTCACCCTGGCAAGGTGAATGTGGTTCCGGATGCTTTGAGTAGGCTTCCAGCGGTGATGATTTTGACCTCGCAGTGGAGATTGCAGCAGGATTTTTACGAGTCTGGCGTGGAGATTGTTCTTCCTGGAGAGGCTTCGTCGTTGATGTACATGCAGGTGCAGTCGACGATCGTGGATCGGATTAAGGCTGGCCAGGCTGAGGATCCGAAGCTGGTAAGGATTCAGGAGCAGGTGGAAGCCGGTCTGCGGACTGACTTTTTGATTCATGAGGATGGCTCGCTGAGGTTTGGAGCCAGGTTGTGTGTGCCAGCTGGGGATATCAGAGAGGAGCTGATGGTGGAGGCACACAGTTCGCCGTATTCTGTGCATCCTGGTGGCACCAAGATGTACCAGGATCTTCGTCTGATTTATTGGTGGCATGGTATGAAGAGGAGCGTGGCTCGGAGTGTAGCCAAGTGCTTGGTTTGCCAGCAAGTGAAGGCGGAGCATCAGCGTACGGCCGGGTTGCTACAACCGCTTCCGATTCCGGAGTGGAAGTGGCAACACATCACTATGGATTTCGTGACTGGACTACCTCGGAGTCCGAAGCAGAATGACGCGATTTGGGTGATCGTAGATCGATTGACCAAATCTGCGCACTTTATTCCGTTCCGAGTGGGACAGTCCACTGAGGCGCTAGCGAGGAGATATATGGAGGTAAAGTTCTTTTACCCTCCGTTTTTATTTCCTTTTTCCTAGTTTGGATAGTGATGTAACGTGAATCGTGCAGGAAGTTGTGCGACTTCATGGAGTCCCCGTGAGTATCGTGTCTGACAGAGACACGAGGTTCACATCTCAGTTCTGGCAGAGTTTGCAGAAGAGCTTGGGTACGCGTCTGAGTTTCAGCACGGCGTACCATCCGCAGACGGATGGCCAGTCCGAGAGGACGATTCAGATTTTGGAAGACATGCTGAGGGCGTGCATATTGGATTTCAAGGGTTCGTGGGAGGACCATCTACATTTGGTGGAGTTCTCTTACAACAACAGCTTCCAGGCGAGTATTGGCATGGCGCCTTTCGCCGCTCTTTATGGGAGGAAATGTCGATCGCCATTGAGTTGGGATGACGTTGGTGATCGGGAGTTGTTGGGACCTGAGATGATCGTGGAGGCCGTGGATATCGTCAGGAATATTCGGGAGAGGTTGAGAATTGCTCAGGACCGTTTTAAGCATTGGGCGGATGCTAAACGTCGTCCTTTGGAGTTTCAGCCGGGCGACCATGTGTTCTTGAAGATTTCCCCGAATCGTGGTGTGATTCGTTTCGGGAAGCGTGGAAAGTTGAGCCCGCGATACATTGGACCGTTTGACATTTTGGAGAGGGTTGGCGTGGTAGCTTATCGCTTGGCCTTGCCGCCATCTTTGGAAGGAGTTCACAATGTTTTCCATGTGTCGCAGCTTCGTCGATACATTAGCGATCCGTCTCATGCGGTGGATTTTTCGGAGATTACCGTTCGCCCCGATATGACGTATGACCAGCATCCAGTGCAGATTCTGGACAGGCGTCAGAAATCGCTTCGGAACAAGATTGTCAATCTTGTGAGGGTGATGTGGCGACACGGTTCACCTGGAGAGTCTACTTGGGAGAATGAGGATGAGATGCGAGAGCGTTTCCCACTTTTGTTTTCGGACTCGTGAGTATTTGGAAATTCTGAGGACGGAATTTTTCTTAAGTTGGGGAGGATGTAACGACTGCTTTTCATGTATCTGAATATAATATAATATAATATATGTTTTGGTGGATTTTCTCCTCTTGTGTGGTTTTCGTCTCCGTAGCTTTCATTTCCGATCGATTCGTCGTATTTTCTCGCTTCTTCCTTAGGATCGTCGATTTCGAAGTGTGTCACTCGTGACGGACTTCATAACGGTCGTATCTAACTATTAGATCAAGCCTAGGAGTCTTAGGAATCGATCCCGGGGCCCCGCGCTCCGTATCGGAACTTTTGGTGCTCATTAGCCGGTGTAAGAAGGGCCACCGACCGACTAGATGACGATCCAGTCGGTCGGCAATCCTTCTTGGACCGACTAGTTAGCTTTCTAAATTTCTCAGGAGTTACTGTTTATCGTTAGTCAGTCTAAGAACGTTGGTTGACCGACTAGGTTGCAAACTAGTCGGTCAGCAATGCTTCTTTAACCGACTAACTCATCATCTTATTTTTGTATCAGCTACTGTTTACTCTTAGTCGGTCTAAGAACGTTCATCGACCGACTAGATGCTAAACTAGTCGGTCAGTATTTGTTCATGGACCGACTAACTCTAGAATCCTATTTTCATTCAGGAGTTACTGTTTGCACTTAGTCGGTCTGCGTTGGTCGACCAACCGACTAGTTGCCAAACTAGTCGGTCAGTGTTTGCTCTTTGACCGACTAACTAGTGTTAAAACCCTAATTTCTAGGCAGCCGCCAGCTCCACCTATTTAAACCCAACCCAAACGTTTTCTTCTTCCCCAACACGACCCAAAACCCTAAAATTTTCCCCCTTCAGCCCCCATCTTCCTCCAAGCTCCATTCCTTCATTCGAAGCCCTAAATCCATCATCCAAACCATCCATTCACTCCATCTACCTCTCATCTTCCCTAAAATCTCACCAAAACCTATCAAAATCCCTAAATCCCCCAAAACCCTAATTCTCCCAAACTTCTCCAATCTTTTCCAGATCTGATCCTAGGGTTCCCCGGAGTGTTTCTCCCGCCTCCTCTCGGTAAGAAATCGATCTACCGTTGTTTTCATAACCTATTTATAATTTTATGAAAACCCTAATTAATTTCATGTGTTTGGTGTTTGTTTCCCCCATAACAGCGATTTCCCCCGTAGATAGCATCCGTGTGACGAAGTGGTCGTCATCCCCGGTGCTAGGCAAGTGAAACTTGCCACTTAGGGTTTAGGCCATGTTTTAGGCCATTTGCTTGTTGTAGGCGTAAAAGAGGCTAGGCGACGAAATGATACTCGCCTAGGCGCAAATTGGGGAACTAGCTTGACAACGAAGCTAGTTCCGACATTTAGCATGTTGCACAATTTCCATGTCATGTTTACTTTCAATTAACGGTACGCGAATATGTTCATGTCATTGCATTTCGCCTGTCACGTTTAATTTAATTAACGGTACGCAAATAAATTGTCATGACCTCGCAATCTTTAGGTGTTGCTGTGATAGCGTAGCTTTGCTACGATACTTGTGTTCCTGGCCCGTGACCAGAAGCGAGCATAATGAGTTGCTAACCCCAACGCTCGAAATGTATTGAATTGTGAACTAAGAATGCGAGCTCAATGTGCGGGGCAACCCCAGGCTCACTAGCTGAGTTCCATGTGCGGGGACCCCAGGCTCCATATCGTGTGGGTATTGGGGTAGTGTTTAGTGCCGATCGGTCTGAAATGTTATACCATTCAGCGAAGGGCGTAAACACCTACAAAATGTGAATTGATTGAATTGATAGTAGCTTGGCTACTCTTGTCTTGTCCCGATAAATTGTTCCCTTGCACAAATTGTCTTGCCATGTTTTAATTGTGCACTCATGTTATAACTGCCATGTCATGCATACTAAACTGCTAGGTTGCTAGTTGCCTTACTTTCAGTTTCCTCGCCCAAGTCTTTTTAGACTTGCTGACATGTGCCCCTTTACTCTTTTGGGTGACACATGTTAGATCCTGAGCCCGAGTACCTTGTTGAGGACGAGGTGTTTGCTGACGCCGAGCCCGAGCTTGTGTTTGACGGGGAGTACGTGGACACTGGGGACCAGACCTAGTGTCTTCGTTGTGTTTTACTTTTGTTAGACAGTTGTTTGTTATCGGTGCGTAGCACCCATACTTTGTTATGTCGTTTCTTTGTTGGCCTTGTTCTGGGCCTTTAGACTCTTTTCTTTTAGCCTGGTGGCTTTTCTGGATGTTGAACTTATTTTTCTTGTTGGACAATGTATGAGATGTGAGATTTTATAATCAGTCTCTCCTTATGTTATTATTGCTATTCTGTTGTGGTTATAGGGACCTGCTTATGTATTGTTGACGCTTATCGGGTTTGGGGCTTCACAGCTCCACTCCCGTGCGGACCTTTTCACGTCTCGCCTCCATTTTAGGGAAGCGGGTCGTGACAGGGATTATAGTGAATATTGGTGTGGCTGGATGTACCCAAGTTTGGGGAACCAGGGTAAAACTTTGTGTTTGCGTTTGGATTGATTGTGCCATTTAATTCCTCTTGCATTTATAATTTCGCATTTGCAAGTTAAATTTTATTTGGACAATTTTATTGCCATTACACTATTCACCCCCTCTAGTGTGTGTTGTTAGTATTGCAAGGGTTAGATGATCCCTACAATTGGTATCAGAGTGAGGATAAAGCATACTGCAACGATGACATTCAACGCCTCTTCCGCGTCTCATGAAGAAGGTCATTCAACCGTTCGACCCCCGCTCTTCAACGGAACCAACTATCCTAGTTGGAAGATCAGAATGATGATCTACATGGAGGGTCAAGACCTATGGGACATCATGGAGGTGCCATTTGAGAAGCCCACTACTCCTGCGGCTTCTAAGACAAAGGCGGAGAAGGACTCAATCAAGTTCAATGCGAGAGCTATGAATGCATTACATTGCGCTCTCTCTGCTAGTGAGTTCAACCGCATCTCCATGTGCAAAACAGTGAATGATATTTGGCACACCTTGGAGATTTGTCATGAAGGGACAACGAAGGTAAAGAAATCTAAACAAACTGTGTTTAGATCTAAATATGAAATGTTTAAGATGCAGGAAGTCGAAAGCATTTCAGAAATGTTCACTAGGTTCACCGATATTGTGAACGCTTTGGAGGGACTCGGGAAGACATTTCCCAAGAGGATCGTGTAGAGAAGATCCTAGACTCTCTTACACCTCGTTGGGAGTCAAAGGCCAATGGAATTTTGGAGTCATATGACACGTCCAAATATACCGTTGAGGAGTGCATTGGAAATCTTATGGCGTATGAAGTGAAGCTTCAACACAAGAAGGAGATTCAACCAACAAAGCCCAAGAAGCTAGAAAAGCAAAAGGGGGTTGCATTCCATGCCAAGGAGGAGCCAATCAAGTGGATGAGAAAATTCCATCGAGAAGCTCCTAGCGAAGAAGATGAGCAAGAAGATGCAAGTGGAGAAGAAATTGAGGATCTTGCCGAGCAATTCAAAGCGTTCCTCAAATGCAAGCAAGGTAAGTCTTTGTTAAAGTTTGCCTCCAATTCTAACAATGTTCCTACTGTTGAATATTGGACTCCCCGGATTTGGTTTTGGATGATGAGCAAACATAAATAATTCATGAACTAACAATTTGTGAGCGCAGTATTGGAGATCGTCGCCAATTTCACGTGAACATTCAAAGCGACATCTCAACACTTTCCAAAGCTCATATTCATGCCTAAAGCTTCGTTGAAGCTCTTGCGACGCTTTGGAAAATATGAAGATTCAATCGAAGCTATCGAAGACCGTTTATTTAGGTTTTATTTATAGTCTTTTAGCTTCGATATATAGAATGTTAAGCCTTGAGTATATCTTACGTCTATATCTTCATTACGCTCATTTCGTAGCTCTAGGATCCTTGCACAAGTTCATTCTAACTTCCTCGAAGCGTCGCGCTTCGATTCGGACTTTGTTGTGCATGTTAGTTGGTACAAGAACAAGTACTGACCGACTAGATGGTGATCTAGTCGGTCGGTAACTGTTCTTGGACCGACTAGTTTGATTCTTTAATTTCTTGGACTTTACTGTTTACAGTTAGTCGGTCTACGTTGACTCACCGACCGACTAGTTTGTGAACTAGTCGGTCAGTGATGCTTCTTTGACCGACTAGTTGTGACTTACTGTTCACTCTAAAATTCTCCTAAGCTACTGTTTACCGTTAGTCGGTCTAAGAACGTTTGGTGACCGACTAGTTGACAATCTAGTCGGTCAACTTTTGTTCTTGGACCGACTAAGTCAACTTGCCTTCAGACTATGTTGTTTTGCCTCTTAGTCGGTCTACGTTCATTGGATGACCGACTAGTTGTGAAACTAGTCGGTCAGACAGTGTTCTTGGACCGACTAGATTTCTAGGTCTGAAATTCTATCTCTTCTCAGATCTGCTCTTAGTCGGTCCATGCTTTGTGACTGACCGACTAGTTGATGAACTAGTCGGTCAGTGAGTGTTCTTTGACCGACTAATTCTCACAGATTTCTTTCCGTTGGAGATTGACCTAACTTGTTTTTATGGGACCCTATAAATACGAACCTAGGTCATTTCTATCTTCAATAGAGCTGCCATTAAGAGATTCATTGAGTTCTAAAGAGATAGCTATTCTCCCTCAAATCTAAAGCTCTCTTCCTCACAAGAAACCCATTCTCTCTCATTTCTAGATCTAGAGAGAAGCTTGTTCTTGGTGAGCTCTTCAAGCTATTGCTTGATTCAAGTTTCCAAATCATCCCTAGGCACCCATTGCTGCTCATTTCCTTGGTGCTAGGGTTTGGTAACTTCATCTTCCTCAAATCCTTCATTCCACCTATTGGGTAAGAAAAACTCAAGGTATAGGATTTTGTGGTAAGAGTATTTATTTCATATTAAACTCTTTAATATTGCTTTGTGATTCTCTCGGTTGTGAGAGAAGGTTGTGATCCCGGGTTGTGGGATTCACGTTTGCTATTGCATGTATGATTTGATCTTGTGAAGGTTTTTCACAAGATATTCATAGTGAAAATCTTGAGTTAGGGTTTCTAACTCAAGTATCCGGGAGGGATCCGGGTGGTTGGGATGTAGGATCACCGGGAACAAGTCGGGGAGACTTGGGTGGATCCGAACCCATTAACATCGTTTGTTAGCATTGTTAATTTCATTGTTGTCATTCAATTTAAGCTTCCGCAAATTGATTTGGTAGTTGTGTGCAATTTAATTTGGAATTATACGCCTTATTATTTTAAAGTACTATTCACCCCCCTCTAGTACTTGTGCAGTAGCTGGTAGGGCATTACATTTGTTATCAGAGCCAGATACTCAGCTATGTCTGCCAACGACAACAAGACCGTGCCTCCACCTTCCAACTACGACACCTTCAGGAACCGTGAAGGAGCGTCATCGGTGATGGAAGGACATTCCTCTACAAGGCCTCCATTCTTCAACGGTACCAACTACGGGTACTGGAAATGTCGGATGGAAACCTTCCTCCGAAGTGCATCTTTATGGAGGACTACAATGAAGGAGTACATCGAGCCCGAAGAAGAAGATTTTGAGAAATGGACTACCGCGGAGGTCGCCGCGGAGGTAAGCAATGCCAATGCAATGAACGCCTTGCAATGCGCATTGGAGCCCGAGGACTTCAATAAGATATGCACATGTAAGAGTGCATATCAAATTTGGAACTCTCTCCTCATACTACATGAAGGGACGAGTCGGGTAAGAGACTCTAAACTCGTTGTCGTAACCAAAGATTACGAAATGTTTCATATGCAACAGGGCGAGAAGATGAAAGAATATTACGCTCGCTTCGTTGACATAATAAACGAGTTAGAGGCCCTCGGCAAGATCTACACTCAAAAGGAGAAGTGCTTAAAGCTTATTGAAGGACTTCCCTCTTCTTGGGAAAAACGTACCTTCGCCATCGAGGAAGGTAATGACATGAACAAATATACCGTAGTTCAACTAATGGGTACTTTGATGTCATACGAGGTACGTAAAGATAGCAAGGTGAAGCTACAAGAAAAGATGAAGTCATATTTGAACCTAGATGCGCCTAAGAAAAAGGCGATTGCATTCAAGGCGGCTTCATCCACATCTTCCGATGATGAAGACTCGGAAAACGAGTTGGACTTGGAGTCCATGGCACTCATGGCCAAGAAGTTCAACCGTTTCTTCCGGAAAGGTAACTTCAAGACCAAAGGTAAATTTGGTTCTTCTAACGCCTCTTCCTCTCCTTTGTGTTTCAAGTGCAATAAGCCAGGACACATGAAAGCGGAGTGTCCTCTCAACAAACAAAAGGAGAAGTGGAAGGCGCCAAAATTCGATAAGTCCAAGAAATACAAAAAGGGGTACAAGAAAGGACTTGTCGGAGCAACATTCACCGACTCCGAGGATTCCTCAAGCGGAGAGTCGGATGATGAGAAAGTGGAGCAAGCACATATGTGCTTCATGGCAAGAGAGGAGAACGATCAAGGATCCTCCTCTTCCGATGATAGTAATGACGAAAGCGATGAGGTAACGATGGATGATCTTAGAAATGCTAACTCTCAACTTTGGTCAAAATACACTAAGTTAGTAAATAGATATACTAAGGTAAAAGATGACCTAGCTAGCATTCAAACATCGCCTAAGAATATCATCACCAACAACGACACCGTTGTTGAAGAGTTAAGAAATGAGATTGCGAATCTCAAATCTAAACTCGAACATGTTAGCATTGAGGATGCGGAAGAACATGAGATAGCGGATTTAACTTCTCAAAACTCGACTTTGAGTATTGAGAACGAGAATCTTAAATCTCGTGTTTATGTGCTCACTTCGCAAATATCCACTTTGGATACTTCTTTGCGTTCTCTCAAAGAGAAATATGAGAACACATTGGGCCGAATCAACGAATTCAACAAGGGTAAAGGCCATTTGGATAATATCCTAAAAGATTTACTTCCGGCCAAACACCACATTGGCTTGGGGTATATGATGGGAAATTCATCCAAGTCGGTCACTACTTTTGTTAGGCCAACTTCCGAAGCCTCAACGAGTGGGAGCAAACACTCTATTGGAAGTTCATCTTCCAATGGTGCTTCCACCTCGTCCACACCCTCTTTCGGAAAGAAACCCACATTGGGTGGACCTCCAAAGAAGGGGCATGCTTACATGTACACCAATACCATGCCACGTAGGAACACACGTCCTACTCCACCGTCTCACACTTATGATGATTTTTATGCAACACATTCTCGGGCACGTGCACACCAAGTGAGACACCCTCACGCATGTGTTCCCACACATGCATATGTACACCCACCTCATCATATGAATAATTCTCGTCGTGCACCATTCCATCATGTCCCGTATGCCTATCCACAACATGCATCACGTAGAAATCAACGTAGCATGTATGCACCCAATAGGATGATGGCTCCCAAAATATTCACTATTTGGAGCCCAAAGGACACAAGCATGGACGAAAAACAAATGTACATGAATGCTTATTTTTCGGATGTTGTGCATAGTAAGAATTATGTGGGGAAGTCTAAGTCCACTTGGACTTGGCTTCCAAAGGTCTAATCCCTTGGACCCAATGACCTTGGGTACCATGATATGAAAGTGTCTATCTTTAGGTACTCAAGGAAAAGAAAAAGAAAAGGAGCATCAAATTTAAATTTAGCTCCAAAGGGAATTGGATACTCGATAGCGGGTGCTCCAAACACATGACGGGTGACGCTCGTTTGCTCTCCGGAGTGGTTCCCATTGCGAATGGAAACCGCGTCGTATTTGGAGGCAACGAGAGCGGAACCATCATAGGTGTTGGTAAAGTCGGTAACCCTTCTAAACCATTAATTAGTGACGTTTATCTTGTTAGTGGTTTAAATCATAATCTTATTTCAATAAGTCAACTTTGTGACAAAGGTTACAAAGTTAGCTTTGTGAAAGGATTGTGTCATATGTTAAGAAAGGATAATGAAAAATTATTATTTTCCGGAACTCGTCGTAAAGACATTTATATTTTGGATCTTCCTAAGTCATATGAACAATGTCTCGTTGCCAACACAAGTGAACACCACTTATGGCATCGACGCTTTGGACATGTGAACTTTGGAACACTATATAAGCTTTCAAAATTGAATTCTATTAAAGGTTTTCCGAAGCTTGTTTTTGAAAAGAAAAGTTTTTGTGATTGTTGTCAACGCGGCAAGCTTCCTAAATCTTCATTTAAACCTAAGAAAAGCATCTCTACTAAACGGCCACTAGAGCTATTACATCTAGATTTATTTGGGCCAACTAGAGTAGCTTCCTTAGGAAATGCAAGGTATGGACTTGTCATCGTAGATGACTATTCAAGATTTACTTGGGTATTTTTATTGTGTAATAAAAATGAAGCTTTTGAAAACTTCACAATTTTTGTTAAGAAAGTACAAAATCTCTTAGGAACCACCATTGTCACTATTCGTAGTGATCATGGAGGTGAATTTGAGAATGAGTCTTTTGAGACATTTTGTGATGAAGTTGGTATTACTCACACCTTCTCTTTCCCTCGTGCACCTCCTCAAAATGGTGTAGTTGAGAGAAAGAATAGGACGCTAGTGGAATGTGCTCGCACTATGCTTGATGATAGCCAACTTGGCCATCAATTTTGGGCGGAAGCGGTACACACCGCTTGCTATGTGTTTAATAGAATACTTTTGAGGCCCGGCACTAAACAAACTTGTTATGAATTGTTGTTTGGTAGGTTGCCACAAGTTAAACATTTTCGTGTTTTTGGTTCGAAATGTTTTATTAAGAACACATATGGTAGTTTGGAAAAATTCGATCCGAGATCCGATGAGGGGTTTTTTGTTGGATATTCTACGCGTAGCAAAGCCTACCGGATATTCAACAAACGAACCTCAACGATCGAGGAATCGCTTCATGTCTCATTTAATGAAGGATTTGTTCCAACTAGAATTTCAAATGATAATGATTCTATGGATGTTTTATGTGATTCGTTTGATAATTCTAAGTCTAATGATTCTATTGATTCTATTGAGACTAACCCAACTAATGAAGTTGTTGAGAATGTTCCAAGTGATCAAGGTATTCCCAAATGGCTTCATTCGGTTCGTGACCATCCCCATGAGCAAGTCATTGGCAATATCTATGATAGTGTCAAGACGAGATCGCAAGTTCACCACTTCGCAAATTGTGCCTTTGCCTCATCGATAGAGCCAAAGAATATTAATGAAGCATGCGAAGATAGCGCTTGGATCTTAGCCATGGAGGAGGAGCTCATTCAATTCGAGAGGAATGAAGTTTGGGAGCTTGTTCCATTGCCATCGAAGAACCACACCGTCATAGGGACAAAGTGGATCTTCAAGAACAAAACCGACGAAAACCAAGTCGTCGTCCGGAACAAAGCTCGGTTAGTAGCTCAAGGCTATCGTCAAGAGGAAGGTATCGATTTCGAAGAATCTTTCGCTCCGGTAGCTAGATTAGAATCAATTAGATTACTTTTGTCTTTTGCATGCCATAAGAATTTTAAATTATTTCAAATGGATGTTAAAAGTGCATTTTTAAACGGAGATGTCGTTGAGGAAGTTTACGTTTCTCAACCTCCGGGCTTCGTAAATGAAAAATTTCCAAATCACGTTTTTAAACTAAAGAAAGCTCTTTATGGTTTGAGACAAGCTCCTCGAGCTTGGTATGATCGCCTAAAGAATTTTCTTTTGGATTTGAATTTTAAAATGGGCGAAGCCGATTCAACACTTTTTATTAAGCATGCGAATAATGATATTTTATTAGTTCAAATTTATGTTGATGATATCATTTTCGGTGCTACTAACTTCGCTCTTTGCGAAGAGTTTTCTAATGTGATGAAGGAACAATTTGAGATGAGCCACATGGGCGAACTCAAATATTTCTTAGGTCTCCAAATTCGCCAAATGAACGATGCAATCTTCATCCACCAAACGAAGTACACGGTGGAGTTGCTAAAGCGATTTGGAATGGAGAATGCCTCCGGGAAAAAGACTCCAATGAGCACGACTACGCATCTTGACAAGGATACGGGCGGTAAGGAAGTAGACATTCGTCTATATCGAGGTATGATAGGTAGTTTGCTTTATCTTACCGCAAGTAGGCCCGATATTATGTTTGCCGTATGTATATGTGCTCGTTATCAGTCTCAACCTAAGGAGTCTCACTTAGCAGCGGTAAAGCGTATTTTTCGCTATCTAAGTTACACATTAGATTTTGGATTACTTTATCCGAGATCTAGCACATATGAGTTAGTCTCATATAGTGACGCTGATTATGTGGGATGCAAATCCGACAGGAAAAGTATTAGTGGCACTTGCCATTTTCTAGGAAATTCTCTTGTCTCTTGGTTTTCCAAGAAGCAAAATTCGGTATCACTTTCAACCACCGAGGCGGAATATATTGCCACCGGTGCCGCTTGTGCCCAGGTTCTTTGGATGAGACACACATTGAAGGATTTTGGTATTCATTGTGATACTAGCCCTATCATGGTGGATAACCAAAGTGCTATTTGTCTTTCAAAGAATCCGGTGCATCATTCCCGATCGAAACACATAGATGTCCGACACCATTTCTTAGATGATCATGTTGCTAAAAAGGACATCATTTTAGTGTACGTTGAAACCCAAAAGCAAATCGCCGATATTTTCACGAAACCCCTAAAGGAGGACTCCTTTGTGCGGTTGCGTCGAGAATTGGGGATTATGGGTGAATCCGAGATATAGGATTCATATTTCAATTCAATCATCTTACATGCTAATATATTTCGCGATATTTCATTCATGCTAGATTAATTGAATTTTTGGGAATTTTATGTGATTTATTTGAATTTATGATCGAATTCGTATTTCAATGTCGTATTTAAGATTTCGACGTTTTATGGGGTAATTTAGATGACTAATGAGTGAGTTAGGATGTTTCATCCAAGTGGTTTGTGAAGAGAAATCAAATTTCTACTTTTGGTCTCTTCTAGTCGGTTTCAGTACACTTGTCAACCGACTAGATGCTCATCTAGTCGGTCAGCAAATGAACTCAGACCGACTAGATCATGCAAATATCCATCTCCTATCATTTTCTTTCGTTAGTCGGTCATAGTACACTTTCCGACCGACTAGATTGAAAACTAGTCGGTCAGTAAGTATACTGCGACCGACTAAATCTAGCCCTAAAAATCACTCTGAGCTACTGTTTCGACTTAGTCGGTTCAAGTTCATTTACCGACCGACTAGATCGTAAACTAGTCGGTCAGTGCTTGAACTGTGACCGACTAAGTGTGTTAGGGCAGTTGAGTCTTTTCGCTTCCCGACCGACTTATACTCGATCTCGTCCGACTAAATTCTCATTTAGTCGGTCTTCTCTTTTGCTCCAGCCCGAAAACCCCAAACCCCCTCTCGAAACCCTTCGTCTTCCGGCCGTTTCTCCGTCGATCGCCGCCGTCCGCCGCCGTCGACTCCACCTCCTAGGTATCTCCCTCCCTCTCCTAGGTCAATTTCTTGCCCTAGGGTTCGTTTTCTCCTCCTAGGTTTTCTAGGGTTTCGAAATTTCTCCTCTAGGGTTTGTGTGTTCGACTTCATTTGGTGTTCTAGGGTTTTGTGCTAGCTTCTAGGTTTTGTGCTTAGGGTTGTCGATCCTCCGTGATTTCTTGCTTGTGCTCGTAGTGCTATGGCTAAGACTCGTATTCCGATCGCCTCTTCCGGGGCTTCTCCTATGACCGTAGGGCCTTCCGACCCTAGGAATCCCCCGAAGCCTAAGCGTCGTGCCAAGTCTACCCAAGGCTCTCCATCTTCGCCTCCTCCTAAGAAGCCTAGGACTGCCATAGTTAAACCCCGTAAATCCAAGACCAAAAAGCCTATTCTTCACACTCCGGCTACTCCTCCCGTTTCCGATACTGATTTTATCCCAGAGGATGAGCCTACTAGGGAACCTATCCCTCCTCCGAAGACCCGTAAGGCCAAGGGTAAAGCTCCTATGCCAGTTGGCGGTGTAGAAATATCGTTGTGCCGCGATGACCCTCAGTGTCTCGCCGCGTACAACCGTATAGAACACTGTCCACTGTTGTTGGAGCATTACGTTCAGTTCTCTGATTTTCTCGGCCTTGCTGATCTTCTCTCTTATAGTGGCCTTCTAGACTATCTCCGATACGACCCCAAGGCCAATCCCAAACCGTACCCTCGCCTCGTGAAATTGTTCTATGCCAATCGTATTCGAGGCCAGTACGACGCCAGCCACTCCATTGAGACGACTGTCTTGGGAACTCCTATAGTTCTCACGGCAGAAATCTTGGGGGAGATCCTTGGTTGTGCGTCGTGTGGTCTCCTCCTCTCGGACATTTCCGTAGACGACATTTCTTCCTTGGATCAGTCTATTCTTTCAGAGATTTTCCAGGTTATCCCCTCCGCATTCATTGGTGTTCCATCGAAATCTTTTAAGACGAATGCGTGGGTTCTTAACCTGATTTTGAAGTCGTGTCTCCTCCCTAAGTATGGATCCTCTTCACTCCCCTCTCAGCCGTTTTTGAAGCTCATATACGCTCTTTTCTTGGGGTGCGAGATAAATTGGGCTCGCGTGATACTCGATAAGATGGATTCTTTCGAGTGTATACGCAAGACCAATAAGTCTGCGCACATTCCATACCCCTGCTTGTTGACCCTCGTATTCCGTCATTTTTGAGTTCCCCTCCCTCCTGACGATGAGCGTCCTTTGGGTACGCCTCTGAACGCGACGGCCGTGAAGAAATCTCTAGCGGCTCTTCGTCACGTGCAGAGGTCTACCGCATCTGCTTCTCAGTCTACTCCGTCAGCTGCTGCAGCCTCGTCTTCCCCTGCTACATTGGACGATGTCGTATGCCTACTTCGTCAGCACGACTCCCGTTTGGCTCGTACTGAGGAGGTAGTCTGCCGTATGGCTCGTATGATGGGGATTGAGCTTCCTCCTTCGGTGTCTGAGGCCGAGGAGATGGACGATGAGGAGCTTGACGAGCTTGCTACTTCTTTTGCCCGTGGCGATGAGGCCACTGCTGCTGCTGCTGCTGGTACTTCCACTTCTGCTCCTGGAGTTGGCACCACTTCCGGTGTTCCAGAGCCTTCTGCTTCAGCACTTCAGTCTTCTGAGCCTGCTGTAGACCCTGTTGCTGAGCCTGCTGATATTCCTGCTGACACATCTGCTGTCGAGACTCATGCTGCTGTTGAGCCTGTTCCTGAGCTCTCGACTCCTGCCCCGACGATTCCATCTGTTGAGACACCCCTACTCCCTGCAGATCCTGAGTCCACTCCGTCGACTGGACCCACGGACGCTGCAGATCCAGCCTCCTCCTCGTGATCGTCTGTTCCGAGGACTCTCCATATACGCTTTGGATGATATATTTTTAGTGAGAGTGTTTTGGGTTAGGATGGGGTTGAGAGATGCTTTGATGTATTTTTTTTGTGCTTTCTGGTTGTCGGTGTTGGATTTTATGATATGACGATGTTGATGATGATGATGTATTTTTTGTTGTTTATATAGATGATGTGTCTCACTTCATATGATGTACCTCATATATTCGATGTGATATCTTTTTGGATGTACTCATGTTGTCTATATATATATATATATGTTCATCATCGTTCACTTTGTCTTTTATTCGTCGTGCAAATTTTAATATTCGTTGAATATATTTGAAATGTGATTTCGTCGCTCGACGCATAAAAACTTGGTTAAATGGATTTAAATTCTGTAATTTTATAGAATTGTTTTCCATGCACAAAATTAACCAAGAATATTGAATATTGAAGAGTATGTTTCTTTATTCAAGAAATGAATAATGATTTGGTGTTTTTGATGATTTTGATTTTTTTTGAATAATGGACATTTTGGCACACCTTGTTTTGATTTCCACAATTTTTCCCTTGGTGTCAAGTTGGTCCATTACCTTTGTCTACGACTCCCGATGTTGGATTTTACATTTCCTAATTGTTGTCGTTGTATGCCCCCCATTTTTGGGATAATGCCAAAGGGGGAGAGATAATGATAATAAAATAGCGCAAATGAAAATTTAACTCAATTTCCAAGAATCTAGTTTGATATGTTAGATTCAGGGGGAGTTAAGATACATATAAGGATTTTCAAAATCCGATATTTCAAAAATCAATTCATTTTATTTATCTTACTCGTCTGCTTGATGCAATTCATTTATATTCATTTTGGAATTAACGTGTCATCAATGCAGGGGGAGTAAGTATTTTACATTTGAATTATTATCTTTGATTATTATTTATGTTGGTTTGTCATCACCAAAAAGGGGGAGAATGTTGAATATTGGACTCCCCGGATTTGGTTTTGGATGATGAACAAACATAAATAATTCATGAACTAACAATTTGTGAGCGCAGTATTGGAGATCGTCGCCAATTTCACGTGAACATTCAAAGCGACATCTCAACACTTTCCAAAGCTCATATTCATGCCTAAAGCTTCGTTGAAGCTCTTGCGACGCTTTGGAAAATATGAAGATTCAATCGAAGCTATCGAAGACCGTTTATTTAGGTTTTATTTATAGTCTTTTAGCTTCGATATATAGAATGTTAAGCCTTGAGTATATCTTACGTCTATATCTTCATTACGCTCATTTCGTAGCTCTAGGATCCTTGCACAAGTTCATTCTAACTTCCTCGAAGCGTCGCGCTTCGATTCGGACTTTGTTGTGCATGTTAGTTGGTACAAGAACAAGTACTGACCGACTAGATGGTGATCTAGTCGGTCGGCAACTGTTCTTGGACCGACTAGTTTGATTCCTTAATTTCTTGGACTTTACTGTTTACAGTTAGTCGGTATACGTTGACTCACCGACCGACTAGTTTGTGAACTAGTCGGTCAGTGATGCTTCTTTGACCGACTAGTTGTGACTTACTGTTCACTCTAAAATTCTCCTAAGCTACTGTTTACCGTTAGTCGGTCTAAGAACGTTTGGTGACCGACTAGTTGACAATCTAGTCGGTCAACTTTTGTTCTTGGACCGACTAAGTCAACTTGCCTTCAGACTATGTTGTTTTGCCTCTTAGTCGGTCTACGTTCATTGGATGACCGACTAGTTGTGAAACTAGTCGGTCAGACAGTGTTCTTGGACCGACTAGATTTCTAGGTCTGAAATTCTATCTCTTCTCAGATCTGCTCTTAGTCGGTCCATGCTTTGTGACTGACCGACTAGTTGATGAACTAGTCGGTCAGTGAGTGTTCTTTGACCGACTAATTCTCACAGATTTCTTTCCGTTGGAGATTGACCTAACTTGTTTTTATGGGACCCTATAAATACGAACCTAGGTCATTTCTATCTTCAATAGAGCTGCCATTAAGAGATTCATTGAGTTCTAAAGAGATAGCTATTCTCCCTCAAATCTAAAGCTCTCTTCCTCACAAGAAACCCATTCTCTCTCATTTCTAGATCTAGAGAGAAGCTTGTTCTTGGTGAGCTCTTCAAGCTATTGCTTGATTCAAGTTTCCAAATCATCCCTAGGCACCCATTGCTGCTCATTTCCTTGGTGCTAGGGTTTGGTAACTTCATCTTCCTCAAATCCTTCATTCCACCTATTGGGTAAGAAAAACTCAAGGTATAGGATTTTGTGGTAAGAGTATTTATTTCATATTAAACTCTTTAATATTGCTTTGTGATTCTCTCGGTTGTGAGAGAAGGTTGTGATCCCGGGTTGTGGGATTCACGTTTGCTATTGCATGTATGATTTGATCTTGTGAAGGTTTTTCACAAGATATTCATAGTGGAAATCTTGAGTTAGGGTTTCTAACTCAAGTATCCGGAAGGGATCCGGGTGGTTGGGACGTAGGATCACCGGGAACAAGTCGGGGAGACTTGGGTGGATCCGAACCCATTAACATCGTTTGTTAGCATTGTTAATTTCATTGTTGTCATTCAATTTAAGCTTCCGCAAATTGATTTGGTAGTTGTGTGCAATTTAATTTGGAATTATACGCCTTATTATTTTAAAGTACTATTCACCCCCCCTCTAGTACTTGTGCAGTAGCTGGTAGGGCATTACACCTACTTGTTACACTTGCAGTGGAAAAGGTCACTTGTCCATCGAATGCCCTTCCAACCCCATTAAAGAAACATACAAGGGTAAAGGGAAGAAGTATTGGAAAGGAAAGTCCAAGTCCAAAAATCACAAGAAGGGACTTGTCGGGACCTTTGATGATTCAAGTGAGGACACTTCTAGTAACGAAGAAGAGGATACAAATGAGGATGCTCACGCATGCTTTGAGCCATGGATGGTCCTACTCCAATCCCCTCCGGATTAAACGAAGAAGAGTTAGATGCTTGGCTTGACGCATACAATTCCTATGAGGATTCGTGCCTCACAGCTAAGGAGGAGAAGTCGTCATCAAGCTCTTGCAAGGATGATGATGATGTTGTTGAGATCGAGGAAGAAAAGATCTCATATGAGGAGCTCAAGATCAAATTTGACTTGGTCTCTGAAAAGGCTAGTAAGTGCATCAACTCGTACAATAGATTAAGAGCAAAATATAAGATTGCTAAGAGTAGAATGCATGAACTAGTTCTTGCAAGTGTAGTTCATGATGAAAGGCATCTTTATGACACTTGTGAGAGAGACACACTTCTCTCTCAAGTTAAGGAATTGCGTATTTCTAATGAAAATCTCATTGCTCAACACCTTAGCTTAGATGCTCACATTCAACAACTTACGTTGAAATGTGAAGAGGAATTCCGGAAGCTCATAAGCTTTGTGTATTTTAGGGATTCACTCCACGATTTGTTGGAAAAACAACATCCAACAAATCATAGAGGAGGTTTGGGTTATATTCAAAATGTGGTTTCCAAACCCACCTCTAATTCTTATTTTGGTGCAAATTCAAGAAATATTGCTAAAGCACCTAAGAAGAATCATCATGCTTTCTTGTACAACAATAACACCAACAAGAAGCATGTAGATCACAAGGTGATGAGGAAAAATGAAGAATCTTCATTTTTTGCTAAGAAGCAAAATCCTCATTCTTTGCATGCTAAGAAATTTGTTTTTACACCTAAGCATGCCACATCCTTCCCTCTTGCAAAGGCAAAACCATTGCCTAGGAATTCCTTGAGTTTATGGATTCCCACTAAGGCTAGTATGCAAGAGAGAGATAGTTACATCAACTCTCTAGTTAGGAATGTGATCACTTCGTGTGATTACGTTAGGAAATCAAACTCCTCTTTGGTTTGGTTGCCTAATGTCTAGGTTCCTCACACATTTGCATATTGCATGGGTACTGTGTTCTATGTTTACTTTAAGCATACCCATTGATTGTGTGTGTTTCATGATTTTGAAAATATTTTCAAATTTATCTCTTTTCATGAAAATTGGGACCTTGGGGTTTATTGACTTACATGCATTTTTGATCCATGTGTATGTCAATGGGGGAGTTAATATATTATATGTTTAAATTATCTTAAGACATATTTTAACTCTCATTTCGAGGTTATTTGAGATCATTATTTACATTTGGTTATTTTGGGTCTCAAACCAAACCTCTTGTTTATTGCCAACTTGTTTCATGTCTCATTGTTTTTGGCAATATCCTTGTGTATCTTTGAAGCTTGATTTTTCCATATCTATTGCTTTGATACATTTTTTAGGCCCATGGCTCCAATAATTAATTGGTATTAGATCCTAGAAGTCAAAAGTTGACCATTTCTATGATCTAGGGGGAGCATGTGATAGTGAATTGATACCCACTAAATTTTTATATTTGGTATCATACATATCTTTCGTTTCTTGCATATTGTCACATCTTGGTTAAGATGTCAAAGGGGGATATTTTTGATGTCCACCTTTTTGACGATGTCAAGGGGGAGAGATATATGCATTATGTGATCATATCTATAGGGGGAGAGATATATACATATGCATATGGGGAGAGATATCTCTATGAGGAGAGATATATGGGATTAGATAAACCTTTCATGTTTGCATGCTTTTATTCCTTGCAATTGGTTTATGTAATCCATGCCTATTATATGTCACCATGTTGTTATTGGTATTTTGAGTATTTACCTTTGTGTAGCTCATTATATATTTGGTGCATATAAGTAGGTGGAGATCATTAGCATTGTGCTTTAATTCTTTATGATTTACATAATGTGTGTCATCATTAAAAAGGGGGAGATTGTTGAGTATTGGTGTTTCATACCAATCTTATTTTGATGATGATCACAATATTATGTTGTTGCTAATGAATCTCATGTCTTAGTCTCTCAGTTTATTTCAAGGATATCCTTCTTGGAGACTAATCACTTGGTGTAAGGATGGACATTATGTGAATAAGGGCCAAAGTTTGGACTCAAGGAGTGCCAAAGCTTGGAGATGATGGAGAGCTTTTAAGGCAGCATGTAACGACCCGCTCTCGGGGGCCCGTTACTTATTTGATATTTGCGCAGGTTCTGCAGTTAACCAGTGAAGTCAAAATAGCCACGATGCAGAGATGTACAAAAATACCCAAATAGTGTCCATTATTACAATCCAAGATGTCCCAACAGATATACATGAAAGAAGAAAGTACACAACTGAAAATAGCTCTGGAAGCTGCGGTCTCATGGTCGAAGTCTGGCGCTATTAACTCAAGAGCATCTGCCTCCATACGTACGTTGTCTGCGGTGCCACGGAGATGGAACCGTAGGTAAGTCACAACAATTCTAAATAAAGAAAGAGAGGTACAAGTATGACAAAGCAGACCAAAGTGAAAGTAAAGTACGGTGCAGTGTCTGTACAAGTGTAGAAGGTAAAAGTACGGTAAGTAAAGTGCGGTGACTGTACTGGCAAGGAAAGTAAAGTGCATGTACTGTAAAGAAAGTAACTGTGTAAGTTACACTAGAACTACGTGACTCAAGTCGGAGAGTACAATATGTGACCGTTCAGTTCGTCTCTTGCTTGGGTGCTACCCAGACGAATGCCGGTACCCAGGCAGCAGGATGGTTTGCTGAAACGCAGGCAGCTAGACAGGAGGCCGAAACACAGGCAGCTTGACATGTAGATCGAACTCTAGTCACTCCCGTACTCTCGCAACTGTGAGTTACCCCGAAACCCCGGTGACGTGTCAAGTACAAGTTCTTCACAAGATTGTTCCACAGGATGTTCCACATGTTAGTCACACCAGGTCAACTGGTTGACTTCCTCATTGAAAACCAGCAAGTAGGATAAAGACAAGTCCAACACCAAAAGCTGTTACTTCCGTGCTTTGAGCACGTGGTAGTGTGGTTCAGCACACAATTTATCCAAGTTGGTAGTTGCGTGCTACAACCACCGAAGTTGAAAGTTGGCAAAGTAATCTTTAGTTGATTACTTTCATACTAGTTCTCTAGTTTGGTTCAAGTCAAATAGCCGTTCGAGGCTATAAGTGGTGAAGTGTCACAAGTTCATGCAAGCACAGTAGACTAGTTTTCTAAAGTTAGAATATGTCGTGACTTACTATATTCGAGCTCGTCGTGGCAAGACGAGGTTGGAGCTGGAAGAGCTGGTGCACAAAGATTGATACCTGAAATCACAAAAATACTTGGTTAATGAACGCTACATTTCTATTTAGATAATTTGATCGTTTTGATTTTTAAAACTGGTTGAAACATTGTCGAAATGCGTTCTAAATTTTTCTATAGGCTATATATGATGAAAATAATTTTACTACAAGAGGGAATATTTTTCTAAAGCTTATAGTAATTTTTAGAATTTTTAAAAGATCAAAAACAATTTAAAACTATTTTTCAATTAATAATGTATTTATTCAGGAATTTATTCTGGGTGCAATCTACATCGGAAAGTTGCAAATGAGGTGTCAAAATGACCGTCTCGGAGATTTCTTTAACATATAATTTTATCAAGTATTAATTTACGTAAAAATAAGAGGATACAGATTTTTGAACGAAAATCACGTATTTATCTTTTAGGCTTAAAAATTAATTCTGGAAAAACTAAGCGTCAGATTGAGATGAAACTAGCGCCATTGGGTCCAGAATGGCATTTCTGATTTTCTATAGCTAGTTACTCATTTTTTGGGGCTTATATAATTTATAATGAATTAAAAACCAATAAACCCATTTATTAATTAATTAAAAATACGAAAAATACGATTTTACTTATATTTATAAGTTTGCCATCGCGTTTTACCTCACTCTCGCTCGTGCAGCGGCGGGGGGTCTGTCGGCGTCTTCGACGGCGAAGCGGCGGCGGATGGAGACGACGGCGACGGTGACGACTCGGGGAGGCGACGGCGAAGCGGGGTGCGGGCGAGCGGCGGCAAGGAGGCCGCAGTGACGGCGGCGGCGAAGCTTCGAAGGGGGAGCATTCATCGTTGCCGGCGTTCGTGGGGCGGTGGCTTCGCACGGCGGAGGACGGAGCGGCTTGGCCGCCGTTCGGTGGCGGTGGAGAAGGCGGAGCCTCGCCTGAGGTCGGAGAACAGCCGTGGACGACGGTCAAGGCCGTCGGAGCATGGGTTCGGGCGCTGTCGGGCTTCGTCGCGGCTCGGGGGTGCTGACGGCGGCGCACGGAGGCGGAGCATCGTGGCGAAGGCTCCCGGAGGAGCGGTGGGGGCGGATCTGTCGTGTGCGGGCTGAGGGGGGAGCTCGTCGGATTCGATCGCAGAAGTCGATGGCTCGACCGTGGGTTCGAGCAGGCTGGGCTCGCCGTCGATGGCGATGGGCTCTCGACGTGCATGGGTTGCTTTGAGCGACGGAGGAGGAGCTTGGGGATGTTGCCTCGGCAGTGGTGTTTCGACGTCGACGGCGTAAGCGAGGGGAGGTCGATGAGGGAAGCGTGGGTTCGAGCGGGGAGCAGCTCTTGGGGTTTGCCGTCGAACTGAGGAGAGGGGGAGAGGGAACTGAGAGAGAGTTGAGTGAAAGGGAGAGTGACTGTGTGTAGGGTTGCCTGGCTTGAGTAGTTAATATATATAGGGTTAAGTATAATATATAAAAAATCTACAACAAAAAATGTAGTTGGGGTGTTAGCTGAGAGGAGAGTAGATACGGGTAGGTTAGGTAATGGGATTAGATGGGTAATTAGAAAGGTAATTAAAGGAGGTTAAAAACCATTAGAGAAAGTTATGAGTGTAACGAAATTACGAAAATGCCCCTACTAGGAAACGTGACCGAAAAATTACGAAAACATACCCACGTGATCGTATCGTCGTGAGGATCGCGAATACAAAGACCGTTTCAGGGTTTGAGCTCCGGAGATACTAGTTTTTGGCCAAAACGTTTAGAAAACGGGTTTGCGGGTTCTCTATTGAAATGATATCAGAAAATTACGAAATTAATGTGGAAAGCCCTAAATAATCATAGGATGCTACTGCAGAAGTTTGAAATCGTTTTGAAGATGTTTGCATAGAAAATAAATTCATTGAACCAAAACAGCAATATCTGAACATGAATTTTAATCAGATCTTTTAGAGGTATTTGATGAAATCCGATTTTACTAAAATACTCTTTAACTTGTCTGGTACTTCAAAATATTTTTATAAGAAATTTTGAAATCAGTTTAAGACCCCTGATCAACCATTACAAAATACAATTAAAATGAAATTACTTTAAATACTTAATTTAAATGTATTGGAAAAATACAGGCCGTTACATTCTACTCTCCTTAAAAATAATTCCGTCCTCGGAATTTAAAAATCTCTTTTGAAAATAATTGATTTTATGAAGAAGCTCAAACAAATAAATGATAGAAAAATAGTAACCTAGTAAATCAGGTTGTAAATAACATGAAATGTGGTAAGAAAATAAGGGATGTGACTAATATATATTATCACCATAGCTGCTTCCGAATAGCCAAAATACGAGATAATGGCACTACATGAAAAAGATAGTTCTGATGATGATGACATCCGTTCGAACTTGGGACATAAGGTGACAAGTCAGAAGCAAGCACACCAAAGAGGAGGACATAACGTCTATAAATGATGATTACACGGTCTCAATCATGTAAATCATCGCCATAGCATACAAAAACGTAAGGGATAAACCTAGTGCGTCCTTACGGTTACAACTTAACCAGCCGAACAGAAAGGACTTCATCTGCCATGCTACCAGATTACAAGCCATTACCCAGATCAACACATACAGGCAAGTATAAGGCCAACTCTCGAGGGTCAAGATCATCGCTACCACTTGTCCCAGCAGTCTCCATAACATCCAACAAGAAACCCACATCCTAGCCGTCTCCCAAATCCGAGCACAAGACCGACATCCAACTTCAACGCCTAAGCCCAAAAGTATGCCAATACCCAATCCTAAGGATACTCCTTCCCAACACCATTGGTCGATATCTACGGTAAACACCATCAGCCCTAAGCAGTTCAACGACCAAAAACTCAGGGACCTACAAGCACTAAGGAGCACACCTAAGAAGAACTCGAAGCTGGGCAGCTCAAGGGGGAATAACCAGAAAAAGGAGCTCCCAATGATACCAAGGGCGGCGGGTTCCCAATATCCCGACCACACGGCCAAAGCAAGGGTGGCGGCGAGGGTTGCTGCTAAGCCCAACAGACGCCAAGGTCGTTAGCGGGCCATCGACGGCTGGCAATCTACGGCGGCGAGCGCTATGACTGGCTGTCGATCCATGGTGGGGAGGGCCTCCGGGATGGAGCGAAGCGGAAGCTGGCGGATCTTCGGGTGAAGCCGGCGGATCGGAGATCGGAGTGGCGATGCGAGGTCCGATCGAGCTCGCTTGGGGAAGAGGCCAGGAGGAGGAGTAGGCAATGCCGGGGCGAAGGGGAATCACGGGGTGGCTTGGGGAGGAAGGAGGTGGTTTTTTAAAAAAATGGGGGGAGAGGGGCACCGAAAGCCGGTGTTAGGTAGGGTAGGGTTCGGCGGGCACGGGTCTCGAGGGGGGAAGCGGACAAAGGAATTAAAGAGGGGGGAGGTGGTCGGTGGGAAAGGAATAGGGTACAAGATGAAGGTACGAATAGAAGAGAAACACGAGCTCAAGAAGGATGAAAAGACACGAACAACCTACACTTACACGTCAGGTTTGGTTTGTCTCAAAATCTCTAGTCATCATCTTCCAATACTTCTGAGCGTCCTTCGATCTGCTTTCGTTGTCGAGCTCGAACTTCTGGTGATCGAAAACCGAATGCTACCCTCCTTAAAATAAACGTAGCTAGAGTTCAGACGAACTAAAAGTGATTAGGAAGAAGTAAAAAGAATCAGGGGGCCATCATTAGCTAAAGAAAGGGTGATAATGATGGAGATCGATGGTGTTACATAATCACGATTCACATCCTTGCGGTCCAGCGGACACGGCCAGGGAAGTGACTAAGCCAGGATCACTTACACCTAGTCTAGCTAGGTTGATCCAACAAACTTTAGCCAAGCACATTGATCGGTATCATGGTCCATTAAGGA
This sequence comes from Scilla litardierei, assembly GCA_030789695.1. NCBI lineage: Eukaryota > Viridiplantae > Streptophyta > Magnoliopsida > Asparagales > Asparagaceae > Scilla > Scilla litardierei. Next base: position 31,656,810 of record CM061139.1, on the reverse strand, counting down.
AGATCATCATTCATATGAGTACCATCATCAACTGAAGGAAGGTGATGAAGTGGGTAGATAGTTCAACCTATGGAAAATCACTATAACTGCTAGCAAAAGAGGTTACTAGGGAGGGTATAACCAAGAAAGGAACACGAATTCCTAAGCAAGGAAGTGATGAGGATCAAGGAAGACCTAACGAAGATGGTAATAAGGACGCTTTACCCGTATGTCCAATACAGGTGAACACTCGAGACAACCAGTACTCGAGGGTTCAATTTGAGTATTTTATATTATACATCCTGATCTTGCTATAATGTTCACGAGGTAGTTAGCGAGGACCTGCGTAGGGCCACCAAACTTGTAACGACCCGCTCTCGGGGGCCCGTTACTTATTTGATATTTACGCAGGTTCTGCAGTTAACCAGTGAAGTCAAAATAGCCACGATGCAGAGATGTACAAAAATACCCAAATAGTGTCCATTATTACAATCCAAGATGTCCCAACAGATATACATGAAAGAAGAAAGTACACAACTGAAAATAGCTCTGGAAGCTGCGGTCTCATGGTCGAAGTCTGGCGCTATTAACTCAAGAGCATCTGTCTCCATACGTACGTCGTCTGCGGTGCCACGGAGATGACCGTAAGTAAGTCACAACAATTCTAAATAAAGAAAGAGAGGTACTGTACACGTATGACAAAGCAGACCAAAGTGAAAGTAAAGTACGGTGCAGTGTCTGTACAAGTGTAGAAGGTAAAAGTACGGCAAGTAAAGTGCGGTGACTGTACTGGCAAGGAAAGTAAAGTGCATGTACTGTAAAGAAAGTAACTGTGCAAGTTACACTAGAACTACGTGACTCAAGTCGGAGAGTACAATATGTGACCGTTCAGTTCGTCTCTTGCCTGGGTGCTACCCAGACGAATGCCGGTACCCAGGCAGCAGGATGGTTTGCTGAAACACAGGCAGCTAGACAGGAGGCCGAAACACAGGCAGCTTGACATGTAGATCGAACTCTAGTCACTCCCGTACTCTCGCAACTGTGAGTTACCCCGAAACCCCGGTGACGTGTCAAGTACAAGTTCTTCACAAGATTGTTCCACAGGATGTTCCACATGTTAGTCACACCAGGTCAACTGGTTGACTTCCTCATTGAAAACCAGCAAGTAGGATAAAGACAAGTCCAACACCAAAAGCTGTTACTTCCGTGCTTTGAGCACGTGGTAGTGTGGTTCAGCACACAATTTATCCAAGTTGGTAGTTGCGTGCTACAACCACCGAAGTTGAAAGTTGGCAAAGTAATCTTTAGTTGATTACTTTCATACTAGTTCTCTAGTTTGGTTCAAGTCAAATAGCCGTTCGAGGCTATAAGTGGTGAAGTGTCACAAGTTCATGCAAGCACAGTAGACTAGTTTTCTAAAGTTAGAATATGTCGTGACTTACTATATTCGAGCTCGTCGTGGCAAGACGAGGTTGGAGCTGGAAGAGCTGGTGCACAAAGATTGATATCTGAAATCACAAAAATACTTGGTTAATGAACGCTACATTTCTATTTAGATAATTTGATCGTTTTGATTTTTAAAACTGGTTGAAACATTGTCGAAATGCGTTCTAAATTTTTCTATAGGCTATATATGATGAAAATAATTTTACTACAAGAGGGAATATTTTTCTAAAGCTTATAGTAATTTTTAGAATTTTTAAAAGATCAAAAACAATTTAAAAACTATTTTTCAATTAATAATGTATTTATTCAGGAATTTATTCTGGGTGCAATCTACATCGGAAAGTTGCAAATGAGGTGTCAAAATGACCGTCTCGGAGATTTCTTTAACATATAATTTTATCAAGTATTAATTTACGTAAAAATAAGAGGATACAGATTTTTGAACGAAAATCACGTATTTATCTTTTAGGCTTAAAAATTAATTCTGGAAAAACTAAGCGTCAGATTGAGATGAAACTAGCGCCATTGGGTCCAGAATGGCATTTCTGATTTTCTGGAGCTAGTTACTCATTTTTTGGGGCCTATATAATTTATAATGAATTAAAAACCAATAAAACCATTTATTAATTAATTAAAAATACGATTTTACTTATATTTACAAGTTTGCCATCGCGTTTTACCTCACTCTCGCTCGTGCAGCGACGAGGGGTCTGTCGGCGTCTTCGACGGCGAAGCGGCGGCGGATGGAGACGACGGCGACGGTGACGACTCGGGGAGGCGACGGCGAAGCGGGGTGCGGGTGAGCGGCGGCGAGGAGGCCGCAGTGACGGCGGCGACGAAGCTTCGAAGGGGGAGCATTCATCGTTGCTGGCGTTCGTGGGGCGGTGGCTTCGCACGGCGGAGGACGGAGCGGCTTGGCTGTCGTTCGGTGGCGGCGGAGAAGGCGGAGCCTCGCCTGAGGTCGGAGAACGGCCGTCGACGACGGTCGAGGCTGTCGGAGCATGGGTTCGGGCACTGTCGGGCTTCGTCGCGGCTCGGGGGTGCTGACGGCGGCGCACGGAGGCGGAGCAGCGTGGCGAAGGCTCCCGGAGGAACGGTGGGGGCGGATCTGTCGTGTGCAGGCTGAGGGGGGAGCTCGTCGGATTCGATCGGAGAAGTCGATGGCTCGACCGTGGGTTCGAGCGGGCTGGGCTCGCCGTCGATGGCAATGGGCTCTCGACGTGCATGGGTTGCTTTGCGCGACGGAGGAGGAGCTTGGGGATGTTGACTCGCAGTGGTGTTTCGACGTCGACGGCGTAAGCGAGGGGAGGTCGATGAGGGAAGCGTGGGTTCGAGCGGGGAGTAGCTCTTGGGGTTTGCCGTCGAACTAAGGAGAGGGGGAGAGGGAACTGAGAGAGAGTTGAGTGAAAGGGAGAGTGACTGTGTGTAGGGTTGCCTGGCTTGAGTAGTTAATATATAGGGTTAAGTATAATATATAAAAAATCTACAACAAAAAATGTAGTTGGGGTGTTAGCTGAGAGGAGAGTAGATACGGGTAGGTTAGGTAATGGGATTAGATGGGTAATTAGAAAGGTAATTAAAGGAGGTTAAAAACCATTAGAGAAAGTTATGAGTGTAACGAAATTACGAAAATGCCCCTACTAGGAAACGTGTCCGAAAAATTACGAAAACATACCCACGTGATCGTATCATCGCGAGGATCGCGAATACAAAGACCGTTTCAGGGTTTGAGCTCCGGAGATACTAGTTTTTGGCCAAAACGTTTAGAAAGCGGGTTTGCGGGTTCTCTATTGAAATGATATCAGAAAATTACGAAATTAATGTGGAAAGCCCTAAATGATCATAGGATGCTACTGCAGAAGTTTGAAATCGTTTGAAGATGTTTGCATAGAAAATAAATTCATTGAACCAAAACAACAATATCTGAACATGAATTTTAATCAGATCTTTTAGAGGTATTTGATGAAATCCGATTTTACTAAAATACTCTTTAACTAGTCTGGTACTTCAAAATATTTTTATAAGAAATTTTAAAATCAGTTTAAGACTCCTGATCAACCATTACAAAATACAATTAAAATGAAATTACTTTAAATACTTAATTTAAATGTATTGGAAAAATACAGGCCGTTACACAGTAAGATTGAAGACTTAGACTCTTACGAAAGCATTGTAATTCATGTAATTTACTTTATTGCTTTCTCTCTCTTTTGAGTCTAGGGTTGATGTAATGCCTTGCTAGATGGTTTGCTCATTCATGCACATGCATTTAACCATCTTAGTGAACCTTAGGATTATCATAGAATCCAACCTAATAGGTTCACTCTTTCCGTCAGTCGCCTGTTGAGGGAAACACAGCCGATTGGGTGATTTCCAGTCGCCTGTAGTTCCTTCTACAGTCGCCTGATATGCACTGCTAAAGTCAACATTTCTATTGACTCAAACTTGAGCTTTACGCACAGTCGTTTGTCGATCGGTTTCCAGTCGCCTGTATATTTATAGTCACCTGGATATTGGCCAACAGTCGCCTGTCTAGCGTAAGTGCAATCTTTGCATCTCTCTGTCTTCTCTCCATACTTTACAGGAGTCGACTGATGAAGAATGTACAGTCGCCTGACTATTTGACAGTCGACTGTAGTATTAACATTAGTCGCCTGTGCGAAGAATTGGAGAAAGAGTGCAGCTCTCTGTTTCGATCCATCCCCTGCAGCAGTCGTCTACTGAAGGATTAACATGCGCCTGTCCTGTTTATCAGTCGACTGTATTGACTTCGTCAGTCGACTGTCCTGGCTCAGATTATAGCCGTTGGATATTTTCTAGCTGTTGATCAGTCGACTGTTTCTTGATCATCAGTCGACTGTTCCTGTCGTTTTCACCCAGTTTCTAGCCGTTGCAGATTTGATTATTTGGCTGTTTCTTTGGGTTTTTGGGCTTGATATAGGATTCATATATATATGAGTGTGTTGCCTTTGCTTAAATTTCTTGATTGATTCTTGATTACTCTTGATTCTATTGAAAATCTCAAGAGATCTTTAAGCCACTCTCAAGCTCCCTCATTTCCCTCTATTGAGCATTCATCTTCCTTCATGCATTGAAGTCCAGCTCAAGGGAAATAATCCAAGTGCTCTCAAGCATATTCCAACACTTGGAGTTCCTCTTCCATGCCTTGCATTCATTCATGAGTAAGCATCTCAAGGCATATGTAAGAGTATTTACTTTACAGGGTGTAATTTGTTTTCCTATTTCTCTTTGTGGGATTAGGATACTCTCTTTGCGGTAGTTTCTCTCTTTGTGAGAGGTTGTCTCTTTGTGGGACTAGGGAATTCTCTTTGTGGGAATTAACTCTCTTTGTGGGAGTTTTAGTGTCCTAGTGTAGGGCTAACCCTAATTCTTTGAGTGGGAGTTAGTGATTCTCTGTGTGTGAGTCTTGATCCTTGTGTAGGATTGGTTGGGTCCTTGTGTAGGGCATAAATCCTCTTTGTGGGGTATCTCCTTGTGAGATTTGTATTCACTTCTCTGTGTGGGATTATAGTGAATATTGGTGTGGCTGGATGTACCCAAGTTTGGGGAACCAGGGTAAAACTTTGTGTTTGCGTTTGGATTGATTGTGCCATTTAATTCCTCTTGCATTTATAATTCCGTATTTGCAAGTTAAATTTTATTTGGACAATTTTATTGCCATTACACTATTCACCCCCCCCTCTAGTGTGTGTTGTTAGTATTGCAAGGGTTAGATGATCCCTACAAAAACACCATAAAACATCAGGCGTCGTTTGTGGGAAGCGAAGAAGCACCCACATCAAACAACCACATCCGAGATGATACGACCACGCACCTCTAGGTACAGGAGTGCGGCGGCAGCAACATCAGCATCGGGGCCAACCAACGGTCGCCTGGGCAAAGCTGCGACTACCCGGCACCTGTCTCGAGCCGAGGGGCCAGGTGCACCGCGGGTAGGACCAATGGAGGTAGATCGTGGAGGAGCCAAGAGCTACCCTCAGCCCATCTATTTCTCTGAAGAGGACCTGAAGGAGGCAGAGCCGCAACACGACGAAGTACTAGTCGTCTCGGCTGTCATTTGACACCGCCTTGGTCTGACGACTCCTCGTAGACAGCTGAAGCTCATGCGACATCCTGTTTATGTCAACTTTGGAGATGATGGGGCTGCGAGCCAAAGACTTGGAGCCTTGATCTGGGCTCGTGATAGGCTTCACGGGCCACTCTATAGCCATCGTAAGGATGGTCCACCTCCATGTCACACTCGGGGAGCCTCCCAACTCAACCACCCTGATGATAGAGTTTGTGGCGCTGAGGATCGGATCAGCGTAAAACGGGATCATCGGTCGACCGTTCCTCAACGTGGCCGGGTCTCAACCCTTCACCAAATGGTCAAATTCCAGACCCTAAGGGGAGTCGGAAAGATTAGAGGCGACTCGGCGAAGCCTAAGATCTGCTACCAGCTGACCGACGCGGACTACGTTGTGAAGCGCTGCAGCCCGATGGACCATCTCGAGCCGAGATACGGCCCGAGCGACGCGAGACCCGCACCCATGGAAGAGCCGGAGCTCATCCATGTTACGGACGTAGGCGGTAGATTCCTCTCCATCGGGCCAGAACTCGACGCGATCCTAAGGGTCGAGTTGATCGGATGCTTGGTGGCCTACATGGACATCTTCGCCTGGTCGCCTGACGACATACCGGGCGTGGACCCCCAAGTAATCATCCACCAGCTACACGCCGACCCCAATTTTACGCCGGTCAGGCAGAAAAAGAGAAACTTGGGTGGCGAGAAGATGAGTGCCGCCTCCGAGGAAGTGGAGCGCCTGCTCGACGCGGGCTTCATCCGAGAAGTCTGGTACCCAAAATGGCTGGCCAACGTCGTGATGGTGAAAAATTCTAGTTGCAAGTGATGAATGTGCATGGACGTCACTGATCTCAACAAGGCCTGCCCCAAAAATAGCTACCCGCTGCCCCGCATCGACCACCTCGTGAACAATGCCTTGGGTTACGAGATGCTCAGCTTCATGGACACTTATTCCGGATACAACCAGGTCCAAATGGACCTGGAGGATGAAGAGAAGACGCCATTCATCACCGACCGGGGGACCTTCTGCTACAAGAAGATGCCCTTCGGCCTAAAGAATGCATGTACGACCTATCAAAGGATGGTTAATAAGGTTTTCGGCTCCTAGATAGGGAAGAACCTCGAGGTCTACGTGGACGACATGCTGGTTAAGTCCAGAGTCCCCACCGACCATATTACTGACCTTCGAGAGACTTTCGAGCAACTACGAAGGCACAACATCAGACTCAATCCCACTAAATGCATGTTCGGAGTAAGGTTCGGAAAATTCATGAGCTTCATGATCACCAACCATGGCATTGAAGCCAACCCCAAGAAGATCGAGGCTCTGGTCAACATAAGGGAGCCGACGATCAAGGAGCTGCAGATGCTGAATGGGCGGATCGCTGCCCTATGGCGCTTCCTGTCCAAATCCGCGGAGAGATCTCTCCCCTTCTTCAGGACTCTGAGAAAGGCTCTCATCGAACCCACCGAGAAGAGGAAGGCCTGGAATGGGACGAGAGCCGCGTTCGAGCATTCGCCGAGCTGAAGGAATACCTCCGCAGTCTCCCACTCCTCTCCAAACCCAGGGAAGGAGAACCGCTGAGCCTTTACCTCGCCAGTACCGATGAAGCGGTGAGCTCGATGCTGATCAGGGAGGACGACGAGGTGCAAAAACCGGTGTACTATACTAGCTGAATCATGAGGGACGCGGAGGGGCGATACAGACCCATGGAGAAACTTGCCTACACCCTTGTGCTCTCGACGCGACGACTCCACCCCTACTTCAAGGCGCACACGATCATGGTCCTAACCGACTCCCAGCTCGAGCAGAACCTTAAGAGGTTTGACCAGATGGGGAGGATGTTGAATCGGGAAGTAGAGCTGAGCGAGTTCGACGTCTGATATAAGCCGCAGACATCCATCAAGGGACATGCACTGGCGGACTTCATCACCGAATGCACCGTTAATGTAGGAACGCCCCCCGAGGAGATGAACCTGAACATGGTAACACCCCCAACCCTTGTCTTTCATTTTGGCTGACGTTGTTCTTACCGATCAACCAGGGGACAACGAGGCATGGGTAGTCCACGTAGATGGTTCGGCGACCCAGGCAGGTAGCGAGGCCGACATCATCATCCGGTCCCACGAGGGAACACCATCGAGTATGCACTCCGATTCGAGTTCCCGGCCGTCAACAACGTGGCTGAGTACAAGGCCGCCATCAATGGCCTGAAGCTAGCTCGTGCACTGTGGGCTGACTCTGTACGCCTCTTTAGCGATTCCAAACTCATCATCAACCAGCTGCAAGAAGATTATGTGGTTCGAGAAGAGGCGATGCAACGTTACCTAGCTTCGGCCAAGACCGAGCTATCCAGGTTCAAATGCACTGGGACCTTCCACCTTCCGTGATCAAAGAATGCCTGCGCAGACGCCTTGTCGAAGCTAGCTTCCTCTTCTCTTTAGGAGTTGGGTCGCGCCATCTATGTCGAGAACCTCTGAACCCCCAGTATGGAGGTGAAAGAGCTGACGGTCATCGACGCAGAGCCCACCTGGATGGATCCGATTATGCGGTACCTATCCGTCGGAGAAGTCCCGACGGACCAGGACGAGTGTCGAGCGCTAGAACGAAAAGCCCTTTGGTACGTGTCTACGAGGGAGTGCTATAGAGAAGGCACTGGATGAAAACCGAATCCTCCCCTACCTTAAGTGCCTCGGTCCGTAGGAGGCCGACTACGTCATCCGGGAGATCCACGAAGGGATCTGTAGAAATCACCACGAGGGCAAGACGGTCGCCATGAAAATCTTAAGGAAAGGATACTACTGGCTGACCTTGGTCAATGAGTACGTCCAGAAGTGTCCGAAATGCCAGCGGTTCGCCAAGCTCGGCTCGTCCCCCGGTGGAACTCGTCGCGATAATCAGTCACATCCCCTTCGCCAAGTGGGGGCTGGACATCCTCGGGCCCTTCACCTCAGGGAGAGGTCAGAGGAAATTCCTGATTGTGGCGGTGGATTACGTCACCAAGTGGATCGAGGCCGAGCCGTTGGCCACCATCACCTGGAAGAAGGCGAAGAGCTTCGTATGGAAATCCATCATCCAGGTTTGGGATAGCTCGATCCATTTTCACTGACAATGGGAAGCAGTTCGATTCTGCGGGATTCAAAGATTTCTACGCGCAGTGGAAGATCAAGCTTTGTTTGCCTCCGTGGTAAACCCCCGGACTAATGGGATGGCCGAAGCCGCAAACAAATGCATCATCGAACCACTTCGTAAGAAAGTGACGGAAGAACATGGAAACTGGCCAGAGGAACTTCTTGGGATACTCTGGTCATACCAGACGACCCATAAGGAGGCCACATGAGAGACTCCCTTCATGCTCGCCTACGACGCCGAAGCAGTTGTGCCCGTTGAGGTGGGCGAGGAGTCCCTCCGCCTCAGACATTTCGACAAAGAGAGAAACTCGGAAGGCTTGGAGCTCAACTTAGAGCTCTTGGATGAACGGCGAGACCAAGCCCTGGCCTCGATTGTCCGACAAAAGCAACGGGTGGCCCGCTACTACAAATCCCGGGTCAAAGGAAGAAGTTTCCACCAAGGGGATCTGGTCATCAGAAAAGCGATTTTTAACCCGGAGGTCGCCCATAAAGGGAAGCTCGCCGCTAAATGGGAAGGGCTCTATAAGGTCACCGAGGTCCTCTGCCCTGCCACATACCGGCTCTCTACTCTAGGAGGGAAGGCGCTGACTCACACCTGGAACGCAGAGCCCCTCCGTAAGTACTATCAGTGAGTGTGTACAACATTTCCCCATCCTCCAATCTAAGTGAATGCACTGAAAGGAGAAAACAATCACAAATGAAGAGATATTTCTGCATCTTGTCGTTTCTCAGGCCCAGCTGGGGACAACCCGCCCAGCTGACATATCACCGGATCGACCGTAAGGCTGGGGTCAACTCCCCCAGCAGACCGATCATCGGATCGACCGTAAGGCTGGGGCAACTCCCCCAGCGGGCCAATCCGCCGATCGACCGTAAGGCTGGGGTTAACTCCCTTAGCAGGCCGATCATCGGATCGGCCGTAAGGCTGGAGGCAACTCTCCCAGCGGACCGATCCCCAGCTCGGCCGTAAGGCAGGGGACAACTCTCCCAGCGGGTCGATCCGTTGATCGACCGTAAGGCTGGGGGTAACTCCACCAGCAGTCCGATCACTGGCTCGGCCGAAAGGCTGGGGGAACTCCCTCAGCGAGCCGATCCGCCGATCGACCGTAAGGCTAGAGCGACTCCCCCAGCAGGCCGATCCGTCGATCGACTGTAAGCCAGGGGTAGTTCTCCCAGCTAGCCGACCGACCCAGTCGACCATAATGCTGGGGGCAACTTCCCCAGCAGGCCGATCACCCAATCGACCATAAGGCTGGGGGCAACTTCCCCCGCAGGCCGATCTCCCGATTGCCCGTAAGGTTGGGTGCAAGTCCCCCAGTAGGACGATCACCCGTTCGACCATAAGGCCGAGGGCAATCCCTCGGCAGGCTAAACACCCGTTCGACCGTAAGCCTGGGGACATTTTCTTGGCACCGGCCCAGCAGACCGATCATCAAGTAAGTTGACGTGATTCCCCCAAGCCCGTCTGCTCAAACATCCTGACCGGGATTGTGATCACTCCTTATTTTACACCTTTTTCCGCATGTTTGCATGCCATTTAGATCGCCCAAATCATGTTTTTCACGATATATCGACGATATTGCGATGCTTTTTACGATTTGTTGTTTTTGTCGCATTTCAGGTGATTTGGCGCGATTTGGAGTGATCTCGAGATGCGCTTACTCTAGACGGTCACCAACGACCTCCCCGAGGGGTATTTTGCTGTTGGAGAGGAGCGGAAGAAGAACGGACGTCGTAGGAGCGACGAGGAGGTCAAAACAAGCAGATTGGGCATTTTTTGTGTCCCACTCGGCCGAGTGGAGGAGCCACTCGGCCGACCAGCGAGACACTGCTCGGCCGACCAGAACAGACACGATTTATGTGTGCACTCGGCCGAGCACTGAAGACCACATCGGCCGAGTGACGAGACTCCGTCCGCCCGAGTGGCGCTCAGACGAAGCCCTTCCAAAACATCCAAGTTACTGTTTTTCGGCTGCCTGAACTTCAGAAGACCCACTCGGCCGAGTGGTTAATCCCGTCCGCCCGAGTACTATGAAGCCATCGGCCGAGTGACGACAACTCACTCGGCCGAGCCGCCCCCGAAGTAGAGACCCCTGAAAGCCCCGACTTACTGGAAAATTACAGGGTTTTCACTCGGCCGAGCGACTTTTGTCACTCGGCCGAGTGCGATGCGCTGCCTGTAGCGAAAACTGCGGAAAACAGGCTGTGCAGGGGTATTTTGGTCACAGTTTTTGGACGATTTTGAGGGCTATTTAAACCCTGTTTTTACCCTAGTTTGGAGAGCCTCTCTGTTAGATTTTTTGCAGCTTTTTAGATTAGTTTTTAGCTTTGTTCTTGTGATTGGAGAGGAGACAAAGATTGGAATTTTGTTGGATTAATTGAAGAACTCCATTGGTTTGCATCTCTTTTCCTTAAAAATTCTATTTTTATTGCTTATCTCAATATTGTGATGAATTCCATTGCTTATTTCAACGATTATTTTTGTGATCTTGCTATGATTTGTGAGTAGTCTCCACGTCTTGGGGCGTGGGGATGAACCCTACAAGCCCATTTTCATATTTGTGATAAATTGGTAGAAATTGTGCTAGAATTGTTATTAGGGATTAGATTGGGAATAATTTACTACGGATGGCGAGGTATTCATATCAATTGGGATTTGCAAGAGATTGGATCCCAATTTGATAGGAAACCCTAGAAATCCGAATTGGGTTGGAGTCGGATTTTCGAAGTATCGGTTTGCAAGAGATTGGACCGATACTAGGATTTCCGGTTGCAATTCCGTGCCAATACCCGTTTGCAAGAGATTGGATGGGTAGGAACTATCCCAATCTAGGTCGTGGACCGAGTTTGCAAGAGATTGGGCTCGGAGCGCGATTGAGCGATGATGTTGATCCTAATGCTAGCTTCCCTAGGCTAGGGTTTGCAAGAGATTGGACCCAAAACCTAGGATAGCTATAGACCGGCAACAGCGCGAGAGCGTGAGCTTGGTTCTACATTCAGTTGCAACTAGTTCATCCAAATTCTCATTCAAGCAATTTTGATACCGATAAACCGCATTTATGAAATACGGTGAGTAGCGGGGATTCCCCATTCCCTAGACGTTCTTATTTGATTTGATATTTCCGCATTTTTGTCTGACGATTGTGACAGGATCGCCAAAGGCAAATTTCTCTCTTAAATAACCAGGTTGATTTGGACAAGCACGATCATTCGTCCTCCCTGTGTTCGATAACCCGCTTGCCGCTATACCGTGCGCTTGCGGTAAAACTACAACCGTTCTTTGGGTCACATCCCAGAGCGATCAAGTTTTTGGCACCGTTGCCGGGGAGTACATTTTGACGGTGTTCGTCATCGACCACCCGGTTACTTCTTCTTTCTCTCTTTCTATACTTTCTTCCATGCGCACGTTCTCCCTGTATTTTGCATAAGGTCTTTGCAGGAAGAATGGAGGATGCAATGTCAACAATAGGACTCAGTCAGGAAGATTATGACTCCTTCACAGACCTCCTTAAGGAGCTTGTCGACGAGGTCCACACTACCGGAGCTTTCGCTATCGATGTCAAGGACCCCGACGAACAGCTGTTTGCTAGTTTCGTGATGGACCAGATCTCCCCAGAGGGGACTATCGGGGGCAATGTCAGAGTTGACGTGATCGACGACAAATTATATTTCGAAGAAGGTGGAACAAGTGTCGAGGATCACTATACTTCGGAAGGATCTTCAGAGCAAATCAACGTTCAGGGAGTTACACCCCATGACACTTACTCTTGCTTCTATGAATCGTCTGATGTGTTTCTTGATTCCAGGAACGAACCGGACCCGATTGAAAACTCTGACGATGCTGGCACAGAATCGGAGCACGCCTATTTCGATGCATTGTCCTCACTAAGTAGTGAGTGTGACTCTTCACAAGAGAGCGCGCCACCTGAACACGAGCTAGACCCAGCCGACGAGGAAGAAGCCGAACTCATGCAAGCTGATGAAGTAGAAGGAGCGGCGCCTCTTCAGGTAGAACTTAAACAATTACCTCCGAATCTAAGGTACGCCTTTTTGGGTAACAAATTAACTTTCCCGGTGATAGTAAACTCCCACCTCACGCCAGACCAACTTGAAAAACTCCTAGACGTTCTTAGGAGCCACAAAGATGTCTTGGGATACACTATCTCCGATCTAAAAGGGATAAGCCCAAGGCTTTGCATGCATAGGATCCATTTGGAGGATACCGACGCCACCTCCATAGAGCCTCAAAGGCGGTTGAACCCGAACATGAAGGAGGTGGTTAAAAAGGAAATCCTAAAATTGCTAGAAGCCGGTATAATCTATCCTATTTCAGACAGTAGATGGGTTAGCCCAGTTCACGTCGTCCCCAAGAAGGGGGGGATGACTGTCATAAAAAATGAGAAAGGTGAGCCCATATCTACGCGCACCGTCACGGGATGGCGAATGTGCATTGACTATAGGAAACTCAATAAAGCCACCCGAAAGGACCATTACCCATTGCCCTTCATTGATCAAATGCTTGAACGCCTCGCAAAACATAAATACTTTTGCTATCTAGATGGGTACTCGGGATTCTTCCAAATCCCTTTGCATGAAAATGACCAAGAGAAGACAACTTTCACTTGTCCCTATGGCACCTATGCCTACCGCAGGATGCCGTTTGGCCTTTGTAATGCTCCCGCTACCTTTCAGAGGTGTATGACGTCCATATTCTCCGATTACATTGAGAATATTATGGAAGTTTTTATGGATGACTTCTCGGTTTATGGAAGTGAGTTTGACTCTTGTTTGGAAAATCTTACTAAAGTCCTAAAAAGGTGCCAACAAAACAACCTCACTCTCAATTGGGAGAAGTGTCACTTCATGGTTACGGAAGGTATAGTTCTCGGACATCTTGTCTCCTCGAGAGGAATTGAGGTAGATAAAGCAAAGATTGAGGTAATCGAGAAACTCCCTCCTCCTATTAATGTCAAGGGCATTATAGGCTTCCTTGGTCACGCGGGGTTTTACCGCCGCTTCATAAAGGATTTCGCCTCGATTGCCCGACCACTTACTTCTTTGCTCGCTAAAGATATTCCTTTTGTTTTTTCAGGTGAATGCTTACAAGCCTTCAATGCCTTGAAAGAAGCACTAGTCTCCGCGCCCATCATACAACCGCCGGATTGGAGCCTTCCTTTTGAGCTAATGTGTGATGCTAGCGACCAAGCCATTGGAGCGGTATTGGGACAAAGAAAAGATAAGAAGCTTCATGCGATATACTATGCGAGCAAGACATTGGATGACGCGCAGAAAAACTACACAACTACCGAGAAAGAGCTTCTAGCGGTCGTCTATTCCATAGAGAAGTTTCGCTCTTACCTCCTTGGGTCCAAGGTTATTGTCCACACCGACCATGCGGCATTGAAGTATCTTTTAAACAAGAAGGAGGCCAAGCCTCGGTTGATTAGGTGGATACTCTTGTTGCAAGAATTTGACTTAGAGATCAGAGACAAGAAGGGTACGGACAATGTCATGGCGGATCATTTATCTAGGCTCATTCGCGACAAGGAGGACGAAAGTTTGCCTATCAACGACACATTCGTGGATGAGAGGCTATATGCCATAAGGACCGGAGAAGTTCCTTGGTACGTGGACTTCGTCAACTACTTGGCTTGTGGAATCAAACCGCATGGGATGTCTACGCAACAAAAGAGGAGATTTCTGCATGAGGTCCGTAGCTATTTTTGGGAAGATCCCTACCTTTTCAAGATATGCAAAGATAGTGTCATTCGTAGGTGTGTTTCTAAAGAGGAGGCGACATCGATCATTTTGCATTGCCACGGTCTACCATGCGGAGGACATCATGCCGCCTCTAAAACCACCGCTAAGATTTTGCAGAGCGGGTTCTTCTGGCCGACAATGTTTAAAGACACCCACAACTTTGTAAAGGGGTGCGATAGATGCCAATGGACCGGGAATATCTCCAAGCGCAATGAAATGCCAATGAGGCCCATCCAAGAAATTTAGCTTTTTGATTGTTGGGGAGTAGACTTCATGGGACCATTTCCATCGAGCAATGGCAACAAATACATCCTATTGGCCGTCGACTATGTCTCCAAATGGGTGGAAGCAATCGCCACCCCTACTAATGATGCAAGGGTCGTCTCCAAGTTCTTCAAGCAAAATATCTTCCCGCGCTTCGGAGTGCCTCGTACCTTGATAAGCGACGGGGGAAGCCACTTCATAGAGAACAAGTTTGAAGCCATGCTAAAGAAGTACGGAGTAAACCATAGAGTTGGCATGGCCTATCACCCCCAGACAAGCGGCCAAGTGGAAGTCTCAAATAGAGAGATCAAGCAAATTCTCGAGAAAACCGTGGATCGATCTAGAAAGGATTGGTCAATGAAGCTAAACGATGCTCTATGGGCATATCGCACAGCCTTTCGCACACCCATCGGTACCACACCGTTCCGACTAGTTTATGGGAAGGCTTGCCACTTACCGGTAGAGTTGGAGCACCGCGCATATTGGGCCATCAAGACTTTTAACTACGACTACAAGAGTGCGGCGGTGAGGCGACTCTTGGACATCAACGAGCTTGATGAAATAAGGAGAGACGCCTATGAGAGCTCGAGAATTTACAAGGAAAGGACCAAGATTCTCCACGATGCCCGCATAACCGTCACGGACTTCAAAGTGGGAGACAAGGTCTTGCTCTATAATTCCCGGCTCCGACTATTTCCCGGTAAGTTGAGGTCATGTTGGTCCGGACCTTTCACCATCAAGCATATACAACCGGGAGGAGCTTTCGAGTTGGAGAGCAAGGACGGTTCCACGTTCAAAGTAAATGGTCAGAGGCTCAAACACTATTCCGAGGGAGTCCCGACGGGCGAAACCAATAGAATATATTTGCTCAAGGGACGGCCGGATGATCTTTCATACCTCCTTGATGAGGTGATAGAGGAGGCGATCCCCCACTCAATTGGCGCTCTTTTCGATGAAGATTTAAAGGAAGGCCCGGATTTAGGCCAAGATGAGAAGATAGATAATTCCCCCGACCTCTCCGCTGAAAATGATGAAGGCGACGCTGATGTCGCAAGGATTCGAGAGCTCTGTAAGCTCTCGAAATTAAAGTCTCCAAAGAAAGCTCCTCCGGTACGGAAATCGGCGTCACCGGTAAGGCCGTTGACCGGAGCAAATGCTAGCTTGGGGGAGCCTCCCCCCAACACTATTCGAGACGGGAGACCACCGCGGGAGAACACGACGCCGCAACTTCCCAATCCAAGCGTTCTCCCCGGAAAGTTTGACGGGTGCATCTCATATGCGCCAAACAACCCGCAATGATTGAAAATTATAGGGGGTCGAGCTCACGACCTTAAACGAGCGCTTTTCGGGAGGCAACCCGACGGTTTTTGCTTTATTTTTACTTTTTCTTTATTTTCGTTTTAGAAATTTTTAGTGTTTTGAGTCGTCCGCCCAAAAATTTTGTGATAACGGGTCCTATTTTTCTTGACAGGAGAGGAGATAGGTAGATCCATCATGAGGAGGATGAACGAGACGACGAGGAGCGCCCCAAGAAGGCGCTCGACGCTTAGGAGGAAGATGGAATCGACTGGAGGAAGAAAGACGGAGTTTAGAGCCCAAACGAAGACAAACAGCATAACACAAGGCTCACTCGGCCGAGCATACTAGTCACTCGACCGAGTACACAAGTTCATCCGGCCGAGCCGCTCACGAACGAGGGAAGTCTGCTGTACCCAACTCTCTGTTTATTTTCCTGATTTCAATATAACTGCTACTCGGCCGAGCATATATTCCCACTCGGCCGAGTAAAACGGATACGCTCCTAGGGCGAGTCTTGCCGAGTAGCTTGAGCCACTCGGCCGAATGGACTTACTCCACTCGGCCGAGGCTGGCAAGGCCACTCGGCCGATGCGTAAGCGGGGAGGAATTTTCTATTGACCATACTCGGCCGAGTGACCTAGTCACTCGGCCGAGTCGTAACTTCTGCTATATAAGGGTCGAGGGGGACACGTTTTTCGAAAACGCTGAAACCCGATCGCGCCCCCCGACCTTTCAGCTTCCCTCACCCGCTTGCACCCCCTACTCGCCCGACCGCCGTCGTCGAGCCGCCGCTCGGCCAGCCACCGCCGGCCGACCCCCTGCCGTGACTCGCCCGAGTCGCCGCCGGCGGCCGCCGCTCCGACCACCTCCGGTATCGCCTTTATTGCCTTTTTCTCCTCTTTTTGAGTATATTTTGAGGATCCATGTGTTAAACGACCCCCAAACCCAAATCAATTTCTATATCTATCTATTATACCCCTAATGCCCCATACGATTTGATTATTACCCGCTGATATCTCCATTTCACGCGCATGTTGTTTTTGGGAGCTTAGGGGAGCCCAGGGGAGCTTCTCGGGACTGATTTGAGCTTCGTGGAGGCGCTGACTTCGCACGCGTCCATTGCTGAGCACTCGCGGCGTGTCTGGGTATACTCCTTCCACTCTTTTTCACACACCGCACTTTTTTCACTTTTCGGCGCGCTCGGGGCCGATATGCCGCCCCGGACACGACCGCGGTCGAAGAGAGCTTCCGCCAAGCGGAAGCGGTCGGATGATGCCGGCCCCTCCCACGAGTTGGAGGACTCTCCTCCACCGTCTCCCACACACGCCGTCCACCCAGCACAGCCTGCAGGCCCCGCACACCCCGCACAGCCTGCAGTGCACCCACAGCCCGCACAGCCTCTCCCTGCCGCTGCACAGCCACCACCTCCGGCTCCACTGGTCGGGCCGCTCGGGATTACGTTCCGAGACGACGCACACCGCGCCGTCTTCGACCGTATCTCCCAGCGCTCGATCGTACCCTCCAGGTTTGCACACCTCGCTGACCTAGGACGCCTGTGGGTACTAGAGGGGATGCTCACGTTGTACGACAACGTGGGCTGGCGAGATTTTCTGCAGGTGTCGGCGGATACGTTTACCCGCCCGACACTTGAGGTTCTGAGTTCTATCGCCCGGACCGACGACGGATGCTCGTTTCGGTTCATGGATCGAGAGTGCCAGGTCACTCTCGATATGATGAGAGCGTTTTTCTCGTGGCCCGCTGTCCCCGGTGCCGATCGCGGTTACGGCCCCACCCATATCCCCCCACCTTTCTTCGACGCCGGTGCCTTCTGGGCCCGGATTACGGGTCTCCACGCTGCCTTTGACCCTAGTAGGGCCAAGGCCTCGGCCATTGTCCATCCCTGCCTCCGCATTGCTCAGCGCCTTATGGCGACGACCTTCTTGGCCAGATATGAGCCGGGCACGATGTCTACGCCAGAGCTCTACATGCTCTACGCGATGACACATCCCAGAGCTCTATCTAGGGATGGCGATGAGCTTGTCCCCGCCGTCGTGATTGATGTCGTGGCTTGGTTTTTAGACCGCATCATCGTATCGGTGGGCGCTCGCTCACCGATATGCTGCGGCGGCCTGATCACCTTGCTTGCTCTTATGACCGGCGAGGACTTCCCCGACGACTTGCGACGCGTCCCGGGCCCCACTTCTCTGTCGATAGATGTTATGGCCCGGATGAAGATGCTTCGTCCGCACGGTGAGCGTCACTGGGTCTGGTTGCATGGCCCTTATGGGGCCGATTGCATGATTCTCCCGAGCCCTGCTCGGACTCAGATTGCACCAGCCCACGTTGACTGGCTCCCTGCGATGGATGTTCTCATCCCCGCTGCCTACGTGCTCGAGGCCGAGGAGGCCGAGCAGGCCCACGCTGCCCCTGTAGACCCTGTTGCATACCCTGCCGAGCCTGCTGCCGAGCCTGTTGACCCAGTGGCCCCTCAGCCCATACCTGATGTTTCCGCTGCTCCTGACACTTCTGTCCCCACTTCTGTCAGTGTCACGAGTACCTCAGCTGAGCCACTTCCACCACTTCCACCACCTCCACCACTTCCGAGGCTGTCACCACCACTCCCACCACCACCACTGGCCCTCTGTCCGTCGAGCCTCTTTGCTCCGCACTCCCCGAGCGCCCGTCGACCTTTGTTGAGAGTGGAGAGCCCTCGTTTGCCGCGGTCGTGGAGACCATGGCTAGCATGATCTCCGCTGGGGTTGCGCCTTTTGGTCCACACACTTCCACCCCAGCGGTAGTCACCTCTGTCTCCACCCCTGCTGTATTTTCCGAGAGTGTCGTGGCGTCTGTCCACACTTCTATGCCACTGAACTCTCCGGTCACCTCGCTGCCATTTTTGCATTCTTCTTTCACTGCTGCTGCCTCCACTTCCCACCAGCCGGTGCCCCGGCCTCACACTGAGGCCAGGCCCACATTCGCAGGCGCATCACCTTTTGTTCCCTTCCCCACTGAGGCAGTCACCTACGCGACCCGAGTTCGCCAGCCACGCCCTGCACAGCCCCGCCCGGTGCGTCCCTCGGCACCACCTCCCCCTGACACTGTACTTCAGAGCATTCGTGCCCTAGAGGGGGTGGTGAGTGGCCTCCGAGGCGACCTTAGGACTCTGTCCGCCACCGTCTCTGCGATGGCTGGCCGCTTCGAGCTGATACCACAGATCCATTACTGTCTCACCCAGGTTCTGGAGCGTCTCCCGCGCGTACCCCCACCCACCCAGCAGGTTCCCGCCCACACTTCCACACACACCCGACCTGCTGCCACTCCCACACCCACCCCCGCTCAGCAGCCTGTCCAGCCAGCACCACCCACACGACCTCCGCCTCAGGACGGAGACGGCGCAGCACCACCTTCTTAGGCACCCTTGATGCCATCGATTATCTTTGCCGTTGTGCTGCCCGTTTCTGCTGGGTCCTGATGCATTTTTGTCCACCCCCTCCACTCACTTACTTTGGGATTCTCTTTTTGATCATATCTTTATATATCTTTTTTGGGAGAGAGGGAGAGTTTTTGGTGCCACTTATATATCTGTATCACTCCTATCTGTGCATGCTTCATGTCCGCATCATATTTTCATATCTTTATTTTTCTTTTTATTTTCATCATGCATGCATCCTCACCTGCCCCTCACATTTCTTGTCTCTCGGTGTGCCACACTTTGCACATTGAGGACACTGTGCCATTTAGCTTGGGGGAGTGAGTTCTCACGTTCTTTTTCGATTTGCCACCTTTATTTTTAGTTTTTCACACCATTTTTCGTATTTGCACTTATTTTTCATTATTTTTCTTCTATTTTGCCATGCATCACGGTTTTCTTTTTTCCTGTGTGCCGCATTATAAATAGTTCTTTTTTCCCTTTACCTTTATTTCTTCTTCATCTCATGCTAGAGATGACTTTTCTATGATGATGATGACGTTGGATTTAGCTTACTCTATATGCATGCTTTATTTGTCATGTCTTAGATTTTATTCCTGATATCATATGCTATGACTTGCCTTGCATCTAGAGATAGTAACCCACACTTTTGCCGCATGAAAATGGATGAAATTTTATTATTAGCTGAGTCTGAATATTCATATGTATGCTATCACAGAAAACACACCAAGATTCACGCATTGAATGCTTATATCTGGAGTACTGATTTCTTTTTTCTATATCACTTCTATATGCATGAATTGTACACTTCACTTCAGGATGATTGAATGATGTTAGCTATGATAAATCTGGATTAGTTAGCTTTTTTGTGATCGAAACTGAGTAGATTAGATTACCCTGCTGAAGTTGTCGTGCATGTCTTATAGAGTGAACCGAGAGTTATATCTATTTCTTTCTCCACAAATCTTGAACATCATTTCTCTACTTTTAAAATCATTGATGAATCTCCCCTTAGCGATTCTATTATATGGCATTTCCTACGCTATTAACTCCTAGCTCCAATTTTCTTATTCAAAAAAAAAGAGAGTAATAAAAAAGGAGAGAAAAAGAGAAAATATTCGTGTATATCATTATCTCTATTTGAGATGGGATCGTTGTGTACATATGCTATAAAAAAAAGAAAAAAAAAGAAAACAAAAGAGGAAAAATCCTCAATAAAAGATCACATCTCACTTTCTTCCTTTCTTCTTTCTTCTTATTACATTTGGAGCTATATAAAAATGGGGACGTGAATATTT
Source organism: Scilla litardierei (assembly GCA_030789695.1). Lineage (NCBI taxonomy): Eukaryota > Viridiplantae > Streptophyta > Magnoliopsida > Asparagales > Asparagaceae > Scilla > Scilla litardierei. Next base: position 31,636,118 of record CM061139.1, on the reverse strand, counting down.
TTTATGCCACCACGCTTATAGATAAGCTTGGGGGAGGGGATCCATTGATGTGTGAGAGAGTGACTACTTGACGTTGCACGACAACCTAGGCTAAGTAATATTCTATACTCGGTGAGATTATTTCTAGCTTTACGAAATCCAGAAATCTAAGCCTAGCGTTCATTTCATGAAATCCATACTTTTCTATTCTCTCTCTTCTATTGTGTGATACTCTTATACTCCTGATAGAAAGCGTTCAATTGAAAAGTGTGTGATCTGTGATTCGTATACCGCTTTAAATGATTCAGACGATGCTAATTTTAAAATTATTCCGTTTTTCATGATTACATCGTTGTTCGTGGGTTTTCCGTTTCTATTTGCACTATTATACTATGATATCAAAATAAAATCCTTTGACATGTATTTTTCGTTCAGTGCATGCTATACGAGTAAGTGAAACCCACGTCCTGAGAAAATGATCTAGTGTCCTACCACTTCGCTTCTTTCTTTCTTCTTTATTTTATTTCGATTTCACTCTTCTTCGTTTTTCATTTTTCATTTTTTTTCGCCATTTTCGTTTTCCGAATCCACCGGGTTCGCCTTTTACTTATCTTCCTCGAGGACGAGTAAGAGGCAAGCTTGGGGGATTTTGATCACTCCTTATTTTACACCTTTTTTCCGCATGTTTGCATGCCATTTAGATCGCCCAAATCATGTTTTTCACGATATATCGACGATATTGCGATGCTTTTCACGATTTGTTGTTTTTGTCGCATTTCAGGTGATTTGGCGCGATTTGGAGTGATCTTGAGATGCGCTTACTCTAGACGGTCACCAACGACCTCCCCGAGGGGTATTTTGCTGTTGGAGAGGAGCGGAAGAAGAACGGACGTTGCAGGAGCGACGAGGAGGTCAAAACAAGCAGATTGGGCATTTTTTGTGTCCCACTCGGCCGAGTGGAGGAGCCACTCGGCCGACCAGCGAGACACTGCTCGGCCGACCAGAACAGACACGATTTATGTGTGCACTCGGCCGAGCACTGAAGACCACATCGGCCGAGTGACGAGACTCCGTCCGCCCGAGTGGCGCTCAGACGAAGCCCTTCCAAAACATCCAAGTTACTATTTTTCGGCTGCCTGAACTTCAGAAGACCCACTCGGCCGAGTGGTTAATCCCGTCCGCCCGAGTACTATGAAGCCATCGGCCGAGTGACGACAACTCACTCGGCCGAGCCGCCCCCGAAGTAGAGACCCCTGAAAGCCCCGACTTACTGGAAAATTACAGGGTTTTCACTCGGCCGAGCGACTTTTGTCACTCGGCCGAGTGCGATGCGCTGCCTGTAGCGAAAACTGCGGAAAACAGGCTGTGCAGGGGTATTTTGGTCACAGTTTTTGGACGATTTTGAGGGCTATTTAAACCCTGTTTTTACCCTAGTTTGGAGAGCCTCTCTCTTAGATTTTTTGCAGCTTTTTAGATTAGTTTTTAGCTTTGTTCTTGTGATTGGAGAGGAGACAAAGATTGGAATTTTGTTGGATTAATTGAAGAACTCCATTGGTTTGCATCTCTTTTCCCTAAAAATTCTATTTTTATTGCATATCTCAATATTGTGATGAATTCTTTTGCTTATTTCATTGATTATTTTTGTGATCTTGCTATGAATTGCGAGTAGTCGCCACGTCTTGGGGCGTGGGGATGAACCATACGAGCCCAATTTCATATTTGTGATGAATTGGTAGAAATTTTGCTAGAATTGTTACTAGGGATTAGATTGGGATTGATTTACTACGGATGGCTAGGAATTCACATCAATTGGGATTTGCAAGAGATTGGATCCCAATTCGATAGGAAGCCCTAGAAATCCGAATTGGGTTGAAATCGAATCTCCGTAGTATCGGTTTGCAAGAGATTGGACCGATACTAGGGTTTCCGATTTCAATTCCATGCCAATACCCGTTTGCAAGAGATTGGACGGGTAGGAACTATCCCAATCTAGGTCGTGGACCGAGTTTGCAAGAGATTGGGCTCGGAGCGCGATTGAGCGATGATGTTGATCCTAATGCTAGCTTCCCTAGGCTAGGGTTTGCAAGAGATTGGACCCAAAACCTAGGATAGCTATAGACCGGCAACAGCGCGAGAGCGTGAGCTTGGTTCTATATTCAGTTGCAACTAGTTCATCCAAATTCTCATTCAAGCAATTTTGATACCGATAAACCGCATTTATGAAATACGGTGAGTAGCGGGGATTCCCCATTCCCTAGACGTTCTTATTTGATTTGATATTTCCGCATTTTTGTCTGACGATTGTGACAGGATCGCCAAAGGCAAATTTCTCTCTTAAATAGCCAGGTTGATTTGGACAAGCATGATCATTCGTCCTCCCTGTGTTCGATAACCCGCTTGCCGCTATACCGTACGCTTGCGGTAAAACTACAACCGTTCTTTGGGTCACATCCCGGAGCGATCAATTGCAGGAGGGGGCATATCACCACAACACAAAAAAGGAAAGCTTTATAAATATGGTCGGCGTAAACCTGTATATTACAGAAACCGACAAAATGCCAAAGGTCATGTACAAAACGACAAGACAAAAAGAGGAAAAGCTAAATGGGCTAAGCCCCTCCTTCCTGGGTGGTCGGAGCATCCGCATGAGCGTCATCCGGCTTATCAGCACCCTCAGGACGGTCGACGTCAATACCCTCCTCGCCCTCGGAATCCATCCAGAGCTCCTCAAATGAATCCCTGAATGCGGGAATCTCCACTGGATCTTGCTCCGACAACGGGCAAACCCCCTCTCAAATGCCTCGTACATCCCCGCAGCGACGAAGGTCGTGGCATACTCATCAACGGCCTCCTTGGCGATTTGAGCGGGGTCCACCGCCTCCAGCTCCTTAATCCGGGCCTCGAGGGCGGCGACTTCACGCAGATGCCCACCCCGCTCTTTCTTACTCTCCCGAGAGCCTGTGTTGAGCCTGACCAGGAGAACACGCTCCCTATCCTCCGCCTCCAATAGCCCTTTGAGCTCCTTGACCTTGGTCCACTCCACCGGACCACCAAACACTCTTACCTCGGCGGCCTTCTCCAGCTCAGTAACCCTCTCCTCGGCCTTCGATTTCGCGGCCAGTGCCAAAGCCCTCTTGACATCCCGACCTCTCCAGGTCGGCCGAGAGCTCGAAAATTCAGGTCTACAACGACCTGGCGCGCACCTCGGCCTCCAGGTCTGCCTCGTCGGCATCCTCCCCCGATGACGGCTTCTAGACGAGACCCTTCCTTACATCCGAAAGCGCCACGAATTGGAGCCTCATCGAAAGGCCGACCGAGGACAACTGTGCCAGAAAACATAAGTTAGAGGCACCTGCAAAGGGCGACGTACGCTGCCACGAAAGACCTTACTTGCTGGCCAGCCTGTATCACGAAGGCCGTAAGTCTGTCGCCTCTCACCCCATCCAGCACGGATTGGTCCTGGGGCAGGCAACAATTCTCAGCTAGCCGAGCCGCGATCCAGCAATAGGAGAAGACAAACTCCTTCAGTCTCACGGGGAAGCAAAGACTAAGTAACCCATCCTCATGATCGGGTAGATCGGCCTCGATTGACCTAAACACGCCCAAGGATCTCTCGTAGTCCTCCGGAAGCGGCCCTGAGTGGAAAGGCAAGGGGCCACCCCCAAGGCCACTTATCCTTCGCCTGGTGAGGCTGGACGGAGCATCAAGGAGGGGATTGTCCCCAACATGGACCCGGCCTTTCTTCCGCTTGCCCCCTCCCTGAGCCGGAGGTGCTTGCTCCCTCGCCCGCTTCACACCCACTCCGTAGGACCCAGCGTGCTGCTTCTTCCAAACCTTCAAAACATGATCCCCCTTCACAGGCTGGGATCTGGCACTGAGGCCGGAATGGAGGGCGGAGAAGGGCCCTGGCCGAACCCGCCTGCAAAATGGGCTAGTTAAAAGGACGATCATACTCGGGCGGGATCCGTCCAATAAACTCTCCAAACTCAGGGTTCCAATTGGACTCACCGATATGCCACACGGTTTTCCTCAGGACGTGGTCCGAGAAGAGGACGTCAATCTTCCACTCGGCGACAGGGACTGCTAACAAGGTGTCGACCGCCTTGGCCTCTGCATCGGTGAGACCTCCCCAGCTCAAGGGTCAGCGAGCTCGTTTCCCCCCATCGGACCGGAAAATCCACCTCTGTAGGGAAGCCCACGAAGACATACTCCCCCTTCCAATGCTTTACGAAAGTTGGTAACCCCAACACCAAGCTCTTCTTCAGACGGGCACTGATGTAAAGCCAGGCACCCGACTTGTGATGACTCATGCAGAAAAATTGGGCGAAAAGGTAAAGGGTCGGCTCTATCCCATTGAGCATGCAGAGCATGATGAACCCCACTAGAGACCCGACGGCATTGTGACAGAACTGGCATAGGGCAAGCTCATAGGCCCTCAGAAGCACGATGACGAAGGGATGGAGGGGGAATCGTAGCCCGAACCTGAAGCTCTGTTCATATACCCCGACTACACAACGGCCCAGGAAGCAGACCCTATCATCCTTCTCAGGGGCACGGGTGTGACATGGGGGAAGGAGATATCTGGAACGCAACGGCCCGATCGAGGTAGCACAAACCACCGATGGCCACCCCATCATCTCGGAAGGCACCCCGGAGCGGTCACCCCCATGGCAGCAGATCCCCAAGACTGATCCTCGGGGCTAAATGGGTGTGGCGGTAGCATCCGGTCGACCTGCACCAGAGGTAGAAGAGGACGATGACGAGGGACACATAACGCGTCGTAGAGAAAATCTGAGGCAGATACATGGGATGAGGGAGGAGAAGACATCGTTGAAAGAGCAAAACCTTCGTCTGCAAGACAACCGCTTCCCTTTATACCGCTCCCCCGAAACCCTCTGCTCCATCGCGAGCCGTCCACCTGTGCACATGTGTCAACATCCCACGAGGCACGGTGCTACAAATTTCGCTCCCAGTGGCAAGAGAATTTCAACCTGGCAGCGCTATTATGGTCTTCATTCAATGCCATTGCTTCGACTGACGCACCTGTCAACTCCATACGGATCACATCCCTCGGATCGATCCGTCAGAATCCGAACAGCCTGAGCGATGGGGGCAATTGATACGACCCACCCAGGATTGGCCAAGATAGAGCGGCCCAAGCCCGTGACACTAGCCCATGGGCCTGGGGAGAACGAGGCCCCCACGAAGACTTGGAGGCGGGCCGGTCTCGGACCGAAGTGGACACAACCGCTGACCCACGCCGGCAGCAGTCAACCACTCTTCTTAAAGCGTGCCCCCTAATCACCATTAAGGGGCCCCATTACGTCCATCTTCATGACCCATGAAGACACCATCAAAGGGGTGGACGATCGGGGCGAGATAAGGGGACGTCGAGGAAACGTGGCCGGGGAAGACTCCTATAAAGCGACTCAAAGAACAACGTGCAAAGGATCACTTCCTGGATACCCAAAATACTGAGGTATTCCTCTTAAACGACCTTATCTTCCACATTATAATCCTCCTCCACAGCTTGGCCCGAGGACTCGCGTATCGGCCTCCTTGTGAGCCATACCGACCCCACCGAGCATCCTTCAGATTCGTTCTGACTTAGGCATCAGATGAGACTTGGTCGGAACCAAGGTCCGACCCCCTTGACGAGCTTTCTCGTCTATTCAGGTCAAAAAGATCTAGTCACGCCGAGGCTACCCTTCGGCGACCAACCAGTCCGGAGCCAAACGCGCTCGCCCCCGAGCCCGTTCATCTCCACCCCTACGGAGGCCGTCGCCTTGCCGAGGATCCCCTTCGGTACGCCGACGCTCGGACTCACATGCTCTTTGCCCAGTCGAACCAGATGTGCCCGTCCCCCGGAGGCCACGCGTGCCCCGTGTGATCGCATTGACCTCCAGCCATCCAGTCAACTAATCCATGGTGAGAAAACACCCTGAAATAGGAAGCAAAGCCAGGTGGTGGAATCTCTCACGGAAACTTTCTTAATTTTCTTTTCTCAATTCTTGAGGTTTTATTTTATTTTATTCTTTGTTAAAAAAGGGGTGAGAAAATTTGGTAAGAAAAATGCGGGGAAAATGAAACGGAAGTGCAAAGGGCGGTTGCCGTCTCGATTCCTGCGCTCGTGCTGTCTCGATTCCGGTGCTCGCAACAGAAGGGGTGAAGGGGTACAAAAGAACAAAAAAATCATAAGAAATGCACGATCTTCCCTCGTGTGCTGGTAAACCACAAGCCAAGTAGCACTTTTTTTTACCCGGTTCGATTTGTTGTTTAAAAAAGTAAACCGTTCGCAAAGAGTAAATGACGTATACTTATTCACGAATCGAGAGTACATGTTAAATTCACGCATTGGTCTTGTTTGGTACAGAGCCTTGGTGTTGAGGTTGCGTGGTTTTTGGACGAAGAGTAAGGATAAATATTGAAGTGTTTGGCGTTTGTGCCAACGTTGCCAACTCCATCCCGTTAGATTGGGTTGGAGTTAGGATTTCTGCCCCCAGAACGAAGGGACAAACTAAATGAAATATATATTTTCAAAATTGTAGATATTGTTTCTGGATTTGGAAGGCTTGAGTGACCTCACCTCATCGCAGTTTAGTAGGAACTCTCTTATTGAGGTCGGCTTCCTTAGCTCTTCCATGACGACCTCGATCCCTGCAATCGGTTCCCTCAGACACGTGGCCCTAACAACCCGCACGTTAGCACCTGTGCAAGGATCACGTCTTCTCCTGCCACTTGTCAACATTTAGTGCTAGCTACCTACTCGGCACACTTTGACAAATAGTCTTATCAGGAGGCGTGCCGAATGGACTGCCCTTCAAAGTGGTGCATTTATGGCAAGTGGTCGAGATCCCTGCCATCCCGTTGACAGTTGACAAGGGACAGGTTGATGGCAGAAGAAAATTGGGGGCTATTTAACGTGGCATAACGGCCCCCAAATCATATAAAACCTGACCGACGTCTCATCCATCAGGGATATGAAAACATCTGAGAAAAATTTATCTCAAGCTTAGGTTAGCTCAGATCTCAGACTCACAGGCTCAAAAACCTTAGCATCGGTTACTCATAGCCACGCTTAGTCCTGTTGAGAGATGTATGCCCTCAAGGCAATTTATCTATGTAAACATCTTGTTCATAAATGAAAGTATGCTTTCTGGTATCAATTATATGAGTAATCCTCTTTTATATATTGCTTGGATAATTTCCTTAGACTCGTAGTAAGGTCATACATGTTTCGAGATAGAGATCCCGATTATGAGAAATGTTTGACCATTAGGAACTTGAGTCTTAAAGTGTTTGTGGTCATAGATGCGTCAAGATAGGGATATCGGCACATCGGACAGGCCATTGTGTATTTGTCTTGTTGGTCTCATAATCATGCGACTTGGTGAAGTCGGAGACAAGACACCGGTGCTCATTAGAGAATGAGGCCACTGAACGACCCAAACCAAGAGTTATCAAATGGATAAACATTAACTAGCTGTCATTTATAACTCTAAGTGATGATAGGCAAGTTGGTCCTTAGGACTTGAGATCATTGTATGAAGCTGTGCATGAACAGTGTCGCTTAAATCTATGATCTAGCTTCGAGGCAAGGCCTACAGAAAGGTCTTAGGTTGGGTGACACTTGAACCGTATGAGGTGAGTAGTGATCAAGATAGGAGTCGTCTCTTACGTTAATGGGAAGTTAGTGTCGTAGGCTCAATACCGCTCTTGGTAAAACCTTGGCTAAGGTATGTTGTAGGATGTACAACATGAATGTATCAGAGACCGAAGGATACTGGCCAGTGCTAGCTAGTAGGGTTGACAGCGTTATATACCCTAAGCTACGCAAGTGACATATTCAAGACGAAGGGACTAAAACTACGGTATTCATCACAGACACAGTCAGAGTGATCCCGACGACACTTTGTCGACAAAGTCAATCCGTAATTATGATGCTGAAACAGGGACGACACCTGCTTCTCGTGGTTACTATCGTCTAGGGATTTCGAGTCCCAACCTGTAGTAGGGTCAGGCTGTAGGGTCTCACACCGAGTAGTTTTCACGTCTTAGTAATAGGCAGATCGTTAAATAGGAATGCATTCGATGCAATGGAATGATTAAACTCAAGTCAGTTGTGAGATGAAAAGCTAAAGAGTTTAGCATTTGGGACATATTAATACTTGTTATTATATTGACTTAGACGCATGGAAACAAAGTGGACTTTCTGAGAAATCCACATGAAGAAACCTCGTCCAAATCGGAGCTCTAACGAGCCCAGAAACGCAAAAACAGATCAGGAAAGGCCCTTATTGGGCTTGCGGGTTTGACTCGCACCTGGCGGGTTAGACCCACCAGGAAGTGGAGGGTCGGACCCGCTTAAGCGGGTCCGACCCGAGGGGCCGAACCCGTGTGCATAGCACGCGAGCTGAGCCCGCGCGGGGGCATGGCCCTCACTCTTTGAGTGTGGGCCGGAGCTAATTGTGCACGTGCCACGTGGCATGCGCATAGCGTGCCACGGGTTGCGATCTGAGCCCAACGCCTCGAAAGGCGTGTTTGTGCTGTTTTTTGCGAAAACGAGATTTGGAGTCTATTTTTGACAATTGAGGGGTCAAATGATATCGGAATTGGATTCCGTTTTTTCCTATATGATCATTGTCTCGAGATATTCGATTTGACAGGTTGTTTGAAAGTCGAAACTCAGAAATGGATTTATGGTGGATTTTAGAAGTTTGGACTTCTTATGAAATCAACCCCATTACGCCATATTATTGTCCTACATTGCTCGTGGTAAGAGGAGAGAGGCCGTCTCTCTATATAAATAGGGGTTAGCCCTCCTCATCGAGAAGTGCCCCAAGTCTACAATTTGTGAAGATCCTGATTTTTGAGCATGCACGATCTAGACTTAAATTATTCTTCCTCTTTAGTTTTTTCTATCCTCCAGTCGGGTCCTAGCAAGACTACGAGGAGGTTTGGATCTGATCCAGAAATCTCTAAAGTGGGTCTGCTCAAGTGAAACTTTCTTCGGCAAGTGATCGGCTCGGACACGCTGTCCGATTCGGGAGGCGGTTCAGTTCGAGGCGAGGCGAGACGCAGTTCGGAAAGCGGCTCAGCTCGAGGCGCAATGCGAGAAGTCGGTGCGGTACATCTTGCCTGTACCAAGGCAAGATTTCGGGTGAGTCCTTTTCATTATGCCTTTCATATTTTGCAGTAGTTAGACCTTTCTCGGTTTGGTCGGACCCAACCCGAGTCAGTAGATAATCCTGGCTAGGGAGCATGTTTCCTTAGGGTAGCTTTTAGTAAAAGTGTTTAATAATATTTTTCCGCTGCTTCTTTTATATTTTTGTCCATCCGACTTAGGACGGTCTAGAATATATCCCCTAAGGGACCTTGAAAACCCAACATTGGTATCAAAGCCATGTCTACTTTGTTCTAATGATGCAATGAATATGATATGCAGGTTAATTATGTGGCAATTAAAACCTTTAAATCATATGATGATCTTAAGAAGTTTAATGGTTTAATTTTCTTGCTTATTTGATAATAAAAAATGTAAATACCTTGTTAGGTTAGCCATTAAAAATCTTCTAATCATTATAAGATAATTTTTAGATCTTTTCTGCTATCTATTAAAAATTTGTTTTAATGCCTAATGGACGATTAGGGTAGCGGTATATTGACTCAAATCCTTATAGTTGATAAGGACCTAATAAAAGTCATTAAACAAATCCATAAAATTCTGAATTTTAGGGATCCACTGGTTGATAAGGATTAACTAGTATTTATAAAAGCCATTAGTTGATATTTACACATATAAATGACTAGCAACCTTCAATGGACCATGATACTGGTCAATGTGCTTGGCTAAGTTTGCTGGATCACCCTAGCTTGACTAGGGGTAAGTGACACTGGCTTAGTCAATTCCATGGCCGTGCTCACTGGACCGCAAGGACACGAATCATTATTATGCAACGTCGTCAACTATATCTAGTCAAATACGTTAATAAATCTTTTACAAGATAAAATCGTAACGCTCCTTACTTTTGGAATTTGGAAACCGGGAAATTCATGTTATGGTTGTTGAGTCAACTCAAGCTGTAACATGATTTTTTTCTTTGGAATCCAATTCCATCCAACATATGATGTAGTTCAACTTAACCCAACCCGTCGCGTCCTGCACATAACCGAGCACCTGTGTAAGTTAGGACTGGACAAGAAAGTAAGGGTCAGACTAGACTAGTCATTATGACGTGTTGAGTCAACTCAAGGTCATAAGTGATTAGGGGTAAAAAAAGATAAGGGAATCACATACGATGTGATTGATGAAGATTCATCTACCGATCACAGAATCAAGCAACTTGTTGAGTCAACTCAAGGTTGTAAGACTCAGGGTGATTGGATCCCTTTCCCACTAAATTTTATTAAAATTCGTTCATTATTATGGCTTTCAAATGTTCGCCAAATTAGTGGGAGAATATAATTGGATAAAAACCAATCTTATTATATTTAAAATTTTTGAACACATGCTAATGTTAGGAGTTCTATTCTTTGCAGCATGACGAGTAAAATTAAATATATCCAAGATAAGAAAGAATCAACTAGTTATAAAAATAACGACTGGGTAAGAGACGTAAAGAATATACGGGGGTACAAGGAGAAAATACAGGCTAATACACTAACGTCTGTAATGGTTATACAAGGTGTTCCGTAACTTCTAATGCATGTGTATTAGATATCGGTGCAGGCTCTCACATCTGTAACCGGTTACAAGGAATCAGAATTAATAGAAGACTCGAAAAGAATGAGGTCGTTCTCCAAGTCTGTAACACAGCAAATGTTGTCGATGTAGCCGTGGGAGATGTCATACACACATTGACTAGTGGAGCTAGATTGCTTCTGAAGCAATGTTACTATATCCCAAATTTCCTGTGCAATATTATCTCCGTCTCGGCTTTGGCTAAAGAAGGTTATAATTTTATTATCAATGAAAATATTATGAACATTTTCTTTGATAGTAAGTTGTTAGGTTTCGGGACTCTCAACAATGGTGTATACACTTTGTGAAGGACATTGTATTAAATGTTAATACACGAAAGCGTAAGGAAGCGGGTTATAATGAAACCTATCTTTGGCACTGTAGACTAGGCCACATCGGAGAGAAGAGACTTAGCAAGTTACATAAAGAGTGGTCCTTGGAACTCTCGAATTATGAGTCATACGACACTTGAGAGTCTTGTCTCAAAGGTAAGATGGCCAAAACTCCTTTTGTAAGACAAGGGGAGAGAGTTGATGAACTCTTGGTTCTAGTACATTATGATGTATGTGGACCCATGTCTACATTAGCCAAAGGAGGATATTCATATTTCGTTACGTTTACTGATGATCACTCTAGGTTTGGACATGTGTTCTTGATGAAACATAAGTCCGAAACGTTTGAGCGATTCAAAGAGTACCGTAACGAAGTTTAAAAACAAACTGGCGAAAGTATTTAAATTCTTCGATCTGATCGAGGGGGAGAATACTTGAGCCAAGAATTCCTTACGTATTTAAAAGAGAATGGGATTCTCTCTCAGGTCACACCTCCTTATACACCTCAGCATAACGGTGTATCGGAGAGATGGAATCGCACTTTGTTGGACATGGTGCGATCCATGATAAGTGATACTGAGTTGCCTACCTCCCTCTTGGGCTATGCTTTAGAGACTGCTACCTATATTCTTAACAGAGTTCCGTCAAAATCTATGCCGACAACTCCATATCAGATATGGAGTGGCAAGAAACTCCACCTTAACCATTTAAAGGTATAGGGTTGTCCTGCATATGTCAAGAGGCATAATCTAGACAAACTGGAAGATAGATTTGTCTTGTGTAAATTCATTGGGTACCAGAAACATTATTCAGGGTACACCTTCTACCATCCGAAGACACAAAAGATTGTTGTCTCCAAATATGCCATCTTTTTAGAAAAGGAATTCCTTACGAATGAAGCTGTTGGCAAGGTGGTAGATCTGGATGAATGTTCAGAAGGAGAATTAACACGAGAACATGTGTCGGAACCAGTGGGAGAATCAGAACTTGATGTTTCCCAACCAGTTGTTAGGAGGCCTGATAGGATTCCTCGAGCCCCTGATAGGTACTACGGTTTTCTTGTAGACGGAGGGGTTGAGGATGGCATTACATTAGATGATGATCCTATTAGCTTCTAAGATGCCCTTGAGAGTAGGGGCTCTGACAAGTGGCTAGATGCAATGAGATCCAAAATGGAATCCATGCACGTAAATTAGGTATGGAACTTAGAGAACGTGCCCAAAGGAAGTGTTCCCATTAGCTACAAATGGATTTTCAAGAAGAAGATTGGTGCAGATGGAAAGATAGAAACGTACAATGCTATGTTGGTTACGAAAGGTTATCATCAGATTCTAGGAATAGATTATGACGAGACTTTCTCACCAGTTGCCATGCACAAGTCTATCCGGATCGTATTCACTATTGTTGTCCACTATAACTACGAAATCTGGCAAATGGATGTAAAGACTGCTTTTTCTAAATGGTGATTTAGAGTAGCAGATTTACATGACTCAGCCAGAAGGTTTCGAAGTTAGTGGAAGTGAAGGAAAAGCGTGTAGGCTGCATAGGTCCATCTACAGACTTAAGCAGGCTTCAAGAAGTTGGAACATCTGTTTTGACAACACAGTCAAAGAGTTTGGTTTTGTCAGAAATGAGGATGATCCATGCATTTATAAGAAAACCAGTAATAATTCTTTAGTCATCCTCGTATCGTACATGGATGATATTCTTATAATAGGCAACAACATATAGATGTTGAAATCTGTAAAAGGATGGCTGTCAACTAACTTCTCCATGAAGGACTTGGAAGAAGCATCCTATATATTAGGTGTAAAGATCTATAGAGATAGATCTAAACGGATGCTAGGACTCTCCCAAACAAGGTACATACACTCCGTGCTAAAATGGTTTAGCATGGAAAACAGTAAGAGCGGTTTAATACCAGCCAATCATGGAATAAACCTTTCCAAGAAGATGTCTCCAAAAACTGACTTGGAAAAGGAACGCATAAGTAAGATCCAATATGCTTCAGCTGTGGGATCTATCATGTATTCCATGATCTGTACCAGACCTAATGTCGCCTTTGCACTAGGTGCAGTAAGTTGATATCAGTCTAACCCTGGAGAAGAACACTAGAAAGCGATCAATACAATTCTAAAGTACTTACGAAGGACTAAATACCTGGTCTTGATGTATGGAAGTGAAGAGCTCAAGGTTGAAGGCTTCACAGATTCCAGCTTTTAGAGTGATATATATGATAGCAAATCGATCTCTGGATATGTTTTTACTCTCAATGGAGGATCAGTCAGTTGGAGGAGTTCCAAACAAGACACTGTTGCAGACTCCACGATGGAAGCCGAGTATATAGCGGCCAACAATGCAGCAAAGGAAGCATCTGGATGAGGAAGTTCATAAACCAGTTAGGGATGGTGCCTGCAGTTAAACATCCAATACCTGTGTATTGCGACAATAATGCAACAATCGGTCTGGTTCAAGAACCAAGATTCCACAAGAGATCCAAACACATTCTTCGGAAGTATCACCTGGTACGAGATATTGAGAAGAGGAAATATATAGAACTCCTTAGAGTCTGTTCAGAGGACAACTTAGCAGATCCATTCACAAAGACGCTGGCACGCGATTGTCTGGAGAGACTAGTGTGTAAAAGTGGTATGAGATACCATAATAAATGGCCCTGAGTGCAAGTGGCATATATTGAGAGATGTATGCCCTCGAGGCAATTTATCTATGTAAACATCTAGTTCTTAAATGAAAGTATGCTTTCTGGTATCAATTATCTGAGTAATCCTCTTTTATATATTGCTTAGATAATTTCCTTAGACTCGTAGTAAGATCGTACATGTTTCGAGATAGAGATCCCGATTATGAGAAATGTCTGACCATTAGGAACTTCAGTCATAAAGTGTTCGTGGTCATAGATGCGTCGAGATAGGAATATTACCACATCAGACATATCATTGTGTCTTTGTCTTGTTGGTCTCATAATTATGCGACTTGGTGAAGTCAGAGACAAGACACAGGTGCTCATTAGAGAATGAGTCCACTGAACGACCCAAAATAAGAGTTATCAAATGGATAAACATTAACTAGCTGTCATTTATAACTCTAAGTGATGATAGGCAAGTTGGTCCTTAGGACTTGAGATCATTGTACGAAGCTGTGCGTGAACAGTGTCGCTTAAATCTATGATCTAGCTTCGAGGCAAGGCCTGCTAAAAGGTCTTAGGTTGGGTGATACTTGAACCGTACGAGGTGAGTAGTGATCAAGATATGATTCGTCTCTTCCGTTAATGGGAAGTTAGTGTCGTAGGCTCAATACTGCTCTGGTAAAACCTTGCCCAAGGTATGTTGTAGGATGTACAACATGAATGTACCAGAGACCGAAGGATACTGGCCAGTGCTAGCTAGTAGGGTTGACAGCGTTTTATACCCTAGTCTACACAAGAGACATAGTCAAGACGAAGGGACTAAAACTACGATATTCATCACAGACACAGTTAAAGTGATTCCGACGACACTTTGTCGACGAAGTAAATCACGTAATTATGATGCTGAAACAGGGACGACACCTGCTGCTCGTGGTTACTGTCGTCTAGGGATTTCGAGTCCCAACCTATAGTAAGGTCAGGCTGTAGGGTCTCACACCGAGTAGTATTCACGTCTTAGTAATAGGAAGCTCGTTAAAGAAGAATGCATTCGATGCAATGGAATGATTAAACTCATAAGTCAGTTGTGAGATAAAAGGCTAAAGAGTTTAGCATTTGGGACATATTAATACTTGGTATTATATTGACTTAAACGCATGGAAACGAAGGGGACTTCCTTAGAAATCCACAGGAAGAAACCGCATCCAAATCGGAGCTCTAACGAGCTCAGAAACGCAAAAACAGCTCAGGAAAGGCCCTTATTAGGCTTGCGGGTTTGACTCGCACCTGGCGGGCCAGACCCGCTAGGAAGTAGCGGGCCAGACCCGCTTAAGCGGGTCCGACTTGAGGGGCCAAACCCGCGTGCACAACACGCGAGATGAGCCTTCGTGCACGCGGGCTGAGCCTACGCGCGGGCAGGCCCCGCAATTTCTGAGTGCGTGCCGGAGCTAATTGTGCGCGTGCCACGTGGTATGCGCACAACGTGTCACGTGGCGCGATCTGAGCCCAATGCCTCGAAAGGCATGTTTGTGCTGTTTTTTGCGAAAACGAGATTTGGAGTCTATTTTTGACAATTGAGGGGGTCAAATGATATCAGAATTGAATTTCGTTTTTATTGGATTCCGTGTTTTCATATGCGATCGTTGTCTCGAGATCTTCGATTTGACAGGTTTTTTAACGACTTGTAGTTTTCAATACATTTAATTACGTATTTGACGTATTCTCATTTTAAAAAAGTATTTTATAATGGTTGATCAGGAGTTTTAAGTGATTTCAAAATTTCTTATAAAAATATTTTGAAGCATCAAAATTGTTATGGTGTATTTTAGTAAGTTCCGGTTTCATCAAATACCTCTAAACAATTTCATAATAATTCATTTCCAATTTTTACTGTTTTAGCTAAATGAATTAATTTTCTACACAAACATCATCAAAACATTTTCAAACTTCTACAGTATCATTCTATGCTCCTTTAGGGCTCCCCATATCAATTTCGTAATTTTCTAAATTCAAATCAATAGAGAACCCGCAAACCCGCATTCTAAATGTTTTGGACCAAAACTAGTATCCCCTTAGCTCAAACCCCAAAACGGACTTCGTATTCGCGATCCTCGCGACGATACGATCCTGTGGCTATATTTTCGTAATTTTTCGGACACGTTTAAGCCCAGGGGCAAAAATTGTCATTTCTCTAATTACATTCACTAATCACTTTTACCTTCACTAATTACTTTTTAACTTACCTTAGTCTAAACAAAAATGACCCTAACCATGTCTAAAACGTGGGAGGGGACACGTTTAACCTTTCTTGTTTAGTCAAAAAGCTAAACCTAATCATATTTATTATCCACCTAATGCCTTAATTAGGTTTGACTTAAATCACTAATTATTTATTAATTTCTAACCCTATAAATAAACCCCTCTCTTTTTCGTTTTTCCCCTAACCCACATACATGGCATAGTCTCTCTCTTTCTCTCGTTTGTTCGCACCAAGCCCTTACCCTTTGTCTCACATTCGAAACCCCAAGGCCATCCTCTCTCTCTCTCTCGACTCCCCCTCTCCCTCTCTCAACTCTCGCTCACCCTCTCATTCTAAGGCCCGAACCCAACCCAGCCTCTCTCAACTCTCTCTGTTCTCGCCTCTCTCCCTACCTCTCGTTCTAACCCCGAAGCCTGGATCATGTTCGAATCTCCCCCAAGCTCAGCCCACAATGAACCCAACCCACGCTCTCCCTCGTTGCAACACCCTCTCTCTCGCTCTCCTCCCATCGCCGCCGGTGAACTCACCGCCCCCGACATCCCACAGTGAAGCAGCATCCCCGATGCCCTCTTGCAGCTGCTTCATCCGTTCGCCGTTTCCTCACCGTCAACAGTCTGCCTCCGCCACGAACGTGTCCCTGAGCGCCCCGCCGTCTGACGCACCCCTAACCTACACCTAGGTTTCACCTGGCAGTGTCATGATCGCCAAGCGTGGTATGGCACCTAGGCTACAATCACGGGCTCAATCCGCAAACGGGCGGTGTCGAGTTATAGTATATAAGATGTCGAATCCCACAGGGACGATGATAGTGTCAATTGGTTCTCAGTTTATCTCTAAGTTTTGAAGTGAGATAGCGATCGGGGTAGAGGATTTGGTTTGGATGTTGTTGTTGTAATATCAATAAAAGGGGCTAGGGCTTTAGGGATCACCACTAAGATTGTTGGGGGCTAACGTTGGGATAGGATCCTTACATTGCATTAGGGCTAGGGAATTAATCTCCCAATTCGTACCACTCTCGCGGGTTAGAATTACGGGGTATTTCGGTGGTTCTCGTTGAAGCAATGGCGGTAGCCGTCAACATAGCGGTATAGTTCATCGATGGATCCCCTCAAGGCGCGAGTTGGGCGTGGTCACGTGCCTTGGTTGGATCCATCGATTTCCCTATTCGAATCCCTAGATACCCCTTAAGAACATCAATTGCACAGACCGTGGGCATGATCTCAGTACGGGTTATCTACAGATTCTGTAGGATCTACCGAAATACAACCCTAAATCTCCAATTCAACGTAGGGATCCTAATCTACCTCTTCCCCTAGGGTCCTAGGGCTAACCCATCAACCCTAGAGTAAATCTACTCATACATCGCAATAGTGGAAGACAAAAACATCAATTCCAAAGAAGAAAACATTACAACAATCAAAAGATTAGGGCTAAAAGACTTACAGCGAGAATAGACGAACAATAGATCCAGAAAAAATCCGAATTCCAATAGGCAAACACAGACAAGAACAAAAGCAATGATCTCCAAGTGTTTGATCCAAAAATTGCTTGCAAAAATAAGTCTAAAGATCCATACAAAAATCGCCTAGCTCCTCTCTCAAAAACTATTCAAAAAAATCCCTAATCAAAAGCCCCCTTTAGTCGCCCGCACAGCTCCTCTCTTCAGTCACTCCAGATCGCGCGCATCACGGCCGTTTCAAAATATTCCAAAAATGGACCTGAGTTGCCGACCGAGTAGGTGACTCGGTCGAGCAATAGGCTGCTCGTTCAGTGGCTCGGCCCGAGTATAGAAGCTACTCGTCTGTGCACTATAGAAAATCAAAGTCGCTGCTCAGCCTACTCGGACCGAGTAGGCTTTACTCGACTCGAGTAGGGGTTAACTCGGTCGGCTGCTCGGGCCGCGTCGTGGCTTGATTTGGCTTGTGGAAATTGAGGCTACTCGACCGAGCAGATGACCTGCTCGATCCGAGTCAGCCCGTGTCAGCTCTCTTCTCAATATGATATGGCTCGGTCGAGCAGCTGAGCTGCTCGAACCGAGCATTTTTTGGGAAAATGCTGCAGAGGCTCCTGGGGCTCTCTCTCTCTCTCTCTCTCTCTCTCTCTCTCTCTCTCTGCTCTCTCTTCTCCTCTGATGGCTCCAGAAGTGTGGCGAACTCCTCCAGAGCCCTGCCAATAAGCTCACGAGCACGTCGGATGTTTCGATACCCAAGTGGGGTCCCAAATCGCTCCAAAATCCCTGAAAACTCACGAACACTACGAAACTCGAAAATATCATCAGAAATGCAATATCGTAGTAAAATGAGGAATTTGAAAGCGAAAATGGCATGAGATGCAATGTAATAATGATATGAAAATAGTGTAAAATATGGACACATCAAAATCCCCCAAGCTTACCTCTTACTCGTCCTCGAGGAAGACGAATAATCGGTACGTCGGAAGGAAAACAAAAATAAAATAAGAAAACGAAAATAGAAAGAAAGGAAAAGCAAAAAGAGAAGCGAGAGGAGAATGCTAAGGATGATCGGTCAGATCTCAGGCCTAAATAGTATATCACGATACTCTGAATGATAAACAAACATACTACTGTCAATTTCTAGCTTTACACATCATATGACTAGCATGCATTGTACGCAAAGAATAGGGATCTACTGAATTAACACCATCAAATCATATCAATCTCATGAAATCCCTAGAGTCTACTATAAAGGAGTTGGCAATGCCTTTTTCAATCACAGATACACATTAAGCATAAAGAAATCACATAACATGCAATAGAGAATAGAAAAAATCATGCCATTCAGACATTCATTTCGATACATGAAAAATCTCCAAAACTAAAGAAATTCGTAAAGTTTAGGCGTTATTAAATCTCCCTGATGTGCACCGTCTCCACTCTAATGTCATGCTCACTCATGTAATCAGTTGGTTTACCCCCAAGCTTAGCTTGAGGCGTCGCATCAAAGAAAATGATATAAAATTTCTATTTTTCTTCCCAGAATAAATGATAGCTTCTAATGAAATGATATAAAACAGTATTTATTCATTTTCTTTCTCTTTTTTTCTTTTTCAAATATGAATATATACACAATTTTTTTTCAATTAGAAGCTATACTTTTTCTTTTTGGGTTTGGGAAGTGAGATGCGGTAAAGATAGCTATGGGGGTGTAACCAACTGATATGTATAGATATAAATAGATATGTGGAGAAAGAAAATAGTGGGACTCTCGGTTCACTCATAAGAGGGTGCACAGCAGTTTGATAAAATAAAACATTAACTAAACTCATATATATCATGTATATTTTCACTTCTCTAATTGAATACTGAAAAGACATGTAGAGCTAATTACAATATCAACAGGCATGCAAACAGTAGTGAATAAGATAAGAAAACAGATGCTCCAAGTGTTCTAGTGATGCGTGAACCTAGGTGCGTTTTCCAACATAGATCATACTGGATACTAATTCATGCATTCGATTTTCAATTCTTTTCAAGTATTAAATCAGATAGATCATCAAAAGAAATGCATGCATATAAATAGTAAAGCTGAAATTCACCCTAATAGCACGTCAACAGAAATAAGCATCAAAAACGACTAATAAGGCCACGAGAGATATCATCATGTGGAAACATCCCTAGCAGATAAAGAAAAAGAGGCGGAGAAAAAGGGAAAATATAGAAAAAGAGATGCATGGTAAAAATAGAAAATATGATGCAAAATGAGCAAAAAGAAAATGACGTGAAAAAGGTGGAAAAGTGAAATAAAAACTGAAATAAGGAAAGAAAATGAAAAATGAAAAATAAAAAATAAAGCGGTAGCACTCATCCCCCAAGGTAAACCTAGCAGTGTCCTCACTGCTAAGTAATCGCTCGTGAGCGGGAGATGATGCTAGAGAGGTTGGGTGGGTGGGGGAATAAAATAAAAATAAACTAAACTAAAACATGTAAAAAGAAATGATGCAATGCAAAATGAGATTTGATGCATGAGTGGGGCCTCCCCCAAGCTATGTAAAAGTAGGGCCCCGAAGAGACAGATGTGCACAAAATATATAGGGGAGGCAAAGTGGGTATGAACTACATCAAGCAGAGGCACCACCCTCTGGGGGTGGTGATGGGTCCCTCTGCTGTGGACCTGGGATGGTGGGTGGGTGGTCCGGCTGGTACTCATGTGGTGGGCTGGCGGTGATATCGATGGTGGCAGTGGAGGGCTCGGCTGAATGTAAGACTAGGGCAGAAAGTGGATCTACTGTGACAGATGACTCAAAAGTGGTAGAAACAGGCTCTGCAGAAGCCCGAGGAAGTGAAGCATTGAGTGGTGCAGAGTGTGTCACAGTGTCCGGCCTGGGAGGTAGAGCTGGTGTAAGGATAACAGTAGGTGGGCCACGGTGGCGAAGCATGTCGATAATAGCGGTAAGATCCGACTCGACTCTGGATCTGTGTGTCTCCGTCGCGAGTAAAAAGTCATTGAAATCCCGTCGTGAGCGGGAAGTCAACTCCTCTAACGCGGTCAAGCGATCGTCGGGAGTACGCGAGTCGGGCGGAGAGCTAGGAAAACGTCTGTGAGATACCACTCTCATGAAGCGGCCCTGAGCAACTGATGCACGGTGCCGAGCGTGGAAAGTAGGAGAGGGTGAGCTCATAAGTAGCTCAGAGACTGCTGAAGGAAGAACTGTAGCCGACACAGAAGTGTAGACAGACGTCGACACGCTCTCAGTAAAAATGGCGACTGATGCGGAGGGAGTGGTGCCAGAAAGTGGGATGTGGGGACCTAAAGAGATAGGGACTGATGCTATACGGTCCGAAAGAGGTGGGAGCGCGGGGGCAGGATTGTGGAAGGGAGAGTCAAGATCTTTGGGTGCGTCAGCAAAAGGAATATCGGTGCCCTCCGGCACCAATACAGAGATAGAAGAAATATGAGTCTCAGGGCAGGAGGCAAAGACAGTCCCTGAGGACTCGGCGGAGGCAGATACGGCGGAAACAGAAGTGGTGGAAGAGGCGGCTCTAGAAACTGATGGGTGAGCTGGTGGGGCAGGGAGGCTGGCAACTAATGCAGCTATGTCAAGAAGCTCGAACACCGGGGGGCGGGAGACCGGGTCATCGGCAGGTGCCTCGACTAGTGCTCTAGGGGGCTCGAGTACGTGGATGGGTGGGAGTGGAAAGACCTGAGGAATCATCCAGGCAAGCTGGATGACGGGGATATGCGTCAGGTGAGAGGTAGGTATAATCATGTGAGGAGTATGTGTGGTGCCTACTAGATACTGCCAGTGACGAACACCGTGTGGTCGGATAATGTGCATGTGCTCGAGCACACCAATGGTCAAGCGTGTCGGGCCGGGGGGATGGTGAAGGTCGCCTGGGATGGGAATATCTAGCATCCTCGCAAAAATAGTGAAGAAGGCACCGCAGCAAATGTCTGTGGAGTGGTAGCTGATGGCTGTCTGGTAAAGTCGGTGACACAGCCAGTGGGTGGCTTCAGAGAGCATGAATGGTCGCAGAAAGCCGTCAGGGTGAAAACCAAGAGGCCGTGTCATACCCATAAGATGGATATGCTCGGGGAGGGACATGGTCCCGACCTCAGGTCTGCAGAAAATGGTGCAAGCTAGGTGCCGCTGAGCGTAGCGAAGGCATAGGTGCACAATGCACGATGCCTTTTCTCGGCTAGGGAGATACTGTGGAAGTCCAGAAATACGCTCCCAAAAGGAGCGAGCGTCAAAATCGTCAACATCAAAAAGCGGGGAGAAGGATAATCTGGGCTCTGGGATGGCAGGGAAGTGAAAATACTCCTGGATCATAGCAAATGTGACGGTGCAGTCGTGATCTAGGAGGCGGAAGGTAATGTCATCACCTGCCGGGGTTAAAGCAAGGGAGCCGAGACCTTCTAGAGCTATGTGGGTGTAGGTCGGCGCGTGTACACCGAGGAATCGGTCAAAACCGATCGCTCGGTACTGGTGGTGAACTCCCTGTAGGAGTCCCAGGGACCTAAGGGCGGGCACGTCGACAAACACGGTAGGAACGAGACGGCGCCTGGAGAGCCTGTAAAAGCACTCACGGCGTGCGGGGTCGCGGAACTGGATACCATAAGTCGGGAGACGTGCAGGGATGTCATCCCTGGTGGTGCAGGGTGTGTGGGTGATGTGGTAGAGACGATGGAAGCAACGGTGGAAGGGATAGGGTCTGTGGTGGTGGGGATCACGGCTGACGTGACAAGTGTGGTGGGGGTGGGGGTGGTGTGAGCAGGGGTAGATGGTGTGGTAGTGGCGGAAGTGGTGGTAAAGCGGGCACGACGCGGGGGTCGGGAAGAGGAGGCACCAGACGACGGCCTCTTCCCGCGAATGGGGGTAGTGGTGGCTCCGCGTGTGCGAACCATCGTGTCGCGTGCAGTATGATGATACGGTATGAAAAATAGAGAAGGGAACGAGTGTACCGTATGCGCGAGAGAGGCAAACGATGCGAGTGCACGAATGATCCCCCAAGCTAGTCCGCAAAGCTGCTACTGACGTCAGCGGAGAGTACCTACAATTCAAAATGGGCAAAATGTCAGATAATCGATCAAAAATGGGTAATACGCATATATGAGGTGACTCGGACCGAGCAGTGATACTGCTCAGTCTGAGATGTGCTACTCGGTCTGGGGATGTGACCGAGCATTGTAGTGCTCGGTCTGTGCCCTATGGCACAAATTTTGGGGGGGGGGGAGACGAATCCGACGGTCGTCGTTAAGAGAGGGGGGGGAAGAACTACAGGGTTTGGGGGGTTTAAAGAGGGTGAGGGGTGGGGATTTGGGGGGAAGAGGGTCGACGGCAACACCGTCGACGGTGCCGTCGACTGTGCATGGTGAAGGGGGAAGAGAGAGGAGGGGATGGAGAGAGAGAGAGAGAGAAATGGGAAGAGAGGGGGTGGCTGACCGGAGAGCGACGGCGCAGCTGGCGGCACCGGCGACGATGAAGGAGGAGGAAGACGGCGCGGGGCGATGGTTGAACGAGTAAGGTGGAGAGAGAAGCTCGGGGGGAGTAATTTTAGGGGTGAAGATTTTTAGAATATGGTTAAAAAATTTTAGAGATTAAAAGGAAGTGAAACAGGTTGGGTTTGAAACCTGACCCGACTCGGTCCGAGCAGCTTGGCTGCTCGACCGGGTCAATGAAAATTTTTGAAGCGAATACTCCCTTGACTGCTCGACCGAGTAGCTTGTTGCTCAGTCCGAGTCGATTCCTACTCGGGCTGAGCCGATAATTTTCTATCCGGGTTGGCAGAGTGACGTTTTCTCCTTAAACTCGATAGCCTGTAGTACTCGTTCGAGCAGTATAATGCTCGGACCGAGTTGATTTCTACTCGGACCGAGCAGGAAGCTACTCAGGCCGCGCCATATATCTTACTGTTTTCATGTCTGTATTGCTCGATTAAGCAGGGAAGTTGCTCGGTCGAGTCTCCTGTGTCTCCTGTCCTTCTTCATTTTCTTTGATTTCTCCCCAAATCTTCAAATCTGATGTTCTCCTCCAGCTTCCTTTCGTTTATAATGTCCATATACATACTCCCACTTGTCCATCCTACACAAAGTACGAACTCATCAAATTTTTGTGATTTTTGTGGTTTTGTCTTTAAAATATGAAATAAAAAACAAAAATAGGAAAAAGAAAATCCAAAGTCTACGAAATTGGGTTGCCTCCCAATAAGCGCTCGTTTTCAGTCGTGAGCTCGACTCCCTCGAATATATCAGTTTTCATTTGGTGCGTGCGGTGGTCGCGCGTCAATCTCCGTGATGGTGCAATCCGGCGGTATTTGATCTCCGCCTACTTCACGATTCTCCTCCATGTAGCACATAGTATCCGATCCTTGATGATTTGATGAACGACGTAAAAACTCCTCATCTAATACTTGGATGTACACGACGATCGCTTTGTGTTAGGTTGGGTTGCCGTCATCGTCGATGCTTGATTTCATTGGGTCCTTCAAGACCCCCTCGGTAGTAAAATCTTCAATTGCTTCTTCTTCGAGAAGCTCCAGATAACTAGCCACTTCCACATGGGCTCACTCTCTCATCGGCTTTTGTAGCCGGAAATCAGCTTCAATATCCCCCATGTTGAGAGAGAGAGAGAGAGATGTCCCTTCTCAGACATCAATAAGAACACCGGCCGTCGCCATGAAAGAGCGGCCGAGTATGAGTTGGGAGCTCCCTCCCTCAGGCATGTCCATGATGATGAAGTCGACTGGAACACATAGTCCTGAAGGTATTTGAAGGATGACGTCCCTCGCTATTCCCACCGGGTAGGTAATGGAGTGATCGGCGAGCTGGATGGACATGCTCGTCGGTTCCAGCTCACTTCCCGTCTGAAGTCTCTTGAAGATGGAGAGGGGCATTAGGCTGATGCTAGCCCCAAGTCAATCAATGCCCTGCTGATCGACATCCCTCCAATGGAGCATGGCATAGTGAAGCCCCCCGGATCCGGCAGCTTCCTGGGGAGGTGATTTCTGATAACAGAGGTAGAATCCTCCAGTAGCTTGATTTCTTCGGGCCTTTTCTTCCCCGTGATGATATCCTTTAGAAATTTAGCGTAGATCGGGATCTCTGTGATCGCGTCCATAAAAGGGATGTTCAGCTGGATCCCCTTTAATAACTCCATGAATTTAGAGTACTTCTTTTCTAATTTGGCTAAGGCAAGCCTCTGTGGGTATGGAGGAGGAGGTCGGGAGGATTTACTCTTGGATGCATCGACAGTAGGCGGCGTCGTAGTAGGCGTGATGGGAGGGGCATCCGCTTTCTCCTCAATAATGATTGACCCTTCAGTGGCCTCAACTCTATCGCTGTCATCAACGGCTTCCTCAATGGTGATCTTCTCTTATTAAGCCCGGGACCATGACGGCGTCAGTCACCTGTCCTCCTCGTGTGGTCACTGAAACCAAGGCATTGACTTGAGCTTTAGGGTTAGTCTCCGGCTGGGAGGGAAATCTCCCCTGATTCTTCAGCAGCTGCGACATTTGCCCCCTCAGTTCATCGAGCGAAGAATTGATATTCTTGAATTGGTTCGATGTATCCTAATTGAAATGGATCTGGCCACTCATGAAGGTCTCCAGTGTGGCTTCAAAATTAGACTTGGGCGGAGCCGGCGCAAAATTCTGCTGAGGCGGCCGGTTGAACTGATATCCCGACGGCCTGTAAGGCCCAACTGGCCTAAAGCCGCCCTGCTGCTGGTGATGCTGCTGCTGAGGAGGGGGTGGGGGCCTCTGAAATTACGGAGGTTGCAGCCCTCCACTTGGGTTTCCATAGGAAAAACCCGGGTGATTCCTGGCAGCAGGATGCTGCCACTGATTACGTCCCTCTCCTTGGACGTACTGCACTATCTCAGAAGTCTCAGCACCATCGTAGTGGGCCTCGCTAGGGATATATCCTGGATCTACATATTCTTCAGCGGGATGATATGATGTACTGGGCGAAGCAGGGATGGAGTCCAGAAGTTGCTCAATGCGGGCCACTTGTTTGCACAAGGTCTCGATGTGAGAATCCAAGTGGCTAGCGACCTTGACCTCGGGAGTCCGGGTCACAATGGTCCGTTCATCGCTCCATTGCTGAGTATTGGCCTCCATGTGCTCCAAAAAATCAATAGCCTCCTCAAGAGACTTATCAAGTAGGGCACCCTACGCTGCAGCATCGATGATCATCTTGGTGCTAGGCTGGAGCTGGTTGTAGAAGCTCTGCACAAAATCCCAGGGCTCGATCCCATGGTGAGGAAACTGGTGTTGGAGGTCCTTGAACCTCTCCCAAGCCTCGTAAAGTGACTTCTGTGGGAGCTGCTTGAAGTTAGAAATGGCCCCACGGATCTGGACCGTCTTCGAGGGTGGATAAAACTTATCCACAAAAGCAAGCGCGAGCTTCTCCCATGTGGTGAAATGGTTGGGAGGGTGGGCCTGGAGCCAATAGGAGAAGGTGAACGGGAAAAGCCGCAGCTTCACAGCATCATCACTGACGTCCTTCGCCTTGAACGTATCACACTTCGCCGGGAAGGAGTCAATTTGATGGTTGGGATTTTCATGAGGATGCCCGTGGAAGGGATCCTGCTGCATCAGATTGATCAACCCCGTCTTGAGCTCGAAGTTCGTCGCCGTTAGTTGCTGTCTGAGGATGGAGGAGTTGTTCCCAAAAGTAGGTTTCATGTGGTCCCTGATGGACCCGGTGCGAGGAGGAGGAGGAGGATTCTCTCCCATCTGAGCGGATGGAGATGAACTTCTACTAGAGGCTCTCAAATCTCTGGCTATCTTTTTGATCTCAGGATCGAACAATAATTCCCTAGTAGACCCTTTGTACCGAGTGTTCATGCACCAACAAAACTCAAAGAAATACCATCAGTAGCACCGAAATAAATAAAACGAACAAAAATGATGGAAAGGTGAGAAATGATCGGAATGCAAGCAAGCTTCACAAAAATAAAAACAAACTGAGATGGAACACTATTGCCGTCCCCGGCAATGGCGCTAAAAACTTGACGCACCCGTAACCTACACATAGGTTCCACCTGGCGGTGTCACGATCGTCAAGCGTGGTATGGCACCTAGGCTACACTCACGGGCTCAATCCGCAAGCGGACAGTGTCGAGTTATAGTATATAAGATGTCGAATCCTACATGGACGGTGATAGTGTCAATTGGTTCTCAGTTTATCTCTAAGTTTTGAAGTGAGATAGCGATCGGGTTAGAGGATTTGGTTTGGGTGTTGTTGTTGTAATATCAATAAAAGGGACTAGGGCTTTAGGGATCACCACTAAGATCGTTGGGGGTTGATGTTGGGATATGATCCTTACATTGCATTAGGGCTAGGGAATTAATCCCCCAATTCGTACCACTCTTGCGGGTTAGAATTACGGGGTATTTCGGTGGCTCTCGTTGAAGCAATGGCGGTAGCCGTCAACGTAGCGGTATAGTTCGTCGATGGATCCCCTCGAGGCGCGAGCCGGGCATGGTCACGTGCCTTGGTTGGATCCATCGATTTCCCTATTCGAATCCCTAGATACACCTTAAGAACATCAATTCCACAGACCGTGGGCATGATCTCAGTACAGGTTATCTACGGATTCAGGAGGATCTACCGAAATACAACCCTAAATCCCCAATTCAATGTAGGGATGCTAATCTACATCTTCCCCTAGGGTCCTAGGGCTAACCCATCAACCCTAGAGTAAATCTACTCACACATCGCAATAGTGGCAGACAAAAACATCAATTCCAAAGAAGAAAACATTACAGCAATCAAAAGATTAGGGCTAAAAGACCTACATCGAGACTAGACGAACAATAGATCCCGAAAATATCCGAATTCCAATAGGCAAACGTAGACAAGAACAAAAGCAATGATCTCCAAGTGATTGATCCAAAAATTGCTTGCAAAAATAAGTCTAAAGATCCCTACAAAAATCGCCCAGCTCTTCTCTCAAAAACTATGCAAAAAATCCCTAATCAAAAGCCCCCTTCAGTCGCCAGCACAGCTCCTCTCTTCAGTCGCTCCAGATCGCGGCATCACGGCCGTTTCAAAATATTCCAAAAATGGACCTGAGTTGCCGACCGAGTAGGTGACTCGGTCGAGCAATAGGCTGCTCGTTCAGTGGCTCGGCCCGAGTAGAGAAGTTACTCCTCCGTGCACTATAGATAATCAAAGTCGCTGCTCAGCCTACTCGGACCGAGTAGGCTTTACTCGACCCGAGTAGGGGTTGACTCGGTCGACTGCTCGGGCCGGGTCGTGGATTGATTTGGCTAGTGGAAATTGAGGCTACTTGACCGAGCAGATGACCTTCTCGGTCCAAGTCAGACTGTGTCAGCTCTCTTCTCAATCTGATATGGCTTGGTCGAGCAGCTGAGCTGCTCGGACTGAGCATTTTCTGGGAAAATGCTGCAGAGGCTCCTGGGGGGCTCTCTCTCTCTCTCTCTCTCTCTCTCTCTCTCTCTCTCTCTCTCTCTTCTCCTCTGATGGCTCCAGAAGTGTGACGAACTCCTCCAGAGCCCCGCCAATAAGCTCACGAGCACGTCGGATGTGTCCATACCCAAGTGGGGTCCCAAATCGCTACAAAATCCCTGAAAACTCACAAAACACTACGAAACTCGAAAATATCGTCAGAAATGCAATATTGTAGTAAAATGAGGGATTTATATGCGAAAATGGCATGAGATGCAATGGAGTAATGATATGAAAATAGTGTAAAATATGGACACATCACCGTCTCCGACAGACCGCACCCTCGAGCTCCTCTCCTCCCTCTGCTGATCACCGGAGCCATCGAGCGCCGCCAATCCCCGAGCGAGCTCCCCAAGGCCAAGCCTCCGCTTCAGCTCCCTGCTCCGACGCCTCCGCCCCGCTCCGCCGCCGTCTCCACCTCCCCTGACGCAGACCGCCCCCCCACTCGCTGTCCTCCGACGTGAAGCACCCTTTGCTGCCAACGTAAGAAGGTGAGAGTGAGGAAATGTGTTTTATACCAATTTTATACGAAAAAACATATTTGCATGCGTATTTATAATTATAGTATATAAGTTTTCTGGTTTAAAATTCACAATAAATAATATAGAGACCAGAAAATTACAAGACCAGCTCCAGAAAATCAGAGATGATGTTTTGGATCCAATGGCGCTAGTTTCACCTCAATCAGACACGTAGTTTTTCCAAAATAAATTTTTAAGCCTAAATTTTAAAAATGTTGTTTTCACTTAAAAATCCATAACTTCTTATTTTCACATAAACTAATATGTGAGAAAAATATATGTTGTAGTACTCTTCGAGACAGTCGTTTTGACAGCTCACTTGAAACTTTTTGACGTAGATTGCACCTAGAAGAAATTATGGAATAAATACGATAACTAATTAAAACTGGGTTTTAAATTGAATTTTGGCTTTTAAAAATTATAAAAATTACTAGAAGCTTCTGAAAAATATTTCCTCCTGTAATAAAATTATTTTCTTCAGATCTAGCCTATATAAAAATTTAGAACACTTTTCGACAACGTTTCAATCATTTATAAAATCGAAACGGTCAAGAAAAATAGATAGAAAATAGTGTACTCTTTAACATGCCATTTCTAGTGTTTGCAGGTACCAATCGTCGTGTACCAGCTCCTTTAGCTCCAACCTCATCTTGCTACAACAGGCTCGATATCCTAAGTCACTCTAATTCTAGACTTAGAAGATAAGCAAGTGTACAAGCATGAACCTAGGATTTAATAAATGGACTCAGAACAAATATTAATCGAACAAACCACTAGAGACCTAAATAACTGGAGAAATAATCAACTACAGAACGAATAATCACTTAAACCAACAGTTTTTGTAGTCCATGTTTGTTGAACTTGTCTTTATCCTCAAATTACTTAGTATTCACTTTGCTCTACTTTCTGGTTTTCAACAAATAAGTTCTTTAGTCTTTCATCGCATGTAAACTCATTTTCACTCCTGTCCACTCTTATCCACCATGCTCTAACACTTATCATTTGAACACGTTGCATAGACATTGTATACACTTGTTGCACGATTGCTCATAAACACGTCACCTGCTGCATGCCATTTATTACTCAGTGAATGCTCATATGGAATGTCATGTGTGACACATCTTATGAAATATCTCGTGGAATGTCTAATGGAATATCTCGTAGAATATCTTGTGGAACATCCTGTAAGAAACATGTAATCGATAAACACGACACTGGGGTTTGGGGTAACTCATTGTAGAGATAGAGTGGGAGCTATGACCAGTGTCACACTCTCTCGTCTCGTCTCGCCTCGTTTTTCAAAGTATGTTGTGGTTGATGCCCGGGATTTGCTCCCCGTGGTATGGAGGTGACCCATGTTTGCATATCATACTTTTCTACGTGAGTCACATCACATAGTTTAGTGAGTCTTATTCAGTACTTTGCATGCTTATTATCGTTACAGTTCATGCATGCTAGTCTCACCATTGCTATCACCATGGTTGTTCTTATACGTTACTCGTTGTACTTGCACAACCACTTTTACTTTATGCATACAAGCACTTTACTTACCACACCTGTGTAGTCACAGTACTATATTTGTCTTACTTTTAGCTACATCAGTATCATACTTCACTTGCCTAGCCTGCTTTACACTTGCACTATCACAGTACAGTTGTTCTCTCCTTTCAGTTCTGTTTACTTTTACTACTCAGTTGTGTACAGTTGTTACTCAGTACTTTACTTTTCACTCTGGCATGTTTGTACGTAGTTACTTTTGTCATATTTGTGCACTGCTTCTTTTCTATATTTAGAATTGTTGTGACTTACCTACGGTTCCATCTTCGTGGCACCACAGACGACGCACCTGTTGAGGTAGATGTTCTTGAGTTGCAGAGCCAGAGTTCGACCCTGAGACCGCAGCTTTCAGAGTTATTGTCACTTATGTACTTCCTTTCTTTCATGTATATTTGTTGGAGCATATTGTACGGTATGGATTGTAATAATTGGACATTATTTGAGTATTTTTGTACATCTCTGCGTCGTGGCTATTTTGTTTTCACTGGTTAATTGCAGACATGTGAATAAATCAAATAAGTAACGGGCCCCCGAGAGCAGGTCGTTACAAGTTTCGTGGCCCATGCAGGTCTGCGCTAACTATCTCGTGAACAATATAGTATGATCAGGGTGTACAGTATAAAATACTCAAATTGAACTCTCGAGTACAGGACGTCTCGAGTGTTCACCTGTATTGGATATACGAGTGAAGTGTTTTTATTACCCATCTTCCTTGATCTTCCTCGATCCTCATCATTTCCTTTGAACTCTTAACCCTTACTTAGGAACTCGTGTTCCATTCTTGGTTATACCTTCCATGGTTACCTCTTTCGTTGACAATCCGAGGGATCTTTGATAGGTTGAACTATCTACTCACTTCATCATCATCACTCTTCTTTCAGTTGGTGATGGCCACTCGATTGTCCTTCTTAGTCTTGGAGTATTTATAATTGTGCTTAGTTCACCCATACTCTAGCTACGTCTATTTTAAGGAGGGTACGTTCACCAGAAGTTCGAGTTCGACAACGGAAGCGAATCGAAGGACGCTCAGAAGTATTTGAGGATGGTGCTAGCGAAATTGAGATAAACCAACCCGAGACGTGTAAGCTGATAGACTACTTCCTCATCTTTCTTGAACTCGTTTTCTTCTTCTATCTGAGCCTATTTTGACTTGAGACTAGCTATAGAAGCTATGGTGATGTCAATAGTATGTATTCATACTTAACATCTCTTGTTTTCTTGATGCTATGATATCACATTATATTCATGCTATTAACAACTTATTTTCCTATATCGTAATCATCATCAAGCCTTCCCGTTGATCGTTTAATTGCTTAGGCAATACTCGGTCTTCTTAATTCAGAGGACAGAATTATTTTAAAAAGTGTAGGATGTAACGACTCGTATTTTTAATACATTTATTTACGTATTTAACGTATTTTCATTTTTAAAAAGTATTTTATAGTGGTTGATCAGGAGTTTTAAGTGATTTCAAAATTTCTTATAAAAGTATTTTGAAGCATCAAACTAGTTATGGTGTATTTTAGTAAGTTCGGGTTTCATCAAATACCTCTAAACTATTTCATACTAATTCATTTCCAGTTTTTACTGTTTCAGCTAAATAAATTAATTTTCTATACAAACATCATCAAAACGTTTTCAAACTTCTACAGTATCATTCTTTGAGCCTTTAGGGCTCCCCATATTAATTTCGTAATTTTATGAAGTCAAATCAATAGAGAACTCGCAAACCCGCATCCTAAATGTTTTGGACCAAAAATAGTATCTCCGTAGCTCAAACCCTAAAACGGACATCGTATTCACGATCCTCGCGATGATACGATCCTGTGGCTATGTTTTCGTAATTTTTCGGACACGTTTAAGCCCAGGGGTAAAAATTGTCATTTCACTAATTACATTCACTAATCACTTTTACCTTCACTAAGTACTTTTTAACTAACCTTAGTTAACCTAAACAAAAATTACCCTAACCATGTCTAAAACATGGGAGGGGACACATTTAACCTTTCTTGGTTTAGTCAAAAAACTAAACCTAATCATATTTATTATCCACCTAATGCCTTAATTAGGTTTGACTTAAATCACTAATTCTTTATTAATTTCTAACCCTATAAATAAACCCCTCTCTTTTTCGTTCTTTCCCTAACTCACACACATGACATAGTCTCTCTCTTTCTCTTGTTTGTTTGCATCAAGCCCTTATCCGTTGTCTCACATTCGAAACCCCAAGGCCATCCCCCCCCCCCCTCTCTCTCTCTCTCTCTCTCTCTCTACTCCCTCTCTCCCTCCTCTCTCAACTCTCGCTCACCCTCTCATTCTAAGCCCCGAGCCAACCCAACCTCTCTTAACTCTCTCTGTTCTCGCCTCTCTGCCTACCTCTCGTTCTAACTCCGAAGCCTACATCCCGTTCGAATCTCCCCTAAGCTCAGCCCGCGAAGAACCCAACCCACGCTCTCCATCGTTGCAACACCCTCTCTCTCTCGCTCTCCTCCCATTGCCACCGACGAACTCACCGCCCCCGACAACCCGCAGAGAAGTAGGATCCCCGATGCCCTCTCGTAACTGCTTTGTTCGTTCGTCGCCTCCTCGCCATCAACACAACGATTCTGCCACGAATGCGTCCCCGGCTCCTCTCCTCCCTCTGTTGATCACCGGAGCCATCGAACGTCTCCAATCCTCGAGCGAGCTCCCCGAGGACAAGACTCTACTTCAGCTTCCTGCTCCGATGCCCCTCCTTCGTGCCCCACGACGAGCCTGCCCCGCAGACGCCTCCGCCACGCTCCGTTGTTGCCACCTCCCCCGACGCAGACCGCCCCCCCACTCACCGTCCTCCGACGTGAAGCACCCTTCGCTGCCAACGTAAGAATGTGAGGGTGAGGAAATGTGTTTTATATGAATTTTATACGAAAAAACGTATTTGCATGCGTATTTATAATTATAATATATAAGTTTTCTGGTTTAAAATTCACAATAAATAATATAGAGACCACAAAATTACAAGACCAGCTCCAGAAAATCAGAAATGATGTTTTGGATCTAATGGCGCTGGTTTCTCCTCAATCAGACGCGTAGTTTTTCCAAAATAAATTTTTAAGCCTAAATTTTAAAAATGTTGTTTTCACTTAAAAATCCATAACTTCTTATTTTCATATAATCTAATACGTGAGAAAAATATATGTTGTAGTACTCTTCAAAACTGTCGTTTTGATAGCTCATTTGAAACTATCTGACTCAGATTGCATAATGAATAAATTATGGAATAAATACGATAACTAATTAAAATTGGTTTTTAAATTGATTTTTGGCTTTTAAAAATTATAAAAATTACTAGAAGCTTCTAAAAAATATTTCCTCGTGCAATAAAATTATTTTCTTCATATCTAGCATATATAAAAATTTAGAATGCTTTTCGACAACGTTTCAATCATTTACAAAATCGAAATGATCAAGAAAAATAGATAGAAAATAGTGTACTCTTTAACCGGCTATTTCTAGTGTTTGCAGGTACCAATCCTCGTGCATCAGCTCCTCTAGCTCCAACCTCATCTTGCTACGACGGGCTCGATATCGTAAGTCACTCTAATTCTAGACTTAGAAGATAAGCAAGTGTATAAGCATGAACTTAGGATTTTATAAATGGACTCCGAACAAATATTGATCGCACGAACGACTAGAGACCTAAGTAACTGGAGAAATAATCAACTACAGAACGCCTAATCATTTAAACCAACAGTTTTTGTAGTCCATATTTGTTGAACTTGTCTTTATCCTCAAATTACTTAGCTTCCACTTTGCTCTACTTCCTGGTTTTGAACAAATAAGTTTCTTTAACCTTTCATCGCATGTAAACTCATATTCACTATTGTTCACTCTTGTCCACCATGCTCTAACACTTATCATTTGAACACGTTGCATAAACCTTGTATACACTTGTTGCACGATTGCTCATAAACACATCACCTGCTGCATGCCATTTATTACTCAGTGAATGCTCATATGGAATGTTATGTGTGGAACATCTTGTGAAATATCTCGTGGAATATCTCGTGGAATGTCTAATGGAATATCTCGTAGAATATCTTGTGGAACATCCTGTATGAAACGTGTAATCGATACACACGACACTGGGGTTTGGGGTAGCTCATTGTAGAGAAAGAGTGAGAGCTATGACCGGAGTCACTCTCTTTCGTCTCGTCTCGTCTCGTTTTTCAAAGTATGTTGTGGTTGATGCCCGTGATTTGCTCCCTGTGGCATGGAGGTGACCCATGGTTGCATATCATACTTTCCTACGTGAGTCACATTACATAGTTTAGTGCGTCTTATTCAGTACTTTGTATGCTTATTATCGTTACAGTTCATACCTGCTAGTCTCACCATTGCTATCACCATGGTTGTTCTTATACGTTACTCGTTATACTTGCACGACCACTTTTACTTTTAGCATTACAAGCATTTTACTTACCACACCTATGTAGTCACAGTACTTTATTTATCATACTTTTAGCTACAGCAGTATCATACTTCACTTGCCTAGCCTACTTTACACTTATACTACCACAGTACAGTTGTTCTCTCCTTTCAGTTCTGCTTACTTTTACTACTCAGTTGTGTACAATTGTTGCTCAGTACTTTACTTTTTACTCTGGTCTGTTTGTACGTAGTTACTTTTGTCATACTTGTGCACTGCTTCTTTTCTATATTTAGAATTGTTGTGACTTACCTATGGTTCCATCTTCGTGGCACCGCAGACGCTGCACCTGTTGAGGTAGATGTTCCTGAGTTGCAGAGCCAGAGTTCGACCCTGAGACCGCAGCTTTCAGAGTTATTTTCATTTATGTACTTTCTTTCTTTCATGTATATTTGTTGAAGCGTATTGTATGATATGGATTGTAATAATTGGACTGTCACGCCCCGCTTCCCAAAATGGACGGAAGAGGAACGTGACGAGGCCCGCTTAGGCCAGAGCTTTAGAAGCTCAGACCCAATAAGCGTCTGTAGAGGTACCATTTGAAAAATTGTTTCAGGTTCTTGCATTATTATAGTTCGAAACAACAGAAAGTACGGAAAGGAAGATGCATTCATTAAATTAGAGATATAATATCCGACAAGTACAAAGTCTAAAAAGAAGCCTAAGCGTGGCAACAAAAGTTTTAAAAACAAACCTAAAAACCTCTGAAAGTGGCGGCTAAAAGACCTCAAGGTCTGATCCTCGTCAGGCACGAACTCTGGATCAACGTCCTCGGCTCCTCGTGCTCCAGTGCGTCTGCCTCGTCCACGAACTCTGGCTGAGCACCTGACGTACAGCACCCAAAAGAAGGAACTGTACGTCAGGTCAGGTCTACAAAAAAAAGTTAGACCAAACTGCAAGTGTATCAACTTTTAGACAATGTTTTACTGGTTGATTAACATGCTGAGGTTCTTTTACACAACAGTTTACTGGTTGATTAGCATGCTGTGGTTATAACAGGGTAACACAACAGGAAGTAACGTAGCAGGAAAGTAAAACGGGACAAGTAATAGTCGTAGCGTGTGCTACCAACTACGGGACTAACCTACAGGTGTCAAGACAAGTCGGGACGTGACGGGACAAGACAGGACAAACAGGACGGGACAAGACAAGACAAGTGTGACACGAAGGGTTCACGCCTTACGGTTCGAGGGGGATCAGACCCTCTTGCCGTGCGCACGCTCAACCCTACCCCAACCCAGGAACTCAGGACAAGAAGTACAGGGATCATTTCCGCTAGGGAAACATCCGAAACGCCCGAAGGCTTTTTGTGTAACAGGGATCACTTCCGCTAGGAAAGCATCCGAAACGCCCGCAGGCTTTTTGTATAACAGGGATCACTTCCGCTAGGAAAGCATCCGAAACGCCCGCAGGCTTTTTGTATAACAGGGATCACTTCCGCTAGGAAAGCATCCGAAACGCCCGCAGGCTTTTTGTATAACAGGGATCACTTCCGCTAGGAAAGCATCCGAAACGCCCGCAGGCTTTTTGTATCACGGGGATCACTTCCGCGGAGGGAAGCATCCGAAACGCCCGCAGGCTTTTTGTATAACAGTCACGGGGATCACTCTCGCATGGAGAGCATCCGAAACGCCCGCAGGCTTTTTGTGTAGCAGGACAGGACATGACAAGTGTAGGAAGTTGTTATTCTAGGGTGTCCACACACACGCACACACATGATAGCCCTACAGCATCAAAGTTGTTGTCAGGCTCAGACTTCGTCGTCAAGTCTGAGCCGTCAGGAGCGTCCCGGACGCTATCATTTCACGTCCGGTTCTATACATTCACAGTCTAACAGTTCTAGCAAACTAAGACCAAAGCACGGTCAAAAACGCAAGTGGGTACACTTGCCTGCGATGGCGAGTGTGTCGTCCTCCCGAAGCGCTTCGTCCAAGCGTCTCGTCCGTAGAAGTCCGTCTGAAATATCGCCACGGTGACGATGTCAGGTCTCAAATTCATCAAATCCTATTAGGTTTCGTTTCTAGGTTAAACATGGCTACCCTAACAATCACATGTCAAAATGTCCGTTCAGCCTATCCGACGATTCTATCCTATGTGCACAGTCAAAAGTCCGATCGTCGATCTACGGTTCCACATTGTTTTAAAGGAGCAGAAAGTAAATTTAGTTACATTAGTTGCCAGTTTTAATTAGGTTTTCTAAACTACGATGTGGGTTGTAGGATGACGATGGCGGACTAACCGTTGATGTCACGAATGTGGGTAGCGACGACGTGTACGTCCTCAACAGCGACACGTGCCTCGGGCTTTACTGTCAAAACTTTAAGAACTCAGGCGTGGTCGTACGGAAGGCGTGACCAACTCTGCGTCAAAAGATTCATGATATTAAACTAAGGTCTAAAACTTAATATGAATTATTCCAACCATCTTACACATATAGGCATTTACTGGTTATTAATCTTAATATTTAGACACAAACCCATTTAGTAAAGAAAATAGT
The DNA here is from genome assembly GCA_030789695.1 of Scilla litardierei. Taxonomy (NCBI): domain Eukaryota; kingdom Viridiplantae; phylum Streptophyta; class Magnoliopsida; order Asparagales; family Asparagaceae; genus Scilla; species Scilla litardierei. Next base: position 31,599,186 of record CM061139.1, on the reverse strand, counting down.
ATAGGTCAATTACTGTTATTTACTAACTTACCGTAGTTATAATAATTAACGTTGTACCCACCCACTAACATCTCATTTTACAAGTATACATCATTAGTTGGTATATCTATAATAACCTAAAACTTGATATATATGCACAATTGCACTTATATACAGCAAGTACAAGTACGCCACATGACTATAACTCAAACCCATTATTTATTTTACAAGCAGGACATCTAATACTAACATGCATTTACACTAACTGTATTACTAACTCATGTAGGTACACAGCACGATATAACTTACCACCGATGTTACGTCTCGTGCGTGCGGGGGAGGCGTAGACAACGGCGATGAAGACTGGAGGCGGAGGTCGGCGGTCTTGGCAGTGACGGCAGTGACGGCGTCTGGTGGCAGTGAAGTGGTGGAGGATGGCGAAGCAACGGCGAAATGAGGCAGCGGCGTGGAGGTTGGCGTTGACGCGGGTGGTCGAGGGGGAGGCAGGGCGTATTGCGACGGCGATCGGACGTACCGGTTGCTGGAGATGGCGAACGGCGTACTGGGGCGGAGACGGCTTCGCCGGTTGCTGAAGGAGGCGTAGGGTGGAGGAAGGCCGGGGAGCACAGCGAGCGGCAAGTTGAAGGCGCCTGGGCGATGTGAGAGGCGAGAGCGGCGGTTGCGTGTGTGTGGAAAAAGGCTCGCAAGAGGAGGTGGGAGGTGGGCTCTCGGAAATTTGGAGGGAGGCTTGCTTGCTGGTGGATGGGAAAGCAAAGGGTGCTAGGTTGCTTTCGAAGGAGAGGAAGGGATTAAGGGTGATAGGAAAATATGAAGGGCGGCTGCGTTCTTGCTTTTGCCCTAGGTTAGACGTATAAGGGGTTGGAGAGAAAAAGTTGGAGAAAGTGGGTAGAGTGACGTGGGATATGGTTAAGATTTAATATAATTAGATTTTAAAAGAAAGGTTAGTTACAAGTAGATATGGCCAGAACGTGGTGCCATGAGAATCTGGGGAAAAAAATAATTAGTTAAGATGCTTTAAGAATAAGATATGAATTAGGTTAAGATTATTAAACCGATTTGATTTGTTTAAAAAGACTCACAGCATTTGGCCCATTGTAACAAAATTAGGAAAAGGTCACTTTAACATAAAAATAGATAATAATTAAGTATATAAAAAAACGAATTGTGTTAACATATAAATAGATAATAATTAAGTATATAAAAAACGAATTGTGTTGGAAAGTTACGCACAGCCTTTAGGAATTCTAATGTTTTTTTTTTCTTTTAAAAAAAATGTTTTATTATTAGACATGATATTATTGCACAGTGGTCCCTCGATGTCCAAAAATTACAAGGAAGATACCGGGGCGATCGCGCCTCCTAGAGGATCGAGGAAACGGGATCCGGTCACGCGTCTGAGCTACGGAAAATAATAATAAAGCCAAATACGAATATTCACACACGAAACAAGACACACACAAAAATACGTACGACCGGAAAGTGGTCGTTACATCCTACCCACCTTAGAGATGATTCCGCCCTCGGAATCAATTATAATAATAATATCTATAAACACTTAAGCCTATAACTCCCATCTTCCACACAGTAATCTCTAATCCTATAACTTCAACATCGTTCCTCAATTAATCCATCATAACTCATCTTTTCACCGGATAAAACCACGACTAATCTCTCATCCTAACACTTAACTATAGACCCATCACTGCTGTTCAAATTTCCAACCCCAGGTTCTCATAAAAGGATAATAATCATATTCCCATACCATACCACTCCATTAAACATCATCGCTCGATAACATCCTTAAATTTCTCAATCTCTTCCCAATATTGAACAATCGCCAAAATAATGTTCTAGCCGATCACCAATCCAAGACGAACATTTGTCTATCTCATCACACCTTCTGCAATTCAATAATCGCCGTCCTTAATACATTCCTTCTCACATCTTCCCCTAAATTTATCCGCCAAATAATCGAACTATCAGAATCACGTCTCATCCTAATCCCAACCAAAATTAAGCCCGACTACCTAACCATCCATTTATCTCTACACGTCGTGGTATTTCCAATGTCTCCTCACGTCAACTTAACAATTAAGTCTGGATGCTTAAAAATGCTCTACTCATTCTCACGATCATCCTAACTCATATCATTCCGTTCTAGTTACTCTCATCTACCACTCGTCTAAGTTTTCCGATCTGATAAGCACTCACCTCCCTAAGTATAATTTCATCCAACTAGCATTTCCATTGAGTCCCTCATGCATTTGTATTATAGATAAGTCTTGAACACCTCGTTCCGTTCATCCGAAGGAAATCTAATTTAATATCCTTGTGTTTCAAAAATCAATTAATCATTGCTACGACCTATCACACCTCACTCTAAGCCTACCCGCAAAACGTAATTCTATAGCAATACTAATCAACTCTAATAATGTAACAATAATGAAAATAACACTTCAAAGAGGGAAGAAGTGCAAAGAAATTTTAAGGCCAAACACACATTTTAAAAGTGACATGTGGAAAAAAAACGTGTGAAGTCGGGATAATGGATGAGGAAAGATAATTGATTTGTGATCTTGTGAGCAAATTTCAAAAACTTTAAAGGGTTGGTTTAAAAGAAGAACAAAGTTTTGATACAATCACATGCAGTCAAAGTTAAGCTATTCTATAATCGCGAAAAACTACATCTAAGGAAATCGTCTGCTATGACCCTATTCATATACGTATGGATACTGTCATTCAGACAACTTCAAGCATATCATGGTTAACACTGAGTACACATTCAAGACACAAAAGGCAATCATCAGGATCCTAAAGATGACACACGCATACAGGTCTACACTCTCTACCTATACTCATGCACTACGACGACATCACCTACTAAAAGGGCCTACTACCAAACTAGAGTTAACACGGGCAACTATAAGCACTAATGTCCAAACTATAGAAAGAAAAAACTAAACCAAAAGAGAAACGAAATAAGATCGGAAAGAACGAGTTCAAATAAGGCGGGTAAGGAGATAGTTGGTTGGATGGAACGAAAAATATTCCTCAAAATAATTAGATAATTGAAAGGAGAATTACGTGCAAAATATGATGTCATATACTTTTATGCTTATAAAAAAATATGCAGGGAAAAGTGAACAGATGGTAAAATTATTACGATTTGGAAAAAGTTAGATGAAGAAATAAAAGTAGGATGAGGTAGCGATTGTTTTGCAAATTAAAATAAGTTTAAACAAGGATTTTTTTTTTGAAGTATGTGCATGTTGAACATAGGGCTGCTTATACATATACGAGAAGAAATTTAAAGTTCTCTTTGGTTTAGAAAATATTCTAAAAGTACGTACGGTAAGTGGTTAGAAATAATTTTTTTTTTGTAGTTCAGAAAAGTAATATATATATATATATATATATATATTGGATTATAGAATTTGATAATAAGGTTTAAGACTGAAATACGAAAGATACCGATTTGAAAATAGGCACAAGATAGTAAAATAATTTTATGACCAAGGAGGTTTTAAAATTAGTGAAAGAATTTTAACTCAACCAAAAAAACAAGAAATTTTAAAATATATAGTATAGGGTTTTTTTTTTAAGAATTTAAGTTGAGCTAAAAACTTAATACGGAATTTCGAAAATACTTTTAGGGGGGAGCAGAATAGGCCAAGGAAGGGATTCGAAAGATCAACGATAATCGTCCGAAAACGATCACGTGAATTGGAAGAAAGGAAAATGATCGCATGTTGGTTACACATAGGATAAGATGCAAGGGCTACGATGGGACCCTACGATCGATAACATAGAAGTGTAATGATCAGAGAGACGCTAGAAGTCAGGGGTTCTAGTTATCGGGTCGTCTAAAGATTAGGACAACTCAGCTCTAAGACTTCCTAATGAGCTAGACTATATTCAGGATCTAAAGAGAAGGTTCCTAAGAGAATCAAGCTTACGTTCTGCTGGGTTCGAAATCGATGGATCCGAGCGAACGACTAAATAGGAGGTCTCTAGAAATCTAACACGGTCAGAATCAAATGGGGATGCTAAGGTAGTCTAGGGCGAGGACGACTAAATCTTAACCAAGGCGTCAGACTATCAAACCTGGGCGTCTATCTAAGTCTTCCTACCATCTAAGTCTGGGTAAACCTAATTTAGACTTGTACATGGATATTAAATGAATGCGGTATTCTTATTGTTCCGAATTTTTGCCAGACCTGCATGGGCCACCACTAAAACCTGTCACGCCCCGCTTCCCAAAATGGACGGAAGAGGAACGTGACGAGGCCCGCTTAGGCCAGAGCTTTAGAAGCTCAGACCCAATAAGCGTCTGTAGAGGTACCATTTGAAAAATTGTTTCAGGTTCTTGCATTATTATAGTTCGAAACAACAGAAAGTACGGAAAGGAAGATGCATTCATTAAATTAGAGATATAATATCCGACAAGTACAAAGTCTAAAAAGAAGCCTAAGCGTGGCAACAAAAGTTTTAAAAACAAACCTAAAAACCTCTGAAAGTGGCGGCTAAAAGACCTCAAGGTCTGATCCTCGTCAGGCACGAACTCTGGATCAACGTCCTCGGCTCCTCGTGCTCCAGTGCGTCTGCCTCGTCCACGAACTCTGGCTGAGCACCTGACGTACAGCACCCAAAAGAAGGAACTGTACGTCAGGTCAGGTCTACAAAAAAAAGTTAGACCAAACTGCAAGTGTATCAACTTTTAGACAATGTTTTACTGGTTGATTAACATGCTGAGGTTCTTTTACACAACAGTTTACTGGTTGATTAGCATGCTGTGGTTATAACAGGGTAACACAACAGGAAGTAACGTAGCAGGAAAGTAAAACGGGACAAGTAGTAGTCGTAGCGTGTGCTACCAACTACGGGACTAACCTACAGGTGTCAAGACAAGTCGGGACGTGACGGGACAAGACAGGACAAACAGGACGGGACAAGACAAGACAAGTGTGACACGAAGGGTTCACGCCTTACGGTTCGAGGGGGATCAGACCCTCTTGCCGTGCGCACGCTCAACCCTACCCCAACCCAGGAACTCAGGACAAGAAGTACAGGGATCATTTCCGCTAGGGAAACATCCGAAACGCCCGAAGGCTTTTTGTGTAACAGGGATCACTTCCGCTAGGAAAGCATCCGAAACGCCCGCAGGCTTTTTGTATAACAGGGATCACTTCCGCTAGGAAAGCATCCGAAACGCCCGCAGGCTTTTTGTATAACAGGGATCACTTCCGCTAGGAAAGCATCCGAAACGCCCGCAGGCTTTTTGTATAACAGGGATCACTTCCGCTAGGAAAGCATCCGAAACGCCCGCAGGCTTTTTGTATCACGGGGATCACTTCCGCGGAGGGAAGCATCCGAAACGCCCGCAGGCTTTTTGTATAACAGTCACGGGGATCACTCTCGCATGGAGAGCATCCGAAACGCCCGCAGGCTTTTTGTGTAGCAGGACAGGACATGACAAGTGTAGGAAGTTGTTATTCTAGGGTGTCCACACACACGCACACACATGATAGCCCTACAGCATCAAAGTTGTTGTCAGGCTCAGACTTCGTCGTCAAGTCTGAGCCGTCAGGAGCGTCCCGGACGCTATCATTTCACGTCCGGTTCTATACATTCACAGTCTAACAGTTCTAGCAAACTAAGACCAAAGCACGGTCAAAAACGCAAGTGGGTACACTTGCCTGCGATGGCGAGTGTGTCGTCCTCCCGAAGCGCTTCGTCCAAGCGTCTCGTCCGTAGAAGTCCGTCTGAAATATCGCCACGGTGACGATGTCAGGTCTCAAATTCATCAAATCCTATTAGGTTTCGTTTCTAGGTTAAACATGGCTACCCTAACAATCACATGTCAAAATGTCCGTTCAGCCTATCCGACGATTCTATCCTATGTGCACAGTCAAAAGTCCGATCGTCGATCTACGGTTCCACATTGTTTTAAAGGAGCAGAAAGTAAATTTAGTTACATTAGTTGCCAGTTTTAATTAGGTTTTCTAAACTACGATGTGGGTTGTAGGATGACGATGGCGGACTAACCGTTGATGTCACGAATGTGGGTAGCGACGACGTGTACGTCCTCAACAGCGACACGTGCCTCGGGCTTTACTGTCAAAACTTTAAGAACTCAGGCGTGGTCGTACGGAAGGCGTGACCAACTCTGCGTCAAAAGATTCATGATATTAAACTAAGGTCTAAAACTTAATATGAATTATTCCAACCATCTTACACATATAGGCATTTACTGGTTATTAATCTTAATATTTAGACACAAACCCATTTAGTAAAGAAAATAGTATAGGTCAATTACTGTTATTTACTAACTTACCGTAGTTATAATAATTAACGTTGTACCCACCCACTAACATCTCATTTTACAAGTATACATCATTAGTTGGTATATCTATAATAACCTAAAACTTGATATATATGCACAATTGCACTTATATACAGCAAGTACAAGTACGCCACATGACTATAACTCAAACCCATTATTTATTTTACAAGCAGGACATCTAATACTAACATGCATTTACACTAACTGTATTACTAACTCATGTAGGTACACAGCACGATATAACTTACCACCGATGTTACGTCTCGTGCGTGCGGGGGAGGCGTAGACAACGGCGATGAAGACTGGAGGCGGAGGTCGGCGGTCTTGGCAGTGACGGCAGTGACGGCGTCTGGTGGCAGTGAAGTGGTGGAGGATGGCGAAGCAACGGCGAAATGAGGCAGCGGCGTGGAGGTTGGCGTTGACGCGGGTGGTCGAGGGGGAGGCAGGGCGTATTGCGACGGCGATCGGACGTACCGGTTGCTGGAGATGGCGAACGGCGTACTGGGGCGGAGACGGCTTCGCCGGTTGCTGAAGGAGGCGTAGGGTGGAGGAAGGCCGGGGAGCACAGCGAGCGGCAAGTTGAAGGCGCCTGGGCGATGTGAGAGGCGAGAGCGGCGGTTGCGTGTGTGTGGAAAAAGGCTCGCAAGAGGAGGTGGGAGGTGGGCTCTCGGAAATTTGGAGGGAGGCTTGCTTGCTGGTGGATGGGAAAGCAAAGGGTGCTAGGTTGCTTTCGAAGGAGAGGAAGGGATTAAGGGTGATAGGAAAATATGAAGGGCGGCTGCGTTCTTGCTTTTGCCCTAGGTTAGACGTATAAGGGGTTGGAGAGAAAAAGTTGGAGAAAGTGGGTAGAGTGACGTGGGATATGGTTAAGATTTAATATAATTAGATTTTAAAAGAAAGGTTAGTTACAAGTAGATATGGCCAGAACGTGGTGCCATGAGAATCTGGGGAAAAAAATAATTAGTTAAGATGCTTTAAGAATAAGATATGAATTAGGTTAAGATTATTAAACCGATTTGATTTGTTTAAAAAGACTCACAGCATTTGGCCCATTGTAACAAAATTAGGAAAAGGTCACTTTAACATAAAAATAGATAATAATTAAGTATATAAAAAAACGAATTGTGTTAACATATAAATAGATAATAATTAAGTATATAAAAAACGAATTGTGTTGGAAAGTTACGCACAGCCTTTAGGAATTCTAATGTTTTTTTTTTCTTTTAAAAAAAATGTTTTATTATTAGACATGATATTATTGCACAGTGGTCCCTCGATGTCCAAAAATTACAAGGAAGATACCGGGGCGATCGCGCCTCCTAGAGGATCGAGGAAACGGGATCCGGTCACGCGTCTGAGCTACGGAAAATAATAATAAAGCCAAATACGAATATTCACACACGAAACAAGACACACACAAAAATACGTACGACCGGAAAGTGGTCGTTACATGGACACTATTTGAGTATTTTTGTACATCTCTGCATCGTGGCTATTTTGTTTTCACTGGTTAACTACAGACCTGCGAATAAATCACATAAGTAATGGGCCCCCGAGAGCAGGTCGTTACAAGTTTGGTGGCCCATGCAGGTCCAAGCTAACTATCTTGTGAAGAATATAGTATGATCAGGATGTACAGTATAAAATACTCAAATTGAACTCTCGAGTACAGGACGTCTCGAGTGTTCACCTTTATTGGATAAACGGGTGAAGTGTTCTTATTACCCATCTTCCTTGATCCTCCTCGATCCTCATTATTTTCTTTAAACTCTTAACCCTTACTTAGGAACTTGTGTTCCGTTCTTGGTTACACCTTCAATGGTAACCTCTTTCATTGACAATCCGAGGGATCTTTGGTAGGTTGAACTATCTACTCACTTCATCATCAGCACTCTTCTTTCAGTTGGTGATGGCCACTCGATTGTCCTTCTTAGTCTTAGAGTATTTATAGTTGTGCTTAGCTCACCCATACTCTAGCTACGTCTATTTTAAGGAGAGTAGCGTTCAGCAGAACTTCGAGTTCGACAACGGAAGCGAATCGAAGGACGCTCAGAAGTATTTGAGGATGGTACTAGGGAAACTAAGACAAACCAACCCGAGATGTGTAAGCTGATACGACTACTTCTTCATATTTCTTGAACTTGTTTCCTTCTTCTATGTGAGCCTATTTTGACTTGAGACTAGCTATAGAAGCTATGATGATGTCAATAGTATGTATTCATACTTAACATCTCTTGTTTTCTTGATGCTATGATATCACATTATATTTCATGCTGTTAACAACTTATTTTCCTATATCGTAATCATCATCAAGCCTTCCCGTTGATCGTTTAATTGCTTAGGCAATGATCTGTCTTCTTAATTCCGAGGACGAAATTATTTTACGGAGGGTAGGATGTAAAGACTCGTATTTTTCAATACATTTAATTACGTATTTAACATATTTTCATTTTTAAAAAGTATTTTATAATGGTTGATCAGGAGTTTTAAGTGATTTCAAAATTTCTTATAAAAATATTTTGAAGCATCAAACCAGTTATGGTGTATTTTAGTAAGTTCTGGTTTCATCAAATACCTCTAAACAATTTCATAATAATTCATTTCTAATTTTTACTATTTTAGCTAAATGAATTAATTTTCTATTCAAACATCATCAAAATGTTATCGAACTTCTACAGTATCATTCTTTGATCCTTTAGGGCTCCCCATATTAATTTCATAATTTTCTGAATTCAAATCAATAGAGAAATCGTAAACCCGCATCCTAAACGTTTTGACCCAAAAATAGTATTCCCGTAGCTCAAACCCCAAAACGAACTTCGTATTCGCGATCCTCGCGACGATATGATCCCGGGCTATATTTTCGTAATTTTTCGGACACGTTTAAGCACAGGGGCAAAAATTGTCATTTCTCTAATTACATTCACTAATCACTTTTACCTTCACTAATTACGTTTTAACTTACCTTAGTTAACCTAAACAAAAATTACCCTAACCATGTCTAAAACGTAGGAGGGGACACGTTTAACCTTTCTTGGTTTAGTCAAAAAGCTAAACCAAATCATATTTATTATCCACCTAATGCCTTAATAAGGTTGGACTTAAATCACTAATTCTTTATTAATTTCTAACCCTATAAATAAACCCCTCTGTTTTTTGTTCTTTCCCTAACCCACACATAGCATAGTCTCTCTCCTTCTCTCATTTGTTTGCACCAAGCCCTTACCCGATGTCTCACATTAACCCCAAGGCCATTCTCTCTCTCGCGACTCCCTCTCTACCTCTCTCAACTCTCGCTCACCCTCTCGTTCTAAGCCCCGAACCTAACCCATCCTCTCTCAACTCTCTCTGTTCTCGCCTCTCTCCCTACCTCTTGTTCTAACATCGAAGACTGCATCCCATTCGAATCTCCTCCAAGCTCAGCCCGCGAAGAACCCAACCCATGCTCTCCCTCGTTGCAACACCCTCTCTCTCGCTCTCCTCCCATTGCCGCCGGTAAACTCACCGCCCCTGACAAACCACAGCGAAGCAGCATCCCTAACGCCCTCTCACAGCTGCTTCGTTCATTCGCCGCCTCCCCGCCGTCAACACACCGCCTCCGCCATGAACGCGTCCCCGAGCGCCCCACCGTCTCCGACAGGCCGCACTCCCGAGCTCCTCTCCTCACTCTGCTGATCACAGGAGCCATCGAGCGCCGCCAATCCCCAAACGAGCTCCCCGAGGCCAAGCCTCCGCTTCAGCTCCCAGCTCCAACGCCCCTCCTTCGTGCCCCACGACGAGCCCGCCCCGCCGAAGCCTCCGCCGCCGTCGCCACCTCCCCCGACGCAGACCGCCCCCCACTCGCCGTCCTTCGACGTGAAGCAACCTTCGCTGCCAACGTAAGAACGTGAGGGTGTGGAAATGTGTTTTTATACAAATTTTATACGAAAAAACGTATTTGCAAGCGTATTTATAATTATAGTATATAAGTTTTCTGGTTTAAAATTCACAATAAATAATATAGAGACCAAAAAATTACAAGACCAGCTCCAGAAAATCAGAAATAATGTTTTGGATCCAATGGCGCTAGTTTCACCTCAACCAGACGCGTAATTTTTCCAAAATAAATTTTTAAGCCTAAATTTTAAAAATGTTGTTTTCACTTAAAAATACATAACTTCTTATTTTCACGTAAACTAATACATGAGAAAATATATGTTGTAGTACTCTTCGAGACGGTCGTTTTGACAGCTCACTTGAAAATTTTTGACGCAGATTGCACATAGAATAAATTATGGAATAAATACGATAACTAATTAAAATTGGTTTTTAAATTGATTTTTGGCTTTTAAAAATTATAAAAATAACTAGAAGCTTCTGAAAAATATTTCCTCCTGCAATAAAATTATTTTCTTCATATCTAGCCTATATAAAAATTTAGAACGCTTTTCGGCGACGTTTCAATCATTTATAAAATCGAAACGATCAAGAAAAATAGATAGAAAATATTGTACTCTTTAACCGGCAATTTCTAGTGTTTGCAGGTACCAATCCCCGTGCACCAGCTCCTCTAGCTCCAACCTCATCTTGCTACGATGGGCTCGATATCTAAGTCACTCTAATTCTAGAATTAGAAGATAAGCAAGTGTACAAGCATGAACTTAGGATTTTATAAATGGACTCAGAACAAATATTGATCGAATGAACGACTAGAGACCTAAGTAACTGGAGAAATAATCAACTACAGAACAAATATTCACTTAAACCAACAGTTTTTGTAGTCCATGCTTATTTATGGTGTGTATGCATTGGAAGAGGATATACGAGCGTTACCCTTACGTTTTCCCCGTGTCTTAGCCGGTAAGATTCCGAGGGCAGAATCGTTCTTAAGGTGGGTAGGATGTAACGACCGGTTCTTTTGCCGTTACTATTATCTGTTTTCATCTAGTGTATTATCTTTCCCCGTATCCGTAGTCCGACGTTCCGTATCCGTAGTTAGGCGTGACTATCCCCGTACACGTGCCAGTTTTGACATGTTAATTATCACTATCATCATGTCATGACACTAAGTTAAATTTTTATTATTTTCATTATTATTATTATTGTTATTATTTTGTTAAGTATCTCTTATTAAAGTAATTTCAATTTTCAAATTCAAAATTCAACTTTCAAATCTTTTTAAACTTTTAATTTTCAAATGAAAACTTTCCTATTAAAACCCCATTCAAACCTAATGATTAGCTATTATTTTCCCTTCTTAAACCCATTTAATGATAATTCAAATGCTATTAATAAATTTTCAAATCCTTCTTATTAATCAACATCCCTATTATAACATAGCAATAAACCCTAGCCCAAGTTTGAAACCTACATTATGGCCGATCTAGCACAATATTGGCACACACGCATCAGCCAATTGGAAATGCACACATTAATATTTTTTTTATATACACCCTTAAGATATTATAATAAGAGCCTGGGAAACCCATGCTTCACGTGAGCCTACACCTTTCCTAACTCTTTCTATTTAACCCTAGCTTTTCTCTCTAACCAGGGACATCTCTAGCCTTCACCTGCTACCTATTATATATTATAAAACACCTGAGACTAGCCTTGTGATGTCATTTAAAATCCTAAAGCAAGTAGCCTATTTCTTTTTATATAAAAAAGGGGAACCCAAATCTGTGAACTCTTCACGTGCTGATGGACGTTTCAATCCCCCTCACACATTATAATAGGAAACCTTCCCTAAACTTTTGCTCACGTTCTGACCCAGCACCCTACTTCTAATATATATAAATAATAAAACCCTAGGTTACATTCGTTTTCTCTCCCTCCTCACAAAAAAAGAGAAATACCCAGCGCCGCCCTTGTTCTTCGCCTCGCTGAAAGAGCAGCACGAGCCCCCTTCACGGGCTGTGAAGCCCTCACGGCGTCTCCCCACCTCACGAGCTTGCCGGTGAATGAAACTCAGGCGGCCTCTCTTCTCCCAGGCGAGAGCACCCAGATCTCCCCTCTCCCCCGGCTCCTCCTCTGAGTCCTTCCTCCGGCGACAACGAAACCGCCCACCACCTCCGCCTTCAAAGCTCCCCGGTAGCTGAGCTCCTTCCGCCACCTTCCTCATCCCGCTGGCCTCGCTGCCGCGCCTACAGATGCCGCCACAGCCATCACCCCGCAACCCCGAGCGCCCCTCCTTCTCCGACGCCGTTGCTCCATCCGCCAGTACACCGGAGCCGCACCGCCGTCGAAGCAACTCCGCCCACGTCACCGATCGCCCAGCCCCCGAGTTTCTCCCCTCACGGCTTCTCCTCCCCCTTCGCACCACCACGCTCGGCCAACTTCTCCCCGCCGTTTCTTCTTCCTCTGGGCGACAACCCAGGTCATCCCCACGTCCTCGTCACCTCCCCTAGCCTTGGGCTGCCGCCCATCACCTTCCTCCTCGCCCTCGCACGTCGCAACCCTCGCCTCTTCTCCGCGGCCCCCGCCTCACGGCAACGCCTCACCAGAGCTCCCCTTCATCCACGCGAGGCGGCGCCTTCCCCCTCGCGAACACCGGACATCACCCCACCCTCGCCACTTTTCTCCACCACAAACACCCAAGTCGCCGCCCTCCTCCTTCTTGCCACCGCAACCTCGACCACACCGTCCCTCTTCACCGCCGGAGAGCGCCTGCTGCCGCTAGCCGCCTCTCCCCCGACTCCACGCCACCGTATCTCTTTCCTCACCGCCATTCCACGTCGCCTCCCGTTGTCGTGGCTACTTCCCGTGCAAGCGAAGGAAACGACATGATTTTACGCTAGCAAATGTGAGTACGTGAATATTATTACCTGCACAGTATATATAATATGTTACATATATATGTTATTTAAGCTCTGTTATCTATTAGTACTATTAGCTATAATGTTTCATACCGTATAAAATATTAGTATATTAAGTTAGATATAATGGTAAAACATGTATATTTTGTAAACAATGTACGTATTTCTAATGTTAGTGTTATATTATTTATTTGGTTGGCCACTCTTAGCTTAATACCGCGAACCTAATGACGCAGATAATCACGTTTCTCACTGCGATCACCTGACAATCCCAAAACCGTCTCAATCAGGCAAGTAGACGAATCCATGACACTCGATATCACCGTAAACATGCAAGTGTGCAATTTAATATGAATTTTTGAAGTTTGATGATTATTACCCTATTTTTACTTAAATCTGCATATCTTGAAAACTGCACGTGAAATGACACTTGGATTATTTCCATAATGTTCTAGACTAAAATGTGGTTTTTGGACCTATTACTTGATATCGTTCAATTTTAAACATTGGCAAAGAAAACTAGTTTTCGCAACCTGTTCGTTAAACTCACATGTTCAACACTCTCGTTAATTTATTGTAAATGTCGGGCAACCCTCTCTTAATGATTAAAGATGTTGTATAAATGGAAAGGTGACATTGTTAAATTGGTACATAACTTGTCTGGACATTTTTGAATGTTTAACAAATTATGACATCGTGAAATCGTGCGCCTCAAAGGTAGTATCGTGATATCATGATGTCGTGTGAGTCGACTAGGCCGGCTCGTGTTCCGGCAAACTTTTGGGTGGGGTTAGGGTTGAGCGGCCACTAGGCGTATGAAAGGTACTCTCCTCAAGAGCACCACCCGCACGCGGTGGGTTATCGTCAATCACGGTAAGCCCCCGTGAGAGGAACGACCTTCTCATCACGACCTACAGGCGTGAACCCTAGATTAGAATGCTAACACTTGACATGAAAAACTTGAAACGCTAACTTGGTCATCTTGAAATTGAAATGCTATTGAATTCAGAGTAATCTTAACCTTGATCTTGCAACTGTCTAGAACTGCATGCTAGGATTGTTTGTTTCCGCTTCTATGAATTGTTAAATGTTAAATTGCTGCAGTCACTTTTCTTTAATTATTAAATGGTTCTTAAATTCATATCATTTGTATTGCTTTCCTTGGGATGATAATATTTTCTTGCTGACCTTGTTGACATACATTCATGTTTTTGGATGTATGTCAGATCCCGAGTTTGAGCATTAGGAAGATTCTCTCGAGACGCCTGACTTAGAGGGCCAGATTTCGTCGTAGACGTCGAGCCGCTTTCTGTGGAAGACTAGAGCTCCTTTTTCCGTCTCTACTTCGAGTTTCAGCTTTAGTACCTTGTAGTAGGATTGGTGTCTCGTTGTAGTTTTTTTGGCCTTGCTGTGGCTTGTCTTGTAATTTAGTGTATGCATTATATATCTGGATGTGGCATTTATAATGAAATGTTTCCTGATTGTTCTGAAACGCAAATGCAAGAACCTCATCTGTGTTTTTATCACAGACGCTTATTGGACTTGAGCTTCACCGCTCCAGTTCAAGTGGGCCGTGTACGTTCTCGCTTCCAGTGTCTTTTGGGAAGCGGGGCGTTGTTGAATATTGGACTCCCCGGATTTGGTTTTGGATGATGAGCAAACATAAATAATTCATGAACTAACAATTTGTGAGCGCAGTATTGGAGATCGTCGCAAAAATCACGAGAACATTCAAAGCGATATCTCAAGACTTCTCAAAGCACGTATTCATGCCTAAAGCTTCGTTGAAGCTCTTGCGCCGTTTTGGAAGTCATGAAGAATTAATCGAAGCTCTCGAAGACCATTCTTTAAGGTTTTATTTATAGTCTTTTAGCTTCGATCTATAGAATGTTAAGCCTTGAGTATATCTTACGATTCTAACTTCATAACGCTCATATCGTAGCTCTAGGATCTTAGTACAAGTTCATTCTAACTTCCTCGAAGCGTCGCGCTTCGATTCGGACTTATTTGTGCATGTTAGTTGGTACAAGAAGACGTACTGACCGACTAGATGGTGATCTAGTCGGTCAGCAACTCATCTTGGACCTACTTGTTTGCTTCCTTAGTTTCTTGCACCTTACTGTTTACAGTCAGTCGGTCTACGTTGACTCACCGACCGACTAGTTTGTGAACTAGTCGGTCAGTGATGCTTCTTTGACCGACTAGTTGTGACTTACTGTTCATGATAAATTTCTCCTAAGCTACTGTTTATCATTAGTCGGTCTAAGAACGTTTGGTGACCGACTAGTTGATAATCTAGTCGGTCAACTTTTGTTCTTGGACCGACTAAGTCAATTTGTATTCAGACTATTTCATTATGCCTCTTAGTCGGTCTACGTTCACTGACTGACCGACTAGTTGTGAAACTAGTCGGTCAGAAAGTCTTCTTGGACCGACTAGATTTCTAGGTCTGAATTTCTATCTTTTCTCAGTTCCTCTCTTAGTCGGTCCATGTTGTTTGACTGACCGACTAGTTGATGAACTAGTCGGTCAGTGGTTGTTCTTTGACCGACTAGTTTCCTCAGATTTCTATCCGTTGGAAATTGACCTAAGTTGTTTTTATGGGACCCTATAAATACGAACCTAGGTCATTTCTATCTAGGTTAGAGCTGCCATTAAGAGATTCATTGAGATAGAAAGAGATAGCCATTCTCACTCATTTCTAAAGCTCTCTTCCTCACAAGAAACCCATTCTCTCACTTTCTAGATCTAGAATCCATATTGAGAGAAGTTTGTTCTTGGTGAGCCCTTCAAGCTCTAGCTTGATTCAAGTCTCCAAATCACTCCTAGGCACCTATTGCTGGTCATTTCTTTGGTGCTAGGTCTTGGTGAATTCATCTTCCTCAAATCCTTCCTTTCACCTATTTGGTAAGAAAAACTCAAGGTATAGGATTTTGTGGTAAGTTTGCTTATTTCAATATAAACTCATTTATATTGCTTGTTGATTCTCTCGGTTGTGAGAGAAGGTTGTGATCCCGGGTTGTGGGATTCACTATTGCCTTTGTTGTATGATTTGATCTTGTGAAGGTTTTTCACAAGATATTCATATTGGAAATCTTGGGTTAGGGTTTCTAACCTAAGTATCCGGAGGGGATCCGGGTGGTTGGGACGTAGGATCACCGGGAACAAGTCAGGGAGACTTGGGTGGATCCGAACCCATTAACATCTTTTGTTAGCATTGTTAATTTTGTTGTTGTCATTCAATTTAAGCTTCCGCAAATTGATTTGGTAGTTGTTTGCACTATAATTTGGAATTATACTCCTTGTTATTTTTAAAGTACTATTCACCACCCTCTAGTACTTGTGCAGTAGCTTGTAGGGCATTACATTTGGTATCAGAGCCAGATACTTAGCTATGTCTGCCAACGACAACAAGACCTTGCGTCCACCTTCCAACTATGACACCTTCAGGAACCGAGAAGGAGCATCTTCGGTGATGGAAGGACATTCCTCTACGAGGCCTCCATTCTTCAACGGTACCAACTACGGGTACTGGAAATGCCGGATGGAAACCTTCCTCAGGAGTGCATCTTTATGGAGGACTACAATGAAGGAATACATCGAACCCGAAGAAGAAGACTTTGAGAAATGGACTACCGCGGAGATCGCCGCGGAGGTAAGCAATGCCAAGGCAATGAACGCCTTGCAATGCGCATTGGAGCCCGAGGACTTCAATAAGATATGCACATGTAAGAGTGCATATCAAATTTGGAACTCCCTCCTCATTCTTCATGAAGGGACGAGTAGGGTAAGAGACTCTAAACTCGTAGTCGTAAACAAAGATTACGAAATGTTTCATATGCAACAGGGCGAGAAGATGAAGGAATATTACGCTCGCTTCGTTGACATAATAAACGAGTTAGAGGCCCTCGGCAAGTCCTACACTCAAAAGGAGAAGTGCTAAAAGCTTATCGAAGGACTTCCTTCTTCTTGGGAGAAACGTACCTTCGCCATCGAGGAAGGTAATGACATGAATAAGTATACCGTAGTTCAATTGATGGGTACTTTGATGTCATACGAGGTACGCAAAGATAGCAAGGTGAAGTTACAAGAAAAGATGAAGTCCTATTTGAACCAAGACGCGCCTAAGAAAAAGGCGATTGCATTCAAGGCGGCTTCATCCACCTCTACCGATGATGAGGACTCGGAAGAAGAAATGGACATGGAATCCATTGCACTCATGGAAAAGAAGTTCAATCGCTTCTTCCGAAAGGGTAACTTCAAACAAAAATCTAAATTTACTTCTACTAACGCCTCTCCACCTTTGTGCTTTAAATGCAATAAGCCAGGACACATCAAAGCGGATTGTCCTCAAAACAAGCAAAAGGAGAAGTGGAAGGCGCCGAAGTTCGACAAGTCAAAGAAGTACAAAAAGGGGTACAAAAAGGGACTTGTCGGAGCAACATTCACCGACTCCGAGGATTCCTCAAGCGGAGAGTCGGACGATGAGAAAGTGGAGCAAGCGCACATGTGCTTCATGGCAAGAGAGGAGCATGATCAAGGATCTTCCTCCTCCGATGATAGCGACGACGAAGGCGATGAGGTAACTATGGATGATCTTAGGGATGCTAACTCTCATTTATGGTCTAAATACACTAAATTAGTAAATAGATATACTAAAGTAAAAGATGACCTAGCTAGCATTCAAACCTCGCCTAAGACTATCATCACCAACAACGACACCGTTGTTGAAGAGTTAAGAAATGAGATTGTTAATCTCAAATCTAAACTTGAACATGTTAGCATTGATGATCCGGAAGAACATAGGATAGCGGATTTAACTTCTCAAAACTCGATTTTGAGTATTGAGAACGAGAATCTCAAATCTCGTGTTTATGTGCTCACATCGCAAGTATCCACTTTGGATACTTCTATGCGTTCTCTCAAAGAGAAATATGAGAACACATTAGGCCGAATTAATAAATTCAATAAGGGTAAGGACCATTTGGATAAAATCCTAAGTTACTTACTTCCGGCCAATCATCACATTGGTTTGGGGTATACGATGGGATGTCCGTCCAAAGCGGCCACTACTTTTGTTAGGCCAACTTCCGTTGACTCTACGAGTGGTAGCAAACACTCTATTGGTAGTTTATCTACCAATGGTGCTTCCACCTCGTCCACACCCTCTTTCGGAAAGAAACCCACTTTGGGTGGACCTCCAAAGAAGGGGCATGCTTATATGTACACAAATACCATGCCACGTAGGAATACACGTCCTACTCCACCATCTCACACATATGATGATTTCTATGCAACACATTCTCGGGCACGTGCACACCATGTGAGACACCCTCACGCACGTATTTCCACACATGCATATGTTCACCCACCTCATCATATGAATAATTCTCGTCGTGCACCATTCCATCATGTTCCTTATGCCTATCCACGACATGCATCACGTAGAAACCAACAACGCATGCATGCACCCAATAGGATGATGGCTCCCAAAATTTTCACTATTTGGAGCCCAAAGGACACAAGCATGGATGAAAAACAAGTGTATATGAATGCTTATTTTTCGGATGTTGTGCATAGTAGAAATTATGTGGGGAAGTCTAAGTCCAATTGGACTTGGCATCCAAAGGTCTAACTTTTGAGGACCCAATGACCTTGGGTACCATGATATGAAAGTTTCTATCTTTAGGTACTCAAGGAAAAGAAAAAGAAGAGGAGCAACAAATTTAAATTTAGCTCCAAAGGGAATTGGATACTCGATAGCGGGTGTTCAAAACACATGATGGGTGACACTCAATTGCTCTCCGGAGTGGTTCCCATTGCAAATGGAAATAGCTTCGTATTTGGAGGCAACGAGAGCGGAACCATCGTCGGTGTTGGTACAGTGGGTAACCCGTCTAAACCCTTAATTAGTGATGTCTATCTAGTTAATGGTTTAAATCATAATCTTATTTGAATAAGCCAACTTTGTGACAAAGGTTACAAAGTTAGCTTTGCGAAAGGATTGTGTCATATTTCAAATGATAATAATAAATTATTATTTTCCGGCACACGTCATAAAGATATCTATATTTTGGATCTTCCTAAGTCATATGAACAATGTCTCGTTGCCAACACAAGTGAACAACACTTATGGCATCGACGCTTTGGACATGTGAACTTTGGAACACTTTATAAGCTTTCAAAATTAAATTCCATTAAAGGTTTTCCGAAGCTCGTTTTTGAAAAGAAAAGTTTTTGTGATTCTTGTCAACGTGGCAAGCTTCCTAAATCTTCATTTAAACCTAAGAAAAGCATTTCTACGAAACGGCCACTAGAGCTATTACATCTAGATTTATTTGGGCCAACTAGAGTTGCTTCCTTAGGAAATGCAAGATATGGACTAGTCATCGTTGATGATTATTCAAGATTTACATGGATATTTTTCTTATGTAATAAAAATGAAGCTTTTGAAAACTTCACAATATTTGTGAAGAAAGTACAAAATCTCATCGGAACCACCATTGTCACTATTCGTAGTGATCATGGGGGTGAATTTGAGAATGAGACTTTCTCAAATTTTTGTGACGATCTTGGAATTACTCACACGTTTTCTTTCCCTCGCGCACCTCCTCAAAATGGTGTTGTTGAGAGGAAGAATAGAACGCTTGTGGAGTGTGCTCGCACTATGCTCGAAGATAGTCAACTTGGTTATCAATTTTGGGCGGAAGCGGTACACACCGCTTGTTATGTGTTTAATAGAATACTTTTGAGGACCGGCACCAAACAAACTTGCTATGAATTGTTGTTTGGTAGATTGCCTCAAGTTAAACATTTTCGTGTTTTTGGCGCAAAATGTTTTATTAAAAACACATATGATAATTTGGACAAGTTTGATCCGAGATCGGATGAGGGGATATTTGTTGAGTATTCCTCACGTAGCAAAGCCTACCGGATATACAACAAAAGATCCTCTACGATCGAGGAATCACTTCATGTCTCTTTTAATGAGAATTTTACTAATTCTAGAATTTCAAATGATAATGATTCTATGGATGTTTTATGTGATTCGTTTGAAAATTCTAAGACTATTGATTCAATTGATCCTATTGAGACTAACCCGACTAATGAAGTTGTTGAGAATGTGTCTAGTGATCAAGGTATTCCCAAGAGGCTTCATACCGTTCGCGACCATCCCCATGAGCAAGTCATTGGTAATATTCATGATAGTGTCAAGACGAGATCGCAAGTCCACCACTTCGCCAATTGTGCCTTTGCCTCATCGATAGAGCCAAAGAATATAGTTGAAGCGTGCGAAGATAGTGCTTGGATCCTTGCCATGGAGGAGGAACTCATTCAATTCGAGAGGAATGAGGTATGGGAGCTTGTTCCTTTGCCATCGAAGAACCACACCGTCATAGGGACAAAGTGGATCTTCAAGAACAAAACCGACAAAAATCAAGTCGTCGTCCAGAACAAAGCTCGGTTAGTTGCTCAAGGCTATCGCCAAGAGGAAGGTATCAATTTCGAAGAATCCTTCGCTCCGGTAGCTAGATTAGAATCAATTAGACTTTTATTGTCTTATGCATGCCATAAAAATTTTAAGTTATTTCAAATGGATGTTAAAAGTGCATTTTTAAACGGAGATGTTGTTGAGGAAGTTTATGTTTCTCAACCTCCGGGCTTCATAAATGAAAAATTTCCAAATCATGTTTTTAAACTAAAGAAAGCTCTTTATGGTTTGAGACAAGCTCCTCGAGCTTGGTATGATCGCCTAAAGAATTTTCTTTTGGATTTGAACTTTAAAATGGGCGAAGCCGATTCTACACTTTTTGTTAAGCATGCGAATAATGATATTTTATTAGTTCAAATTTATGTTGATGATATCATTTTCGGTGCTACTAACTTCACTCTTTGCGAAGAGTTTTCTAATGTTATGAAGGAACAATATGAGATGAGCCACATGGGCGAACTCAAATATTTCTTAGGTCTCCAAATTCGCCAATTGAACGATGCAATCTTCATCCACCAAACGAAGTATACGGTGGAGTTGCTTAAGCGATTTGGAATGGAGAGTGCTTCCGGGAAAAAGACTCCAATGAGCACGATTACGCATCTTGACAAGGATACGGGCGGTAAGGATGTAGACATTCGTCTATATCGAGGTATGATAGGTAGTTTACTTTATCTTACCGCAAGTAGGCCCGATATTATGTTTGCCGTATGCATATGTGCTCGTTATCAGTCTCAACCTAAGGAGTCTCACTTAGTAGCGGTTAAACGTATTTTTCGCTATCTAAGTTACACTTTAGATTTTGGATTACTTTATCCGAAATCTAGCACATATGAGTTAGTCTCATATAGTGATGCCGATTATGCGGGATGCAAATCCGACAGGAAAAGTACTAGTGGCACTTGCCATTTTCTAGGAAATTCTCTTGTCTCTTGGTTTTCCAAGAAGCAAAATTCCGTATCACTTTCAACCACCGAGGCGGAATATATTGCCGTCGGTGCCGCTTGTGCCCAGGTTCTTTGGATGAGACACACACTGAAGGATTTTGGTATTCACTGTGATACTAGCCCTATCATGGTGGATAACCAAAGTGCTATCTGTCTTTCAAAGAATCCGGTGCACCATTCTCGATCTAAACACATAGATGTCCGACACCATTTTTTAGATGATCATGTTGCTAAAAAGGACATCATTTTAGTGTACGTTGAAACCCAAAAGCAAATCGCCGATATTTTCACGAACCCCCTAAAGGAGGACTCCTTTGTGCGGTTACGTCGAGAATTGGGGATTATGGGTGAATCCGAGATATAGGATTCATGTTTCATTCAATTATCTTGCATGCTATTATATTTCGCGATATTTCGTTCATGCTAGATTTTTTGAATTTTTGGGGATTTTATGTGATATGTTTGAATTTGTGCTCGAATTCTTATTTGAATGTCGTATTTAAGATTTCGACGTTTTATGGGGTAATTTAGATGACTAATGAGAGTGTTAAGATGTTTCATCCAAGTGGTTTGTGAAGAGAACTCATTTTTCAATTTTTGGACTCTTCTAGTCGGTTTCAGTTTATTAGCCAACCGACTAGATGCGCATCTAGTCGGTCAGCTAGTGAACTCAGACCGACTAGATCAAGCTTTAATCTAACTCTTATCTTTTTCTTTCCTTAGTCGGTCACAGTACACTAACCGACCGACTAGATTGAAAACTAGTCGGTCAGTGAGTATACTGCGACCGACTAATTCTAGCCCTAAAAATTCCTGTTTGCCTCTGTTTCGACTTAGTCGGTTCAAGCTCATTGACC
This sequence comes from Scilla litardierei, assembly GCA_030789695.1. Classification (NCBI taxonomy): domain Eukaryota; kingdom Viridiplantae; phylum Streptophyta; class Magnoliopsida; order Asparagales; family Asparagaceae; genus Scilla; species Scilla litardierei. The sequence goes on along the minus strand of CM061139.1, from coordinate 31,576,750 downwards.
GACCGACTAGATCGTAATCTAGTCGGTCAGTGCTTGAACTGTGACCGACTAAGTGTGTTAGGGCAAACTTGTCTTTTCACTTTCCCGATCGACTTAAACACCTTCTATCCGACTATTTTTGGTTTTAGTCGGTTGTCTAAGTCTCTCCAGCTCGATAACCCCCCTAAACCCCGATCGACCTCTTCGTCTTCCTGTCGATTCCGGCCATCTTTCCGTCCATCCCCGCCGTCCGATCGCCGTCTCCCTCTCTCCTAGGTATAACCCCTCTCCTAGATCGTGTTTTATCTATTTAGGGTTTGTTCTAGGCTTCATTTCATCATCTTGGTGTTCTAGGGTTTCGGATTTTTTCACTCTTAGGGCTTGGTGCTTGCTTGATCTCGATTTTTAGGTTTGTGCTTAGGGTATTTGAACCTATCTTCGTCGCTTGCTTGTACTCGTCGTGCCACGATCATGGCAAAGACGAGGATTCCTATCACTTCATCTGGGGCTTCCCCAATGAGTGTAGAGCCTTCTAACCCTAGGAATCCATCTAAGCCCAAGCGTCGTGCTAAATCTACCCAAGCTTCTCCGTCTTCGCCTCCTCTGAAGAAGCAGAGGACGGCGACGGTCAAACCCCGAAAATCTAAGTCTAAAAAGCCCATACTCCACTCTCCCTCTACTCCTCCTGATTCCGATACTGAGTTTATCCCTGAGGATGAGTCTGGCCATAGGGAACCTACTCCTCCACTTCGTCCTAGGACTCGCCAGCCTAAGGGAAAGGGCCCAATGCCAGCGGGTGGTGTTGACATATCGTTGTGTCGCGACGACCCTATGTGTCTAGCGGCCTACAACCGTATTGAACACTGCCCGATGCTATTGGAGCACTATGTTCAGTTTTCAGATTTCCTTGGCTTAGCTGATCTTCTCTCATATAGTGGCCTATTGGATTATCTTCGATATGACCCCAAGGCGAATCCTAGACCATATCCTCGCCTGGTCAAATTATTCTACGCCAATCGTGTCCGAGGCCTGTACGATGAGAGTCACTCCATCGAGACTACTGTCTTGGGAACTCCTATAGTTCTCACGGCAGAAATCTTGGGGGAGATACTTGGTTGTTCGTCGTCCGGTCTCCTTCCGTCGGATATTTCTGTTGATGATATCGCCTCCTTGGATCAGTCCGTTCTTTCTGATATCTTCCATGTGATCCCTCCTGCCCTCATTGGTGTTCCTTTGAAGTCGTTCAAACCTAATGCATGGGTGCTTAATCTCATTCTGAAGTCGTGCTTGCTTCCCAAGTACGGCTCATCTTCTCTGCCATCCCAGCCTTTTCTCAAGCTGATTTACGCTCTTTTCTTGGGTTGCGAGATTAATTGGGCTCGCGTTATACTCGATAAGATGGACTCTTTCGAGTGTATTCGCAAGACCAATAAATCTGCGCATATCCCTTACCCGTGTCTGTTGACCCTGGTTTTCCGTCATTTTCGTGTCCCTCTCCCTCCTGACGATGAGCGTCCTTTGGGTCCTCTTCTGAACACGACGGCCGTTAAGAAATCTCTTGCGGCGCTTCGTCACGTGCAGAGGTCGACCACATCTACTTCCCAGGCTACTCCATCAGCTGCTGCAGCACCCACTCCTCCTGCTACATTAGATGATGTCGTACGCCTTCTTCGTCGGCACGAGTCGCGTTTGGCTCGTACCGAGGAGGTCGTCTGCCGTATGGCTCAGATGATGGGCATTGATCTTCCTCCTTCCGTTTCTGAGGCCGAGGAGATGGACGATGAGGAGATTGACGATCTTGTCACTTCCTTGGCTCGTGGCGATGAGGCCACTGCCACTGCTGCTGCTGCTGCTACCACTTCTGCTCCTAGAGTTGGCACCACTTCCGGTGCTCCAGAGACTTCTGCTTCAGTAGTTCAGACTTCTGAGGCTGCTGCTGTTCCTATTGACGAGCCTGCTCCTGTCTTACCTGCTGTTGAGACCCCTGCTGTTGCGACCCCTACCGTTGAGCCTACCGTCGATGTCTCCACACCTGCCCCGACGATCCCGTCTGTTGACACGCCTCTCCTCCCTGCAGAGCCTGAGTCCACTCTGTCGACTGGACCCACGGAGACTGCAGATCTAGCCACTTCCTCGTGATCGTCAGTTCCGAGGACTCTCCACTACTCTTTGGATGATATATCTTATTGAGAGTATTTTGGGTTAGGATGGAGTTTGAGGGTTGTTTTGATGTATTTTTGAGTTTTCTGGATGTCGGTGTTGGGTATTTTGATGTACTTTGGATGATGTTGTTGTACTTTTTGATGTTTATATAGATGATGTGTCGTACTTGATATGATGTACTTCTTGTATTCGATATCTTTTTGGATGTACTCATGATGTTTTCATATATATATACATCGTCGTTCTCTTTGTCTTATTCGTCGTGCACATTTAATATTCGTTCAACGCTTATGAAATGTGATTTCGTCGCTCGACGCTTAAATGCTTGGTTAAATAGATTATATTTCTATATTTGTATAGAATTATTTTCCATGCACAAATTTAACCAAGAATATTGAATATTGAAGAGTATGTTTCTTTATTCAAGAAATGAATAATAATTTGGTATTTTTGATGATTTTAATTATCGCTTTTTGATAATGGACAATTTGGCACACCTTGATTTGATTTCACCACTTTTCCCTTGGTGTCAATTTGTTCCATCGTCATTGTCTACGACTCCCGATGTTGGATTTTCCATTTCCTAGTTGTTGTCGTTGTATGCCCCCCATTTTTGGGATAATGCCAAAGGGGGAGAGATAATGATAATAAATAGGGCAAATGAAAATTTAACTCAATTTCCAAGAATCTAATTTGATGTGTTAGATTCAGGGGGAGTTAAGATATATATAAGGATTTTCAAAATCCGATATTTCAAAAATCGATTCTCTTTATTTATCTTACTCGTCTGATTGATGCAATTCATATATATTCATTTTGGAATTAACGTGTCATCAATGCAGGGGGAGTAAGTATTTTTCATTTGAATCATTATTTTTGATTATTATTTATGTTGGTTTGTCATCACCAAAAAGGGGGAGAATGTTTAATATTGGACTCCCCGGATTTGGTTTTGGATGATGAGCAAACATAAATAATTCACGAACTAACAATTTGTGAGCGCAGTATTGGAGATCGTCGCAAAAATCACGAGAACATTCAAAGCGACATCTCAAGACTTCTCAAAGCACGTATTCATGCCTAAAGCTTCGTTGAAGCTCTTGCGCCGTTTTGGAAGTCATGAAGAATTAATCGAAGATCTCGAAGACCATTCTTTAAGGTTTTATTTATAGTCTTTTAGCTTCGATCTATAGAATGTTAAGGCTTGAGTATATCTTACGATTCTAACTTCATAACGCTCATATCGTAGCTCTAGGATCTTAGTACAAGTTCATTCTAACTTCCTCGAAGCGTCGCGCTTCGATTCGGACTTATTTGTGCATGTTAGTTGGTACAAGAAGACGTACTGACCGACTAGATGGTGATCTAGTCGGTCAGCAACTCTTCTTGGACCGACTAGTTTGCTTCCTTAGTTTCTTGCACCTTACTGTTTACAGTCAGTCGGTCTACGTTGACTCACCGACCGACTAGTTTGTGAACTAGTCGGTCAGTGATGCTTCTTTGACCGACTAGTTGTGACTTACTGTTCATGATAAATTTCTCCTAAGCTACTGTTTATCGTTAGTCGGTCTAAGAACGTTTGGTGACCGACTAGTTGATAATCTAGTCGGTCAACTTTTGTTCTTGGACCGACTAAGTCAATTTGTATTCAGACTATTTCATTATGCCTCTTAGTCGGTCTACGTTCACTGACTGACCGACTAGTTGTGAAACTAGTCGGTCAGAAAGTCTTCTTGGACCGACTAGATTTCTAGGTCCGAATTTCTATCTTTTCTCAGTTCCTCTCTTAGTCGGTCCATGTTGTTTGACTGACCGACTAGTTGATGAACTAGTCGGTCAGTGGTTGTTCTTTGACCGACTAGTTTCCTTAGATTTCTATCCGTTGGAAATTGACCTAAGTTGTTTTTATGGGACCCTATAAATACGAACCTAGGTCATTTCTATCTAGGTTAGAGCTGCCATTAAGAGATTCATTGAGATAGAAAGAGATAGCCATTCTCACTCATTTCTAAAGCTCTCTTCCTCACAAGAAACCCATTCTCTCACTTTCTAGATCTAGAATCCATATTGAGAGAAGTTTGTTCTTAGTGAGCCCTTCAAGCTCTAGCTTGATTCAAGTCTCCAAATCACTCCTAGGCACCTATTGCTGGTCATTTCCTTGGTGCTAGGTCTTGGTGACTTCATCTTCCTCAAATCCTTCCTTTCACCTATTTGGTAAGAAAAACTCAAGGTATAGGATTTTGTGGTAAGTTTGCTTATTTCAATATAAACTCATTTATATTGCTTATTGATTCTCTCGGTTGTGAGAGAAGGTTGTGATCCCGGGTTGTGGGATTCACTATTGCCTTTGTTGTATGATTTGATCTTGTGAAGGTTTTTCACAAGATATTCATATTGGAAATCTTGGGTTAGGGTTTCTAACCTAAGTATCCGGAGGGGATCCGGGTGGTTGGGACGTAGGATCACCGGGAACAAGTCGGGGAGACTTGGGTTGATCCGAACCCATTAACATCTTTTGTTAGCATTGTTAATTTTGTTGTTGTCATTCAATTTAAGCTTCCGCAAATTGATTTGGTAGTTGTTTGCACTATAATTTGGAATTATACTCCTTGTTATTTTTAAAGTACTATTCACCCCCCCTCTAGTACTTGTGCAGTAGCTTGTAGGGCATTACAGGCGTTACACCCCCTCTTCGTTGTAGAGTGCACCAAGTCTTTGATCGAGTAGCTCCGAATCTTTGAGCAAGCTCGATCTACGACTGAAACTATTCTTCCTCTCTTCTACCTATTCTCCCGACGGGTCCTAGCAAGACTACGAGGGGGGTTTGGATTTGGATCCAGGCGTCTAAGACGCAGGTCTGCTCAAGTGAAACCTTCTACCGCAAGTGATCGGCTCAGAGGTGGGTGTCGGCTCGGGCGGATCGTTTCGAAGGTGCAAGGCGGCTCGGGTGGATCGAGTCAAGGGTGCAAGGCAGATCGGCTACGAGGAGCGTAAGAAGCCGGTGCGATACATCTTGCCAATCCCAGGGTTGAGATTCCGGATATGTTCTTTAAGCTTTTTAGTATATTTAATTTCATCGCAGTAGGATAGATCCCTCTTGGGGTGGGCTGGACCCACCCCAAGTTGGCATAGATCGGGCTAGGCTCTGGTTCTCTCAGGGCCTAGCTAAAATGTTTAGCTAGCATGTTTTATTTTTGACTGCATTTTATACCTCTGTGGTCCGTCCGACTTAGGACGGGTACAGATTTGAGCCCTGAGGGTCCGCCAAAACCCTTCAAAATGTGCCCTAAGGGTCCCTCAAAACCCATCAACTACAAAACATGAGGATTAGTCATAATTGATTATATTTGTTTATAATCAAAACCACATTGGGGGATCCAATAGTCAACATTCTCCCACTTTTGATGATGATAAATAATCATAACCATAATCACTAATTGTACTTAAAATTAAAATACTTACTCCCCCTGCATTGATGCCAACCACTTTAGTCCAGAAAAACATATAAATAATGACTCATCAATGCATAGTCAAGGATATGTGTATCACATGAATTGTGTTTTGTACTCACTAAAGCCAATCAACATATATGAATACACAAGGCATGAAACATATGATGACACACATTGACTAAGTTGAAGCATGAATAAGGAGATCAAGTCAATCAATTATATTGGAATTCATTTTTAAGAGTAACTCCCACTGAATCATATATCCATATCAAAAAGGAGATTCATGGAGTTAGGTAAATTTCAACCATACATACCTCTCATATTTTATGGTTATACATTCCTTTCTTTTCCTCTTTGTCATAATCCAAAAAGAATGGGGATGGAGTAATAACAACAACATAATACTTTAAATGGAAGTGTTGTCATTAAGCCATTCATAGTAGGCTTGTATCAAAACAAATCTCATATGGATATGATAATATTCATCATTCAAAATATATTTATTTAATCATGGAACACACATGATTATTCTTTTCTCTCTTCTTAATAACAATTCTCTCTTATCCTTTTGAAATACGCAATCAAATGCAAATACATGCTTTATATGGCCCATATAAGATGAACATCAATGTGCAAAAATATGCCAAAAAGTGACGATGAGCTTGTTGAGAGATGTATACCCTCGAGGAAATTTATCTATATAAAACATCTTGTTCATGAATGAAAGTATGCTCTCTGGTATCAATTGTCTAATGTATTTTTGTTATGATATTTTCATTAAATTACTTAGATAATTTCCTAAGACTCATAGTAAGGTCATTCACGTATCTAGATAGAGATCTTGATTATGAGTAGTGTTTGAAAGATAGGAGCTTGAGTCATAAAAGCGTTCAAGGTCATAGATGCGTCGAGAATAGGATATCAGAACATTGGACAGACCATTGTGTCTTTGTCTTGATGATCTTATAATCATTCGACCTGGCAAAGTCGGAGACAAGACACAGGTGCTCATTGGAGAATGAGTCCACTGAACGACCAATAAAGAGTTATCAAATGGTTAAAAATTAACTAACTGTCATTAATAACTCTCTAGTGATGATAGGCAAGTTGGTCCTTAAGACTTGGGGTCATTGTATGAACCTATGCATGAACATCATCACTTAGATATATGATCTAACCTTGAGTTTTCACTCGCTAAAAGGTCTTAGGTTGGGTGACACTTGAAGTGTACGAGGTAAGTAGTGATCCAGATAGGATTCGTCTCTTCCGTATATGGGAAGTTAGTGTCACAGGCACAGTACGATTCTTGGTAAAACCTTGGCCAAGGTATGTTGTAGGAAGTACACCATGTATTTATCCAAGACCGAATCATACTGGCCAGTGCTAGCTAGTAGGGTTAACAGTTTACCATACCCTAAGCCATGCAGTGACATAGTTAAGACGAAGGGACTAAAACTACAGTATTAATCATGGACACAGTCAGAGTGATCCCGACGACACTTTTATCGATGGGTCAATCACGTAATTATGATGCTGAAACATGCACAACACATGCTGCTCGTGGTTACTATCGTCTATGGATTTCGAGTCCCAACCTGTAGTAGGGTCAGGCTGTAGGGTCTCACACCGAGTAGGATTTATGTCTTAGTAATAGAAAGAATGTTAAGAGGGATGCATTTGATGCATTGGAATAATTTAGCTCACAAGTAAGTTGTGAGATTAAAGCTAAAGAGTTTAGCATTTGAGACTTTACACATTATGTGTAATTAATACTTGGTATTAAGTCGACAAAGATGCATGTGGTCGAAGAGGACTTCCTGAGAAAACCATCGGAAGAAACCTTATTCAAATCGGAGCTCAAACGAGTCTGAAAACATGAAAATGGCATCAAAAGGCACAAGTGGGCTTGCGGGTCTGACCCGTGCCTGGCAGGTCAGACCCGCTAGAATTTAGCTGGTCAGACCCGCATAGTGCGGGTCCGACCCACGTGGCTGCCGCCTGCGTGTGCTGCATATGGGCTACGTCCACGCGCCTGCACGGGCCGCCCCTCCCTGACGCGCCCCACGTGGCACGACTTGTGCTGCCTCGGGAAGCGAGAATTCGCTTTTTTTGTACAAAACACGATTTCAATGTCTATTTTCGATATTTGAGGGGTCAAATGATATCGGAATTGGACGTCGTTTTTTTCTATGCGATCATTGTCTCGAGATCTTCGATTTGACAGGTTGTTTCAAAGTCAAAACTTAGAAATGGATTTATAATTGATTTTGGAATTTTGGACTTCTATTAAATCAAACCCGAAATACCCATTCTAATAGTCCCACATCGCTCGGAGCAACGGAAGAGGGTGCCGGCTTCCTATATAAATAGGGGGTAGCACTCCTCATTAAAACTTGCACTAAGTCTCAGATTCGAAAAGCTCTAGAAACGTTTTTGAGCATGCTCGATATAAGACTTAAATTATTTCCCCCTTATAATTATTCCGATCCTCCTATCGAGTCCTAGCAAGACAACGAGGAGGGTTGGATCCGATCCAAAAGTGTTGTAATTACAGAAACCGAATAGAGGCAGGAACGAAGTTACTAAGTAATATGGGCTGAGTCACGGACTAGGCCGCTCTCTTTAAGATGTTTCGTGGCTCTGCCCAAGTCTGTGCATGCAGTTGTAGCCCCACCGTCCCCAGGATAAAACAGCCCAGAATCTCCTCTGGTGACGCCCACCTTTGCACTGGAAGGTGATCGACAAGAACAAACACCATACGTGGAACACTGTTCATGAACTAGAAAATCTCAGGAAGAAATTTAGAACAAAAACATAGAAGAAGAGAGGTTTTTGTAACAGAGAGTTTTCGCAGGAGGAAGAAGATATTTTCGTTGTGCTTCAAAAATGGAATGCACGCACATTTTTATAAAGAAAAAATTTTACCGTTTGAAAACGAGAAAGTTAACGCGAGTTAATACAAGATCTGAAAATTAACGCGAGTTAATTTTGGATCTGGGATTAATGAGCGTTTAATTATAAATCTGGACGTTTAAAATTCAAACGTTTGAAATTCGTTTTTAAAATTCAAATCAGTTTGGAAATTTTTAAAAATAATTATTTTATCCAAATAATAATAATCGCACGCACGTACGACACGTCACGGCCGGCCTACAGCCAGGTGGCAGCGGCGGCGTGTGTGTGTTGAACCTATGTTCATGTAAGTCATCTCCCCTTCATAAAATAGTCGTACCCCTTGGGGCACACCCCAAAGGCTTACCAAAATCTTCATAAACTCCTCCAAGCCTATTTGCCCAAGCAATGTGGGACTAAAGCTTTTTAGAGGGAAAACTAGGAGAGGCCAAATTCATTTGATATATTTTAAAAAACTCAAAAAGTTCCAACAATCCCCCACTTGAATTTTTTAAAAACAAAAAAAAATACAAAAATCCATTTTTCATCGAGCAGTATATTTTAATATAAAACTTGTGCATAAGTAAAGGTGTCTATTGACTTGAACCTTTACATAGTGTCGATGATTTAGATTTGACTAGAGTAACTCGTAGTTGTGAACTCTATCTCTAACATCATCACATTCACAACCTTATCAAGGTGTTGTTCATAAGCCCATGCTTTACGGCCATGCACGTGTATCCCAGTATAGTGAATGCTCTAGAGAATTGTGCCAAAATTCCATAGGAAGCGGCCTCACTTCCACGTTCACATAGGTGATTCTATCAAGGGTACTCCTGTAGCTAGGTGCCCCACTTCACATAGAGTATAGATATCATTAAGAGTTAAAATTAACTCATCCTTCTATCGCTTTAGGATGTCATGCTCAAATTCAATTTCTATGGAATATGACTAAAAAATTATGATAGCATGATTCTTCACATATCACTTCATGATTTGTTATTACCCTTTGAATATATTTCTCGGGATCTCCGGTCTATAGATTGGGTTTCCCTCACAAGTGACTCATCATTCTAACAGCATAAGTCCCATTCCTTTCGAGGTTTTAGAAACCTTTTCTCGAGCTAATCCTTTCGTCAAAGGATCAGCTAAATTATCATCAGTACGTACATGATCCACTCTCACAGCTCCAGAGGTCATATACTCTCTAATAGTACTGTGCTTGCGATGTATTTGTCGCCTTTTTCGTTATAATAACGGTTCTGAATCTTTGCAATAGCTGCATTACTATCACAATGGATCAAGACGCTAGAATCTGTCTTTCCCATAAAGGGTGTTCTGATAACAGATTTCTTAGCCAACCTGCTTCTTCACTAGCTGAAGCTAGTGCAATCATCTCAGACTCCATGGTGGATTGAGCTAAGATAGCCTGTTTCTTGGATTTCCAAGAGACAGCTCCACCAGCTATGCTAAAAATATAGCCACTAGTTGCCTTGGAGTCATCTGAAAGGGTGTTCCAATCAGCATCGCTATATCCTTCAAGGACAGCGGGAAACTTCTGATAATGAAATGCAAGATTCATGGTCCTCTTAAGGTACCTCATGACTCTCTCAATAGCATGCCAATGCTCAATACTATGTCTGCTTGAAAACCTGCATAATAACCCTACGGCATAAGCTATATCAGGTCTAATGCAATCAGCCGCATATCGTAGACTACCAATAATGCTCACATACTCAGTTTGTTTAACACCATCACTGGTGTTCTTGAACAATTTAACACTAGGATCATATGGAGTACATGATGGTTTACAATCAAAATAATTATATTTCTTTATAATCTTATCAATGTAATGCGATTAATTCAAAGAAATTCCATGTTCAGACCTAGTTATTTTAATTCCAAGGATTACATTAGCTTCACCAATATCTTTCATGTCAAAATTTGCACTTAACATGGATTTCACTTTGTTCACAACATAAATGTTTGAACCAAATATAAGCATATCATCAACATAAAGACATATACTGGTGCAAATACCATTATCAGATTTATAATATATGCATTTGTCACTTTCATTAACTTTGAAACCATCAGAGCTAACAAGGTTATCAAATTTTTCATACCATTTAGAAAAGCTGTTTTAACATCCCTTTGGTGCACTACTAAATTATGTATAGCAGCAAGAGCCAAAAGCACACGAATGGATGTAATTCTAGACACAGGTGAAAAAGTATCAAAGAAATCTATATTTTCTCGTTGTCTAAATCCTTTGGCCACCAGACGAGCTTTATACTTACCAATAGTTCCATCATGTTTCAACTTCTTCTTAAGAATCCACTTACATCCTATTGATTTACAACCAGGAGGTAGATCTACTAGGTGCCAAGTTCTATTTGACTCAAAGAGAGTCCATCTCATCATTAATAGACTCTTTCCACATGTTGGCATCTACAGAGGACAAAGCCTCTTTAATAGTGCTAGGATCTTCTTCTAAGGTATAAGTATAAAAATTAGAACCAAAATCTTTCAATAATCTAGCACGTTTACTCCGCCTAGGTTGAATTTCTAATTCCTTATCAGGTTCATTAATTCTACTGATAGGTAAAATACTAGAACTTGAGCCCCCACTATTCTTCAATTTAAAAGGATATCTATCTTCATAAAAATCAGCATCGTTAGATTCAATAACAACACAATCTTTCAAATTATAGAATCTATATGCTTTGCTATTAATAGCATATCCAATAAGCACACATTCATAAGCCATACTAGCAAGTTTCTTCCTTTTGGGGTTAGGAATCCTAACATAGGCTAAACAACTGCAAGTCTTAAAATAAGACATGTTAGGTTTTTTATTCTTAAAAACTTCATAAGGAGAAATCTTGCTTTTAGACTTAGGAACTCTATTAAGTGCATAGCAAACAGTCAATAAAATTTCTCCCCACCAATGAGAAGCAGCACCTGAGTTAAGTAAAATAGCAACTACAGATTCAACAAGAGTTCTATTTTTTCTTTCATCTTTACCATTCATTCCAGGTGAATATGGAGCAGTTTTTTCATGAATTATGCCATGTGAATTATAAAAATCAATGAATAAATCAGAGTCATATTCAGTTCCTTTATCAGTTCGTAATCTCTTTATCTTCTTATTACATTGATTTTCAATTTCAGTCACAAATAACTTAAACATATCAAAAGTATCACTTTTATTCTTCATGAGATAAACAAAAGTGTAATCAGAACAATCATCAATAAATGTGATAAAATAACGTTTACTATTTCTAGTCAAAACACCATCAAACTCACATATATCAAAACGGATTAAATCAAGACGTTCAGATTCTCTAAAAACTGATTTATAAGTGGTTTTGGTGATTTTGGATTGACTACAGAATTCACATTTATTAAAATCATTTAAATACATTTTTGGAATAAATCCTAAATTGCTTATATTGTTAATAATGCATTTGTTAACATGACAAAGTCTAGCATGCCAAATATTAAAGAAACACGACATATAAGCAGAAGATGAAACTTTATTAGCATCAACATTTAATTTAAACATCCCATCAGTGGCATACCATTTTCCAACAAATACATTGTTCTTAGAAATTGTATACAAATCAGCACCAATAGTTTGAGTAAACCCAGCCTTGTTGAGAAGATAGCCCGAAACAAGATTCTTCCTCATCTCTGGAGTATGCAGTACTTCTTTGAGAGTGACAATCTTTCCATATATAAACTTTAAATCCACATCGCCAATACCAGCTACAATAGTGGAGTGGAAATCTCCCAACAACACTTTCTTGTCTTTAGTTTCAGAATAGGACTTAATCAAACTATGATCATAGAAGACATGGCGTGAAGCACCAGTGTCTACCCACCACCCTTTGGATCCTCCGATTACATTGACTTTAGAAATCATTGCAACACGTTCCTCTTCGGTAAGATTCGCCTGTGGAGCATGTCGACGCTTATTCCGACAGTTCCGAGCCAAATGGCCAGGCTTGTTACAGTTGTAGCATACAAATTATACCGTATCATTTCTTGAAGGGGTTTTTTGTCCTTTCTGATTCTGAGAACCATTCTTGGTCTGGTTAAAGCGATTGCGATCCTGATTCTAATTCTGATTCTTCATAGGTTTTCCTTTAGGTTTCAGAATTACAGAAGCAGATTTCCTACTGTTTGAAACAGTATTAATTTCATTATTTTTATCTTGTTTACGGGCTTCCTCCTCAATACGCAGACGAGTTATCAAACTTTCTAAAGAAAATTCCTTAATTTTTTGTCTAAGGGTATTCTTAAAATCCTTCCAACTAGGGGGCCGTTTTTCTATTAAAACAACAACTTGAAACTGTTCATCCAAATACATACCTTCAGAAACAATTTCATGAGCTATTTTCTGTAGCTCGTGAGATTGAACCTCCACTGATTTGTCGTCGGACATCTGGAACTTCAGATAACGACTAACAACATACTTCTTGGACCCAGCTTCCTCAGTGTCGTATTTCTTCTGAAGTGCCTCCCAAACTTCCTTTGCTGTCTTGTGAGAACTGTAGTAGTTATACAGATCATCGGACAAGCCATTAAGTATATAGTTTTTACATAAGAAATCAGTTTCATCCCAAGTTCGAAACTCTTTGATTTGGGCTTCTGTTGGGTTTTCAGGTAATACAAGTATCAGCTTATCAGAAGTACAAACAGAAGCTACTTTTTCATGGTTAAGAAAAATAACATTTTTTCTTTCCAGCGTTTGAAGTGCGATCCTTCAAAGCGGAAGGGTTTGTTAAGAACTAAGGTTATCAGGACTGTATCAGTCTCGGATGTCATTGCAGAGCGTCTTAAAATTGTTGTTGTTGCAGAAATCGAATAGAGACAGGAACGAAGTTACCAAGTAATATAGGCTGAGTCGCGGACTAGCACTACTAGAAAATGGTGTATTAGCTAAGGATCATTAGCCACGGATTCAATCAGTAGCAGATGTTGAAATAACTACCATGGATTAGTCTATGACAGATTTTCCGTGGCTGATGGTACTAACAGCCACAGACCATTTGCCACGGATCATATTCGTGGCAAATGAACATAATTTGCCACTGATTTTTCTGTGGCCAATGTTTCTTGGCCACGGACAACATTTTCCATCGACATTTCAGTAATGAAATGTCAATCGGCTATAGACAATTCAATGGCTGATGCCTACCTGTCACAGACCGATCCGTGATAGATATGTGAAATTTTTTTCGCAGATCAAGCGCGGGCGAGCGCGGGCATTTTCCCCCTCTCCCAATAATGTTGTTCCCATCTCTCTATTTGTCTCCCCTCCTGATCTCTCCCCTTCGTCGTCTCTTTCTCTCTCTCCCTCCCCCCTTTCTATCTGGGTTACTTTATTCTCTCTCTATCTCTCTATCGGTTAGGGTTTGCGGCTATCGGCAACATGAGGGGAGGGGCACCGATCTGATTTGATGCCGATCAATACAAGATCATGCGGCTCTCTCGCGGTTATCTCTATTATCTCTCTCTATATCAGTTAGGAGTTGCGGCTGTCGGCAACATGAGGGGAGGAGGGGCATCGATCCGATTCGACGTCGACCGATCCGAGTTTCGGCAGCCGCAGTGGTGATCTTCCAGTAGCCATGTCGTCTCTCAGCTGAGAGCTTGTGTTCCTCATATTCTCGAGGTACCCAGTACCCCTCTTCCCCCATTTCATCAAAATTTAGGGTTTTCGTGCCTAACGAGTTCAAATGTTGCTGAAAATTTATGTAATTATCTAATTTATGACCATGCCGCCGCCTCGCCTATAGCTCAATCCCATGTCGCCGAGCCCTCTGCAAGGCACCAGCACTTTTAGCAACGCCTCGTAATACATCGGTGATATCAATCATTCGGTGACCGAGCGGCAGATTTTTGATATCTTCAGCCAGATGGGGCCATGGTATCATTTAGGGTTTGCCAAGATCGAATCTGGAGGGTCTCACTTGGATATGGATATGTCAATTATCAGACTGCTCAAGAAGGTAAATTTGGATGGATTCTCCCTCACTCCCTCTTGCGATATGCCATCTTCATCTTCTGATAGGCTTTTTGATGCAATAGCAAGTGGGCGTATTCTGTTATAGTCATTGATGAATTGGAGCTTCCTTTTGCAGGAATACTCGATTATCGCAACGTTTATGTCTCCCTCCCTACCTATGTCTCTGTCCGAATTTTTTATTTGTTAGACTAAATTGTTGATTCTGGTTAATATGCATCTCTAGCTGACATGAAAATGCTACTTAGTACTAACCTATCAATATGACATGCAAACTTGACTTTTATTTGGTTGCCTTCCGCATTCATATAGAAAATGAATATGCTAATTATTTGAACAGTTCATTAGATATGCATATCGTCTTTTCTTCCTCCACTTTTTTCTTTATCGTTTTCTCTTCTTGTGATGGTATACCTCTTTTGGATATGAATAAAATATCGTTACTTAATGTTGTTATTTTCATGGTTAATGCAGATTGCACTATTTGTTTCATCTAGTGATGCTATGCAACTTCCAAATGTCGAATATAATCTGCTGCTTTAATGAATGTGCATGGACATGTAATCTGTTTGCAACTTGCTGTTGTAATGTAGTATTTGTTTCATGTATTGTTGACAACCATAATCAGTACAATTTTCATATTTGTTGCATGTATTGTAGTCTTTATAGGTTCAAGTACAAGTGCCTAGTATTACAATGTGGTTATTGGGATGTTAACGAAGCTAGGAAGGTTTTGATATTTGGTGCATTTTGGCCTAACTCTGCATTTATACTTACTACTTTGCTTAGCCTATGATTTTTTACCTTTTATTTTTAATTACCTTTTGTTGTTATTGATGGTGAAACAATGTGCTAAATATAAAATCTAATGCACATGGTCCTTATGGCTGCAGAATTTTAAGTGCACGACGATCATTGTTAAGCGAAGTAGTCAGATATGGACATCATAGAAGTGACTTATTTTTCAATTTTATTACCCAATCATTATTTGGTTAATATAATTTTGGAGTCAAATTTTTAACGGAAATAAAGTATTCAAATAGTCGTCTGAGGTGATATTCTTTCCATCTTATTGCATTTATCTTTGTGTCTGAGTAATTTGGGAACTATCAATTGTCAGAAAATTTGTTGCTTATGATCTTGCTACACCTTTATGGCGTAGGATCCTACAATTCAAATATAGATTGGATTTGGATGGGGCTGGGAACTAAGTGATCCGCAATTTATGTGCATGGCTTTTAGGTGCTGTACTATTAGCATGCATTTCATGGGTGTTTATCACACTGCTTACAGGGACCCATGAGGATATGAAGTATTACTGCCTACATTGTTTGACTTAAGTTATTAGGATAAAAGTCTGCAACAGGTCTGAGGCCTGGATAAGTTCTCATTGTTAATTCTCTATTTTCTTATTGTAAAATTTACTGCCTGATTTTGATTTGTTTTCTCCGCTTGTAATTATGACTCGTGAGCAACAACTTACTTGTTTGGTTCTAGTTAATTTTTCTGATTCAATCTTCTTGTATTGGGATTACTTATCTCTTTCAAAAAGACTGAAAAGTGGAAAGCTGACCCTTCAGAAATTAAGAAGTTGTTCTGTGACTTGTCGATTTTTTGTGGATATAGTAAAACATGCTGCTTGGTGATTAAAAGCCAAGTGCTGTTGTGTTTGTTGGATGGTCTTAGGTGTTAACACTAAGAACATCCAATTTTGTTTAAGCTTCTGCCTCATGACTGATTCATATCCCATATTTTGGGCCAATGGTGCACTGGAATAGGCCAGTTTTGTCCAAAGCATACTGCATCAACATTATACTTCTGAAATGTCCATTTACAGCATATGGCATAACTTCAACATTTTCTCATGCATTCTGTTGTCTGCAAGCACTTACATGATGTAGATCCTACACACTTCTATCTTCTTTGCATTATTTTCATTTCCTATGTGCGAAGTGAAAAATAATTGATAATTGTTCTTTTCTGCCTTGTTCAGGCAGTCATGGCAAGTGACTTCTCATTGCCACAATTCTCCATGTTGGAATGGCTACTTATAGTGCATGGCCATTGGTGTTATAAGAGAATTGCCAAGATGGTGAAGTTTGTTACTTTACTGTCAGTATTTCTTTTGTATATTATGTGGTTTCTAATCCAGTTGTTTTTTCCTTTTCCACCCTACTTTTGCAGATTCTCTATTTTGTGTACAAAATCCAGTTGTTTTTGTGTACTTTTCCTTTTCCTTTTCCACCCTATTTTGTGTACAAAAACATAGCATTCGGCATGACACTCTTTTACTATGAGATCTATACAAGATTCTCGGGGGGGGGGGGGGGGGGGGCTGCTTCTTCTATGATGATTGGTACATGACATTATTCAATGTTGTTCTTACATCCTTCCCCATTATATCACTAGGTGTTTTTGAATAGGATGTTTCCTCCGATGTATGCCTTCTGGTAATTTTGAATCTTTGAAAACCTTGACTTGAATATCGAATGTCATATATAGTCAAGTGGGAGAGGCTAGGATGCTCAGTGATACATTTGATTACATATAGTTGTGTTTGGACATAACCTCTTTGTTTGTTTGTTGATGAATTCTTAAGTTTAACTGTGCAAATCTTGTTATACTTGATGTTGGTGAGACAAATGCTTGCACTTTAATTCTGTAGTACAAGTTTATGTGTTGGTTTTATTGAATCTTGGAGCTTATTTTTTTATGGGATGACCTGAATTAGAATCAATGGATACTAAGTGTGCATACATGTTTATTAACTTCGATCATTTACTTCAAAAGTGCATACATTAATTCCTATGGTTTTCCAAATAACTTCTGGCAGTTTTGTTGTGTGTATTTGACCATGTGGCTTTGTGTTTAGAGATGGCGTATTGTCTGTGTTGTTGGTTTATTAGAAGTTTTGCTGCCATTGCTTTTTATTTGCTTTATGTATACCTGGCAAGGATCTTGTGCTCAGTCAAGAAATATCATTTAATTTATATTCATCTGAACCTATTTTATTACTTGTAAGTTTACATTTTTAGTATTGGACATAGTTGTTAGGGCTGCTCATAGACAAAATTTCTCTTTTCCTTTTTATTAATAATATAAGTGGGCCTTATGTTAAGAGTTATTGTTCACTGCTTATTAATATCTTTTCTACTTTTTATTACTTCTTTTGGAGTAAATACTGCTAGGTCAACATCTTGAAGTTTTTGATTTAGATGCAAGATTTAGTTACATTAGACAAATCACAACACTATTTTCCAAGAGAGAAATTTTATTTAAGATTTACTATCATTGTTTAACTTTATATGAACTTTGATACCTTACTTATACGGCTGAACTCTGATGCCTTTAGTACCTCTTGCATGTACTTCTTGCCTGTAACATTTCAATACTTGTATTGTCAACAAATTATTTCATTAGGGATTTGCCATCGGGAATGGGCTCAAAGATCCGACTTATAATAATTTAACGCCAAGGAGACATTCAAATGATTCTTAGCAGATCTCACTAATGTCCGACTGCTTTTATTACTTACCTGCCAGTTTCCTGTTTACAAGACCAAATCTTGTTAAAGACAACTGTCTTTGCATTGTACCAGTTACTATTCTTTCCCATGTAGGATTGCGCTATCATGAGCCTTTCCCAGTCAGGTTTATACTAGCTAACTATGGTATTATGTCATATGAAATTTGCAAAATATATAAATTTCACAACCATTGACTAACCTTTTCCTCTTTAGTTGAATGGATAGTTCGATCTGTTATATTGTGCTCTTTCTGTAAATCATGCAGGTGAGGCACACATATTCTGTAGGTGAGGGTTGGGGGTTCAATATTAATAATACGTTTTCCCCCTTCATCGTCGCAGGCATTGAATTCAGCAAACGAATCGTAAGCCCTTATTTATTAGTTTTTCATGTCCTTGGATCGCAACATTTTCAGTTCATGCGACAGACTCTCTCCTAACCGAGAGACATCTTATTCACATATCGTTCCTGATAGCATACACATTTAATTGAGTAAAGCAACCAAGGTACTGTGTAAATTTAGGTAAGCAGTAATTCGTTAATTCGTTCATATGTAAAGGATGCTAATTTCCAGGTCATCGACATGTATGAATAGACTAAATTGTACACAAGGTAATAAAACTAGATGATAGGATGGCGAATGAATATTAATGTTAAGATAGCTGAATATTTCAGAGCTTTACAACCAGAACATGCATACTTGCATCATTCTCTTTTCCGCTTGCGTTCACTACACTACTGGAACCTATTAATGCATGCACGAGTGTTAATGCATGTTTCAGATAGCACAGAGAACATGCGAAATTTGTGGTGGATCAGGTCTGCTACTCAAAAGCGATGTCCATATGTGATGCCCCAATTGTGGTATACACACACAATATATGCGATGCGAAAGCTTTCTTTCTTTTGAGATAAAGAATCGTTGACCTTAGCCTTGGGAAAAATCAAGCTGACAGTGGTTGTTGCCTTGTTGCATGTGGATTTCTGCCAGTGCAGCATGGAAAAGGTTCTTCACGGGCTAATTAAGATGGCAACTGATCAGTGAATAATATCCTCAAAACACACTTTTTTGTGAATGTATCTGACATAACTACAGCTACTTGTCTAGTTACATATGTCAACATTGGATTTGCATATGAAGAATTAATACATCCAGTTCATGAAGACAAAAGTGCCTTTGACAGCCATGTGCAAAAAAAAACCTTGACACTGTCAAGCCTATATCAAAAGTAAACAGTTATACCCACTCTCCTCCTTCTCTCCGCTTATATAAAGCTACACCCCATCCTTGAATTCTGTCCCTCTTTAAATTTGCCTTGTATTATTAACTGAGGAGCAAAAGGTATTTGGATGCTTAGTTTGTTCTCTGTAACGAAATTCAGGGGGCTTTCAGCCACTAAGATTTCTCCGTCCACAAGGGCACTATCCAAGTCGGATATCTGCAGGTATTTGCGGATGCTCAATTAGCCAAACAATCATGAATGCTTGGATTGGATTCAAACTTGATGAAACTTCCATATTTTTATGCAGTGGATGGCTGCTGGTCAGGGGAATTGTTCACTCGGAGATGCCTGCCGGTGACAAAGTCCAGAACGGATTGCAGCTCAGGACCAATCTCTTTTCAAAGGACAAAATGTAATCAAAATTCAGAAGCCTTTTTGAGTCACAATAATCCTCCTAAAACTTCATGCAGTTAATCTGAATTGTTTCTTGTATGTAGGATTGAGCCTCGATATCAAGATCTGCGAAGCGAGGACATAGCCCATGTTGAAAAAGATGGAGTCTATGTCTGAATCATCGCATGCGAAGCATTTGGCGATACCATGAGCTTTCATATATTCTGTATATGTATTGAAACACTGAATTGATGAGTGATGATGGTAAGATGGTTTTGTATGTATACATATTGTTGATAACTATTGTTGATACTTGATACGTATTGTTGATGAAGATGATGGTTTTTTCGGGTTTTCTGGTAATTTTGTTAACACCATTATTTTATATTTCTATTTGGATTGTGATGATGAAGTTGATGGTTATGAATGGATATTTGTGGTTGTTTATTATTCTGGGAATTTTAATTGTACATGAATTCTTTTTGATTCTTTATTTTTTTAAAAAATTAAAACATTAGCCACGGATTTTCCGTGGCTAATGCTAATTAGCCACGGCCTGTACGACAGACTTGCCCTGGCTAATGTGTATTAGCCACGGATTTTCTGTAGCAAATAAACTTTTCCGTAGCAAATAAACTTTTGCCACGGAATTTCCGTGGCAATAGTTGGAACAACAACCACGGAATATTCGTGGCTAATGAAGTTTACCACGGAAGTTTTTTTTGAACTTTTCCGTAACGAATAAACTTTTGTCACTGAATTTCCGTGGCAATAGTTGGAACAATAGCCACGGAATATCTGTGGCTAATGCAGTTTACCACGGAAGTTTTTTTTTGAACTTGTCCATGGCAAATATACTTTTGCCACGGCTTTTCCGTGGCAATATGTGGAACAATTGCCACGGAATTTCCGTGGCTATAGTTCCGTGGCTAACTTTTCCGCCATGGAATTTCTTCCATTTGCCACGGATTTTCCGCATTTGCAATGCCACTTTCCCCTACGGAACAATAGCCACGGAATTTATAAAAATCCGTGGCTAGTGGGTATTAGCCACTGATTTTGGGGTATTAGCCACGGATTTTTCCATGGCTAATATCCAATTTTCCAGTAATGTAGGTCGCTCTCTTTAAGACGTTTCACGGCTCTGCCCAAGTCTGTACAAGCAGTTATATCCCTGCCGTCCCCAGGATAAAAAGCCCAGAATATCCACTGTTGAAGACCACCTTTGCACTGGAAGGCGATCGACAAGAACAAACGCCATACGTGGAACACTGCTCGGGAACTAGAAAATCTCAGGAAGAAATTTAGAACAAAAACAGAGAAGAAGAGAGGTTTTAGGAACAGAGAGTTTTCGCAGGAGGAAGAAGATATTTTTGCTGTGCTTCAATAATGGAATGTACTCACATTTTTATAAAGAAAATAATTATAATGTTTGAAAATGGGAAAGTTAACGCGAGTTAATACTAGATCTGAAAATTAACGCGAGTTAATTTTGGATCTGGGATTAATTAGCATTTAATTCTGAATCTGGACGTTTAAAATTCAAACGTTTGAAATTCATTTTTAAAATTCAAATAGTTTGGAACTTTTTAAAAATAATTATTTATCCAAATAATAATAATCGCGCGCACGCACGACACATTACGGCCAACCGACGGGTGGGCGGCGGCGACAACACGCGTGTGTGTTAAGCCTCTGTTCATGTAAGTCCTCTCCCCTTCACAAAATAGTCGTATCCCTTAGGGCACAGCCCAAAGTCTCACAAAAACCTTTATAAACTCCTCCAAGCCTTTTTGTCCAAGCAATGTGGGACTAAACCATTTTGGAGGGAAAACTAGGAGATGCCAAATTCATTTGATATATTTTCAAAAACTCAAAAAGTTCCAACAAAATGTCTTTGATGTGGGTCTACTCAGGTGAAACTTTCTTTGGCAAGTGATTAGCTCGGAGGCGCGGTGTCGGCTCGCTTCGGGTGGATCAGTTTTGGAGGGGCGGAGGCGGCTCGCTTTGGGAAGCTAAAGTTGTTGCTGAAAACGACGCTTTGTTTTCTGCGGAAGCAAAGTTCCGGGTAAGTCAATTTTATTTGAGCTTCATATATATGCAGTAGTTTAGATCTATCTTTGGGGTTGGTCAGACACACCCCAAGATAGTAGATTTTCCTGGCTAGGGTGCATGATGTCCTTAGGGTTCTTTTATTAAAGTGTTTAATAATTTTTTCCGCTACTATTTTATGATTCTATCGTTCGTCCGACGTAGGAAGGGCATATATTTATGCCCTGAGGGTCCATCAAAACTCAACATTGGTAAGAAATCCAAATCTACCTTGACCTAATTCTGCAAATAATATGATATGCACATGATGTTTATTAGAAACATGTAATAATTATGAGATGATAATTTAAAATTGCAGAAACTTAATTTCATGTGATAAAATTAAGTTGTTATTTTTAATGGTTATGTTATTCTTGTTCCTTATTTGATAACACCAGAAAAACCTTTTAGGTTAGCCGTTAAAAGCTGTCTAATAATTATGAGATAATTTTAGATTACTTCGCTATGATTTAAAATTATTTTAAATGCCTAATACAAGATTAGGATAACACCTTAAAATCATTCCTTATAGTTGATAAGGACTTAATAAAAGTTATTAACCAATCCTAATAATTTTTTGAATTTTAGGATTCAACTAGTTGATAGGATAACTAGTTTTAATGAAGCCAATTTTAGTTGATGGCATACATATGAATGGTGAGTTTTCCTTCAATGGACCATGATCGGGTCTAGTGTTTTTTGACTAGTGTTGAAGATCACCCTAAGCTTGACTGGGGATAGTGATCCTGGCCTAGTCAAATCCCCGACCGTGTTCCACTGGACCGCAATGATTCGAATCATGATTATGTGACACCGTCAACTATATCTAGTCTAATAAGTTAATAATCTTCTTCAAGCTAAATCGTAGCCCTCCTTGTTTTGAAGTCTTGTCGACTATAGTTTATATGTTATAGTTGTTGAGCACACTTAAGCTGTGGTATGACAACCTTATGGAAACCAACTTTTAATTACATATGATATAGTCTAAACTTAACACAAACCGTCGTGTCGTGCATACATCGAGCGCCTGTGTAAGTTAAGCTAGACACAAAAACAATGGTCTGACTAGACTAGTCATTATGATTTGGATGAGCACACTCATGATCATACGCGACTAGGGGTAGAAATCTATAGGAAGTCATATATGATACGATTGATGAAGAGTTCATCTACTGACTGCAGATTCAAACAACTTGTTGAGCACACTCAAGGTTGGGAGACTCACGGTGGTTGGATTCCTCTTCCACCAAATTTATTAATGTTATGGCTTTATATGATCATTAAAATAGTGTGACAATATAATTGGATTAAAAACCAATCTACTTGTATTTAAAAATTATAAACGCATGCTAACTTTAGGAGTTCTATTCTTTGCAGCATGACGAGCGAAATTAAAATTATCCTAGACAAGAATATTTCAACTGGTAATGCGTACAATGACTGGGTAAGAGAAAGAAGAGTAGTACAGGAGCGAAAGAAGAAAGGGCATACCGATGTCTTAACTTCAATAATAGTTATACAAAGTGTAGTTCTTTCTGTGACTTCTAATCATGGGTATTAGATACCGGTGCATGCTCTCACATCTGTTATACGTTACAGTGAATGAGAATTAATAGAAAGCTCGAAAAGAATGAGGTCATTCTCCACGTCGACAACACAGCAAGTGTTGCTTCTATGGCCGTGGGAGATGTTAAACACACATTGGTGAATGGTACTAACTTGCTTCTGAAGTAATGTTACTGTAGGAAGATATATGCCATTGAGGCAATTTATCCTTAGTAACATCTTGTTTAAAATATAAATGGTACTAATTATCCTAGTATAAATTCAATGAATTATATACTTGAATAATTTCCTTAGACTAAAAGTGAGGTCATTACATATCTAGAAGTAGATCTCGATTATGGGAAGTGAATGACCGATAGGAACTTAAGTCTTAAAACGTTCATGGTCATAGATGTGTCGAGAAAAGGATATCGACACATCGAACAGACCATTGTGTCTTTGTCTTACCCTAAAGTGTAAGATGATCTCATAGTCATTCGACCTAGCGAAGTCGGAGACAAGGCACTTGTGCTCATTAGAGAATGAGTCCACTAAACGACCTAATGAAGAGTTATTAAATGGTTAAACTTATAATAACTCTATAGTGATGATATGCAAGTTGGTCCTTAAGACCTAAAGTCTTTGTACGAACTTATGCGTGAATAGTGTCACTTAGATCTATGATCTAGCTTCGAGGCCAAGCCTGCTAAAAGGTTTTAGGTTGGATGACACCTGAAGCATACGAGGTAAGTAAATGACTTAGATGTGATTTGTCTCTTCCGTCAAAGGGAAGTTAGTGTCATAGGCTCAGTACGGTTCTTTGTGCTAAACCTCGGCCGGGGTACGTTGTAAGATGTACAAAGTGTACATAACAAAGACTAACGTATGCTGACCGATGCTGGCTAGTAGGGTTGACGGTTTACCATACCCTAGGCCATGCAGAGACATATTTATGACGAAGTGACTAAAACTACGGTATTCATCGCTGACACAGTCAGGGTGATCCCGATGACACTTTTGTCGATGGGTCAATCATGTAATTATGATGCAGAAACAGTGACGACACCTACTGCTCGTGGTCACTGTCGTTTAGGGGTTTCGAGCTCCCACCTATGGTAGGGTCAGGCTGTAGTGTCTCACATCGAGTTCGGTTTGCGTCTTAGTAATAGGAAGAATTTAGGAGGAGTGCACTCGGGTGCACGAGGATAATAGTAGTCACTAAAGAGTTAGTGACATTAAGTCGATCTATATTAAATAGAATTTAATTGGGTCGCTTAAGTTTTTGACATTAAATGAGATTTAATAATGTCGCAAAATATTTGCGACTTCAGCATTAGTAGAATAATGAATGAGATTATTGCATATGATGCAAACGGATTTAAAATACATTGTAAATAGTTTAAGATGATATTTTGAATCATATAACGCATAGAAATGGATAGATGGCTCTTTGGGATGGTCCCATTCGAACCATGCTTTCCAACGAATTTGAAATCAGTCCAATCAGAGTTGTAGAACTCAAGAAACATCCCGAAAGGTCCAGATCCGCTAGGCGGACTGAACCCGCCCGCGAGGTGGTCCAGCCTGCTTGTAGGCTGGACCCACCCGCCAAGCAGGTGGTGTTGAATATTGGACTCCCTGGGTTTGGTTTTGATGATGAGCAAATATAAATAATCCATGAACTAACAATTTGTGAGCGCAGTTTTGGAGATCGTCGCCAAATTCACGAGAACATTCAAAGCGACATCTCAACACTTCCCAAAGCTCATATTCATGCCTAAAGCTTCGTTGAAGCTCTTGCGACATTTTGGAAGTTATGAAGATTCAATCGAAGCTCTCGAAGACCATTCTTTAAGGTTTTATTTATAGTCTTTTAGTTTCGATTGATAGATTGTTAAGCCTTGAGTATATCTTACGTTTCTATCTTCATTACGCTCATTTCGTAGCTCTAGGATCCTTGCACAAGTTCATTCTAACTTCCTCGAAGCATCGCGCTTCGATTCGGACTTTATTGTGCATGTTAGTTGGTACAAGAACAAGTACTGACCGACTAGATGGTGATCTAGTCGGTCGGCAACTGTTCTTGGACCGACTAGTTTGATTCCTTAATTTCTTGGACTTTACTGTTTACAGTTAGTCGGTCTACGTTGACTCACCGACCGACTAGTTTGTGAACTAGTCGGTCAGTGATGCTTCTTTGACCGACTAGTTGTGACTTACTGTTCATGCTAAATTTCTCCTAAGCTACTGTTTATCGTTAGTCGGTCTAAGAACGTTTGGTGACCGACTAGTTGACAATTTAGTCGGTCAACTTTTGTTCTTGGACCGACTAATTCACTTTGTACTCAGACTAATTCTTTTTGCTCTTAGTCGGTCTACGTTCATTGGCTGACCGACTAGTTGTGAAACTAGTCGGTCAGACAGTCTTCTTGGACCGACTAGATTTCTAGGTCTGAAATTCTATCTCTTCTCAGATCTACACTTAGTCGGTCCACGTTGTTTGACTGACCGACTAGTTGATGAACTAGTCGGTCAGTGATTGTTCTTTGACCGACTAAGTCTCACAGATTTCTATCCGTTGGTGAATGACCTAACTTGTGTTTTTGGGTTCCTATAAATACGAACCTAGGTCATTTCTATCTAGGTTAGAGCTTCCATTCAGAGATTCATTGAGTTCTAAAGAGATAGCCATTCTCACTCAAATCAAAAGCTCTCTTCCTCACAAGAAACCCATTCTCTCTCATTTCTAGATCTAGAATCCATCTAGAGAGAAGGTTGTTCTTGGTGAGCTCTTCAAGCTATTGCTTGATCCAAGTCTCCAAATCATTCCTAGGCACCGATTGCTGGTCATTTCCTTGGTGCTAGATCTTGGTGACTTCATCTTCCTCAAATCCTTCATTTCACCATTTGGGTAAGAAAAACTCAAGGTATAGGATTTTGTGGTAAGATTGTTTATTTCATTTAAACTCTTTAATATTTCTAATTGGTTCTCTCGGTTGTGAGAGAAGATTGTGATCCCGGGTTGTGGGATTCACTTTGCCATTGCATGTATGATTTGATCTTGTGAAGGTTTTTAACAAGATATTCATAGTGGAAATCTTAGGTTAGGGTTTCTAACCTAAGTATCCGGAGGGGATCCGGGTGGTTGGGACGTAGGATCACCGGGAACAAGTCGGGGAGACTTGGGTGGATCCGAACCCATTAACATCGTTTGTTAGCATTGTTAATTTTGTGTTGTCATTCAATTTAAGCTTCCGCAAATTGATTTGGTAGTTGTTTGCAATTTAATTTGGAATTATACTCCTTATTATTTTAAAGTACTATTCACCCCCCCTCTAGTACTTGTGCAGTAGCTGGTAGGGCATTACATTTGGTATCAGAGCCAGATACTCAGCTATGTCTGCCAACGACAACAAGACCGTGCGTCCACCTTCCAACTATGACACCTTCAGGAACCGTGAAGGAGCATCTTCAGTGATGGAAGGACATTCCTCTACGAGGCCTCCATTCTTCAACGGTACCAACTACGGGTACTGGAAATGTCGGATGGAAACCTTCCTCCGAAGTGCATCTTTATGGAGGACTACAATGAAGGAGTACATCGAGCCCGAATAAGAAGACTTTGAGAAATGGACAACCGCGGAGGTCGCCGCGGAGGTAAGCAATGCCAAGGCAATGAACGCCTTGCAATGCGCATTGGAGCCCGAGGACTTCAATAAGATATGCACATGTAAGAGTGCATATCAAATTTGGAACTCCCTCCTCATACTACATGAAGGGACGAGTCGGGTAAGAGACTCTAAACTCGTAGTCGTAAACAAAGATTACGAAATGTTTCATATGCAACAGGGCGAGAAGATGAAAGAATATTACGCTCGCTTCGTTGACATAATAAACGAGTTAGAGGCCCTCGGCAAGTCCTACACTCAAAAGGAGAAGTGCTAAAAGCTTATCGAAGGACTTCCCTCTTCTTGGGAGAAACGCACCTTCGCCATCGAGGAAGGTAATGACATGAATAAGTACACCGTAGTTCAACTAATGGGTACTTTAATGTCGTACGAGGTACGCAAGGATAGCAAGCTCAAATTGCAAGAAAAGATGAAGTCTTATCTAAAGCAAGACGAGCCAAAGAAAAAGGCTATTGCCTTCAAAGTCGCTCCATCCACATCCACATCAACCGATGATGAAGACTCGGAAAACGAGTTGGACTTGGAGTCCATGGCACTCATGGCCAAGAAGTTCAACCGTTTCTTCCGAAAAGGTAACTTCAAGACCAAAGGTAAATTTGGTTCTTCTAACCCCTCTTCCTCTCCTTTGTGTTTCAAGTGCAATAAGCCAGGACACATGAAAGCGGAGTGTCCCCTTAATAAGCAAAAAGAGAAGTGGAAGGCGCCAAAGTATGACAAGTCCAAGAAGTACACGAAAGGAAACAAGAAGGGACTTGTCGGAGCTACCTTCACCGACTCCGATGATTCCTCAAGCGGTGAGTCGGGCGATGAGCACGTGGAGCAAGCGCACATGTGTTTCATGGCAAGAGAGGAGCAAGATCAAGGATCCTCCTCTTCCGATGATAGTAATGACGAAAGCGATGAGGTAACGATGGATGATCTTAGAAATGCTAACTCTCAACTTTGGTCAAAATACACTAAGTTAGTAAATAGATATACTAAAGTAAAAGATGACCTAGCTAGCATTCAAACATCGCCTAAGACTATCATCACCAACAACGACACTGTTGTTGAAGAGTTAAGAAATGAGATTGTGAATCTCAAATCTAAACTTGAACATGTTAGCATTGAGGATGCGGAAGAACATGAGAGAGCGGATTTAACTTCTCAAAACTCGACTTTGAGTATTGAGAACGAAAATCTTAAATCTCGTGTTTATGTGCTCACATCGCAAATATCCACTTTGGATACTTCTTTGCGTTCTCTCAAAGAGAAATATGAGGACACATTGGGCCGAATCAACAAATTCAACAAGGGTAAGGGCCATTTGGATAATATCCTAAAAGATTTACTTCCGGCCAAACACCACATTGGCTTGGGGTATATGATGGGAAATTCATCTAAGTCGGTCACTACTTTTGTTAGGCCAACTTCCGAAGCCTCAACGAGTGGGAGCAAACACTCTATTGGTAGTTCATCTACCAATGGTGCTTCCACCTCGTCCACAACCTCTTTCGGAAAGAAACCCACTTTGGGTGGACCTCCAAAGAAGGGGCATGCCTACATGTACACCAATACCATGCCACGTAGGAACACACGTCCTACTCCACCGGCTCACACATATGATGATTTTTATGCAACACATTCTCGGGCACGTGCACACCATGTGAGACACCCTCACGCACGTGTTCCCACACATGCATATGTACACCCACATCATCATATGAATAATTCTCGTCGTGCACCATTCCATCATGTCCCGTATGCCTATCCACAACATGCATCACGTAGAAATCAACGTCGCATGCATGCACCCAATAGGATGATGGCTCCCAAAATTTTCACTATTTGGAGCCCAAAGGACACAAGCATGGACGAAAAACAAATGTATATGAATGCTTATTTTTCGAATGTTGTGCATAGTAGGAATTATGTGGGGAAGTCTAAGTCCAATTAGACTTGTCTTCCAAAGGTCTAATCCCTTGGACCCAATGACCTTGGGTACCATGATATGAAAGTTTCTATCTTTAGGTACTCAAGGAAAAGAAAAAGAAAAGGAGCAACAAATTTAAATTTAGCTCCAAAGGGAATTGGATACTCGATAGCGGGTGTTCAAAACACATGATGGGTGACGCTCGATTGCTCTCCGGAGTGGTTCCCATTGCGAATGGAAACCGCGTCGTATTTGGAGACAACGAGAGCGGAACCATCATAGGTGTTGGTAAAGTCGGTAACCCCTCTAAACCCTTAATTAGTGATGTTTATCTAGTTGATGGTTTAAATCATAATCTTATTTCAATAAGCCAACTTTGTGACAAAGGTTACAAAGTTAGTTTTGCGAAAGGATTGTGTCATATTTAAGAAAAGATAATGATAAATTATTATTTTCCGGAACTCGTC
This sequence comes from Scilla litardierei, assembly GCA_030789695.1. Lineage (NCBI taxonomy): Eukaryota > Viridiplantae > Streptophyta > Magnoliopsida > Asparagales > Asparagaceae > Scilla > Scilla litardierei. The sequence goes on along the minus strand of CM061139.1, from coordinate 31,547,384 downwards.
ATAAAGACATTTATATTTTGGATCTTCCTAAGTCATATGAACAATGTCTCGTTGCCAACACAAGTGAACAACACTTATGGCATCGACGCTTTGGACATATGAACTTTGGAACACTTTATAAGCTTTCAAAATTAAATTCTATTAAAGGTTTTCCGAAGGTTGTTTTTGAAAAGAAAAGTTTTTGTGATTGTTGTTAACGTGGCAAGCTTCCTAAATCTTCATTTAAACCTAAGAAAAGCATCTCTACTAAAAGGCCACTAGAGCTATTACATCTAGACTTATTTGGGCCAACTAGAGTAGCTTCCTTAGGAAATGCAAGGTATGGACTTGTCATCGTAGATGACTATTCAAGATTTACTTGGGTATTTTCATTGTGTAATAAAAATGAAGCTTTTGAAAACTTCACAATTTTTGTTAAGAAAGTACAAAATCTCTTAGGAACCACCATTGTCACTATTCGTAGTGATCATGGAGGTGAATTTGAGAATGAGTCTTTTGAGACATTTTGTGATGAAGTTGGTATTACTCACACCTTCTCTTTCCCTCGTGCACCTCCTCAAAATGGTGTAGTTGAGAGAAAGAATAGGACACTAGTGGAGTGTGCTCGCACTATGCTTGATGATAGCCAACTTGGCCATCAATTTTGGGCGGAAGCGGTACACACCGCTTGCTATGTGTTTAATAGAATACTTTTGAGGCCCGGCACTAAACAAACTTGTTATGAATTTTTGTTTGGTAGGTTGCCTCAAGTTAAATATTTTCGTGTTTTTGGTTCGAAATGTTTTATTAAGAACACATATGGTAGTTTGGACAAATTCGATCCAAGATCCGATGAGGGGATTTTTGTTGGATATTCTTCGCGTAGCAAAGCCTACCGGATATTCAACAAACGAACCTCAACGATCGAGGAGTCGCTTCATGTCTCATTTAATGAAGGATTTGTTCCAACTAGAATTTCAAATGATAATGATTCTTTGGATGTTTTATGTGATTCGTTTGATAATTCTAAGTCTAATGATTCTATTGATTCTATTGAGACTAACCCAACTAATGAAGTTGTTGAGAATGTTCCTAGTGATCAAGGTATTCCCAAACGGCTTCATTCGGTTCGTGACCATCCCCATGAGCAAGTCATTGGCAATATTAAAGATAGTGTCAAGACGAGATCGCAAGTTCACCACTTCGCAAATTGTGCCTTTGCCTCATCGATAGAGCCAAAGAATATTAATGAAGCATGCGAAGATAGCGCTTGGATCTTAGCCATGGAGGAGGAGCTCATTCAATTCGAGAGGAATGAGGTATGTGAGCTTGTTCCTTTGCCATCGAAGAACCACACCGTCATAGGGACAAAGTGGATCTTCAAGAACAAAACCGACGAAAACCAAGTCGTCGTCCGGAACAAAGCTCGGTTAGTTGCTCAAGGCTATCGACAAGAGGAAGGTATTGATTTCGAAGAATCCTTCGCTCCGGTAGCTAGATTAGAATCAATTAGATTATTATTGTCTTTTGCATGCCATAAGAATTTTAAATTATTTCAAATGGGTGTTAAAAGTGCATTTTTAAATGGAGATGTCGTTGAGGAAGTTTACGTTTCTCAACCTCCGGGCTTCATAAATGAAAAATTTCCAAATCATGTTTTTAAACTAAAGAAAGCTCTTTATGGGTTGAGACAAGCTCCTCGAGCTTGGTATGATCGCCTAAAGAATTTTCTTTTGGATTTGAATTTTAAAATGGGTGAAGCCGATTCAACACTTTTTATTAAGCATGCGAATAATGATATTTTATTAGTTCAAATTTATGTTGATGATATCATTTTCGGTGCTACTAACTTTGCTCTTTGCGAAGAGTTTTCTAATGTTATGAAGGAACAATTTGAGATGAGCCACATGAGCGAACTCAAATATTTCTTAGGTCTCCAAATTCGCCAATTGAACGATGCAATCTTCATCCACCAAACAAAGTACACGGTGGAGTTGCTAAAGCGATTTGGAATGGAGAATGCCTCCGGGAAAAAGACTCCTATGAGCACTACAACGCATCTTGATAAAGATACGGGCGGAAAAGATGTAGACATTCGTCTATATCGAGGTATGATAGGTAGTTTACTTTATCTTACCGCAAGTAGGCCCGATATTGTGTTTGTCGTATGTATATGTGCTCGTTATCAGTCTCAACCTAAGGATTCTCACTTAGTAGCGGTAAAGCGTATTTTCCGTTATCTAAGTTACACTTTAGATTTTGGATTACTTTATCCGAAATCTAGCACATATGAGTTAGTCTCATATAGTGACGCTGATTATGCGAGATGCAAATCCGACAGGAAAAGTACTAGTGGCACTTGCCATTTTCTAGGAAATTCTCTTGTCTCTTGGTTTTCCAAGAAGCAAAATTCGGTATCACTTTCAACCACCGAGGCGGAATACATTGCCGCCGGTGCCGCTTGTGCCCAGGTTCTTTGGATGAGACACACACTGAAGGATTTTGGTATTCATTGTGATACTAGCCCTATCATTGCGGATAACCAAAGTGCTATTTGTCTTTCAAAGAATCCGGTGCATCATTCCCGATCAAAACACATAGATGTCCGACACCATTTCTTAGATGATCATGTTGCTAAAAAGGACATCATATTAGTGTACGTTGAAACCCAAAAGCAAATCGCCGATATTTTCACGAAACCCCTAAAGGAGGACTCCTTTGTGCGGTTGCGTCGAGAATTGGGGATTATGGGTGAATCCAAGATATAGGATTCATATTTCATTCAATTATCTTGCATGCTATTCGATTTCGCGATATTTTGTTCATGCTAGATTTATTGAATTTTTGGGAATTTTATGTGATTTGTTCGAATTTATTGCTCGAAATCGTATTTCAATGTCGTATTTAAGATTTCGACGTTTTATGGGGTAATTTAGATGACTAATGAGAGAGTTATGATGTTTCATCCAAGTGGTTTGTGAAGAGAAATCAATTATCAATTTTTGGACTCCTCTAGTCGGTCTAAGTTCACTCGTCAACCGACTAGATGCTCATCTAGTCGGTCAGCAAATGAACTCAGACCGACTAGATCAAGCCTATATCTAACTCCTATCATTTTCTTTCGTTAGTCGGTCACAGTACACTTACCGACCGACTAGATTGAAAACTAGTCGGTCAGTGAATATACTGCGACCGACTAATTCTTGCCCTAGAAATTCATCTGTGCCTCTGTTTCGACTTAGTCGGTTCAAGCTCATTGACCGACCGACTAGATCGTAATCTAGTCGGTCAGTGCTTGAACTGTGACCGACTAAGTGTGTTAGGGCATTTGTGTCTTTTTGATTCCAGACCGACTTATACTCACTTTCTATTCGACTAAAACACTTTTTAGTCGGTCTTCTCCTCTTCTCCAGCCCGAAAACCCCAAAACCCCTCTCGAGCCCTCTCGTATTCCCGTCGTCTCCGGCCAGATTCCGGCCATCCAAACCGTCGACTCCTCCTCCTAGGTAAAACCCTCCTTCTCCTAGGACTCATTTCCTATTCTAGGGTTTGGTTTTCAGCTTTTAGGTATTCTAGGGCTTATTTTCGAATTTCTGAATCCTAGGGTTTGTGTTAGCTTCTAGGGTTTGTGCTAGGATATTTGACCTTCGTTATCATTTGCTTGTACTCGTCGTGCAACGATCATGGCTAAGACGAGGATTCCCATCGCCTCTTCCGGGGCTTCTCCTATGTCCGTAGGGCCTTCCGACCCTAGGAATCCCCCGAAGCCTAAGCGTCGTGCCAAGTCAACCCAAGCATCTCCATCTTCACCTCCTCCTAAGAAGCCTAGGACTGCGACCGTCAAGCCCCGCAAATCCAAGACCAAAAAGGCCATACTTCACTCTCCGGCTACTCCTCCCGATTCCGACACTGAATTTGTGCCTGAGGATGAGCCTATCACTAGGGAACCCACTCCTCCTCTCCGTCCTAGGACTCGCCAGCCAAAGGGAAAGGGCCCAATGCCAGCGGGGGGTGTTGACATATCGTTGTGTCGCGATGACCCTTTGTGTCTCGCGGCCTACAACCGTATTGAACACTGCCCGATGTTGTTGGAGCACTACGTCCAGTTTTCTGATTTCCTTGGCTTAGCCGATCTCCTGTCCTATAGTGGTCTTCTTGATTATCTCCGATACGACCCCAAGGCCAATCCCAAACCGTATCCTCGCCTCGTGAAATTGTTATATGCCAATCGCGTTTGTTTCAGAGTGTTTTCTCACTACAAAGCGTTGACCGTGGAGAACCCGGTCAACGTGGTCAAGGGGCCCGCTTTGGATCCCTTGGGGGGCTTCGAATTGGTGCAGAAGGGGTGAGGGGAAGCCTCGGCCCTTGTTGAGATGCTCGGCCTCGGATAGTCGTGCTCGGCCTCGGCTGAAAGGGGGACGAGGGGTAGCCTCAGGCGCCCGGGTAGATGCACGGCCGACGGGAGGCGAGGGGAATCTCGGACCTGACCAAGACACTTGGCCTCGGTGGGGCGTGCTCGGCCTCGGCAGGTTGACGGTGAGGGGTAGCCTCACTATCCAGTCGGACGAGTGGTCGGAGAGGGACGAGGGGTAGCCTCGGCCCGTTGATCAACTGTCCACCTGCGTAGACGAGAACGCTCGTCAGGGGGGCCGGACCTTGGTTCCGGCCAAATCCCCTCCGATGCCTAAGTCAGATAGTGATCTGAGAAAGGAGGCCCGGCGGAGACGGTTCGACTCGTGAGGAGATCGTAACGGCGTCTCTCGGCGCGAGCGGGGGAGGAAGGAGATGAATTGGGGGAACGAGGTCGTTGATGGAGTACCTTCGGTTTTGTTACCTGAGATGCGGTCCTCTTCTTCGTCGTCCTCCGAGCCCTTTTGTAGAGCTCCCTGCGTGATTGCCTCTGGCCCACGTCCCACACCCGCCCTCGATCGTGCCCCATCAATCTGCCCCCTCGCCGCCGCTCTCTTCGCCCTTCCAGCACCTCCCCATTACCGCCATTTAGTGGTCGCGCGTTCCGGGGAACGGTTTTCGCAGGAGTTGGTGAGTGTCCAGCGGGTTATCGGGGCCGGGTCGGATCGACATTCGAGAAGATCCCTTACAGGGCCTTTGTCGAATGGGCTTGAGGTTGCAGGTGGGCCTTCGACCAGTAGTCGGGCTCCTGGGCTCGTGTCTTTTGGGGTCTCGGTCAAATAGGCGTAACAATTGCCCCCATCGGTCGAGTTGATCGGCTTCGGCCTGTTCGGCTCGGCCGATGTGACCTCTGCCGATTTTGACAAGCTTGCCAGTCGATGCCGACTCATTTATTAGTCGTCATCATGGGTGGGCCCGTTCGATATTTTTAAGGCGCGGGCTCCGAAGCGCCGTTGGTCCTCTGATGCCACCACGTGTGGCTGCAAACTTACCCCCTCCGTTCGCGGGGCCGTCTTCAGTTGAGAAGCTGAGGGGTTCGGGCGCCGCCATCGGTGGGATCGATCGGCCTCGGCTAGCTTGGTATAACCGCTCCGCCTCCTGGGGTTCCGAGTGGCGCTTCAGCCGAGGCGTGGTCATAAATGTAGGTCATGATGAGGCGGATCGATTGGACTTCCCCTGGCGCCGGTTTCGAAACGCCGCCAGTTCTTCGAAGCCTGCCGCGCGTTCTTGTCAGCCGCTTCGAATTCACCCCTGCGCCCGGTATATAAAATCCTCAGCCGCGTTGATCTCCACTTCTCTTTTGCTTCTCCCGGTATTCAAAGCTTTCCACAACTCGGAGTTTCCCGTCGCCTTCGCTTCCTTGCCTTCTCCAGACCAGTCGAAAAAAGGTAATTCCTCTCTCGCTTTTCATCTCATGGCTGCCCTTAGGATAGGCGGTTCTGGTCAAAGGGCAAGGGATCCTTCGGAGTCCAGGCGGGGTGAGCCCCGGCTAGGGGGATCAGGTTCCCCCGCCGGGAGTCGTTCTCTTCAGGATAAGGGGAAGGAGAAACTTTTTCCAGACTACGCCCGTGATGACGTGGCGTCGGCTGCCGTACGGCTTAATGTGCCCCCGGTTGTCCTCCGTACGCCGTCGAGGACCCCTCCTTCGGTGGCCGCGGAGATCCGGGAGAGATATCTCTGCTTCCCATACGAGGTTCGGGTTCCATTTGTCGCCGAGCGGATTTGCCTTCCGAGGAGCAATGAGGTCGGCGTCTACGTCGAGATGTTTCGCCTGGGTCTTCGCTTCCCGCTCCATCCCTTCTTCATCCAGGTCATGGAACATTTCACAGTGTCCCTGTGTCAGTTCACCCCGTGTTCGATCGCGGTACTGACGGGCTTCGTAATGCTCTGCTGTTCCCGTGGTCTGGAGCCGACTCTCCCCCTTCTCTTCCACTTTTACCAGGTCCAGACGGTCGGTCCGGGGTCATGGCTGCTACTCCGAGCTCGTTCGAGGAGGGAATGCCTGATCGGGTTACCCCGCTGGTCAGGGGATTGGAACTCGGATTATGTTTTCGTGGTCTTCTTGGGGGAGGCCCAGATTCTAACAAGCTGGGGCAGTTCTGTCCATCCTCGCTCGTCGTTAGTTCTCTCAGACGCCGACCGGGCAGCCGCTGCGCTTCTGTTGGCTCTTCCTTTGGAAACGAAGTCCATCTGGTCTTTGTTGGACGACCTACTCCTGAAGGCCGTCTTGTGGTCTCCGGGTAGGTCGCTTTTTCATCCTCGGATCGCCCTATGACTCATCCTGATTTCGGTCTCCTTTGCAGGGATGGCTGGCCGCGAATTCGTCCGTGACGTCGATGAGCTGATCCGTCGTGGAGCCGCTCGGAGCCGAGGTAGTACCTCTGGAAGGGCGCCTCGGAGGACCGTTGAGGAGGAAGTGCGCCGAGCCGAGCCTTCCGTGGGCAAGGTGGTGGCCGCGCCTCCCGCCTCTTCTTCTGGCGATCCCCTTACGGGGGGTGAGGATGGTGCGAGGCGGAAGCGTTCCCCTCCGGCGCCTTCGGAGCCCCATGGTGGAAAGAAGAGGAAGGAGGACGTGGATCCCTCCGGTCCGGAAGGTTCCGCGCTTCCCGTGGTGTCCGCCGGGGATCCTTCGATAGCTTTGCCGGCCACCCCCCTCGCAGCGTCTTCGCCCGTATCACCAGGGGTCGGGGCCTTGTTGTCGAGCGACTCGACTTCGATCGTCGTCCCTGGGAGTTCGATGTTTGTTGACCGAGCCCTGGCCCAGCAGGTTGCCGAGGTCTCCGTCCCTCCCCGGGACCGCAGCCTCCTCAAGAAGATCCCGGCCGACAAGATGTCGGATTCCTTGGTCTGGATCCTTCAACAGGTTCGGTTATCTTGCTATCCTCTCTTTCTCTTTATTCTCTTCTTAGCCCATGTCTCGTCTTTTCAGGGTTCAGCGCTCGCTGTGGAGTTGCAGTGTCGAGCCGTCCGCTTGAGGGAGCTGGAGGAGTCCTCCATGAGGGCTCAGGAGCGGGCTGGGGCGGCTGAGGTGGCTATGACGGAGGCCCAGATGGAGTCTCGGCGTCTCAACCTCCGTGTGGCCGAGTTGGAGGGACAAGTGGGTGACCTCCAGGGAAAGCTGGAGGATGCTCATCAGTCGGCTGAGGAAGCGGCGGAGTCGTTCCGCCTGGAGAGGGAGGAGCTTCAGAGGGAACTGTCGGGTCGGCGCCAGGTGGTGCGGCTTGCAGAGGAGGTGGAGAAGGGCGTCGTCGAGACCCTGGGGAAGAGGATCTTTGAGGTTCTCTGGGGGGCTTTCAGTAAGTATGAAGACCTCATCGCCCCCCGGATCGTCGAAGTCGTCCAGTCTTCTTTCCGGGAATGTGCGGAGCGTGTTCGGCAAGCCCCACCGCCGGTCGATCCCCCTCGCTCCGAGCAGGGCGAAGTGCCCGAGGATGTGTCCTCCCGAGCTCGATCTCCCTAAGCCGTCCCTCCCGGCCTTATCCTCAAATTTTTAAGCATTCGCTTCGCTTTGGGCCAGTCTACTTGAAATGGATCCCTGGCCCCCGCTATCTCCTTCGGCTTCGTTATCGGCTCCATGGCCAATAATTGCTGGTTGCATGGCTGCTAGCTTGGGCTACCTACTTCGGGTCTTTTGTCAACCAATTTTGCCCTGTCGGTGTCGATCTAGCTTCTGTAGGCGAAGAACTCTGTCGTTCGTCGCAAGTAGATTGTTTGTAGGGTGTTTCCTTCGCCTTGCTCCCGTGTAAATAAGACGCATTTTTGTATTCTGGTTAGCTATTATAAACGAAATCGACTTACTTGGACTTCTTGTGTACTTTGCGTTGTCGCCTTGTTCTTGGCTTAGGAATGGACGAAGCTGGCGTTGGCTGGGGGGATCCTCCCCAGATTTAGGGGCACAGGAGTCGGTCAGCGAGGGCAAAGCTCCTCGGCTTAGGACCGGTTGGCGTCCGTGTCTGCTGGGGGAATCGCCCCCAGACTTATGAGCGCTGGTGTCGGTCGGCGAGGGCTAAGCTCCTCGGCTTAGGACCGGTCTTGGGGGGATTCTCCCCAGACTTAGGGGCGCAGGAGTCGGTCAGCGAGGGCAAAGCTCCTCGGCTTAGGACCGGTCGGTGTCCGTGTCTGCTGGGGGAATTGCCCCCAGACTTATGAGCGCTGGTGTCGGTCGGCGAGGGCTAAGCTCCTCGGCTTAGGACCGGTCTTGGGGGGATTCTCCCCAGACTTAGGGGCGCAGGAGTCGGTCAGCGAGGGCAAAGCTCCTCGGCTTAGGACCGGTCGGCGTCCGTGTCTGCTGGGGGAATTGCCCCCAGACTTATGAGCGCTGGAGTCGGTCAGCGAGGGCCAATCTCCTCTTCCTCCTCCAGTGAGGCGGCGGTCCCCAACCTTTCATGCTATTGGTGTCATGTCAACTCCATCGGGGTTTTAAATGAAGATAACAAAAAGGGATGCATTTGTACTCTCAAGAGTCCTGCTGGACCGGTACATTTGGAGGAAATGGAAGAAAAAAGAAATGAAGCTAGACAGAGGGATGTAAACTTAGATAACTCCCTCATACTAGGCCGCTTCCGGGGGGAGAGACGTCGCCCGCTCACTCTATGATGCGGAGGGGGCCTTGGATGGTGTTGATCTTCTTCCCCTTGTCTGGCTGTGTGGAGGTCCCTTCTCCGTGGGCCGGCTCGTCGGCCTGATTCCTGGCGTGCCCTCGGCTCATCAGCTTCTCAATGTCCTTTTTCAAATGCCAGCAATCTTCCGTGTCATGACCATCGTCTTTGTGGTACTTGCAGTACTTCTCCTTGTTCTTCCCGCCTCTTTTAGCCTTCGGTGGGGGGCGATTAGCTCGCTCTTCCTTCTGTACTTGGGCGAGAATGGCGTCCGGGGTGATGTCCCTCGCGCTTTCTCCTCGCTGCCTGTTCCTCTACCTCTTCTCGGTCCGGTACCCTTCGGGGCTAACTCGTCCGCCGTCGCCGCGCTTGGTCCCTCGAGCGGCTTTTCCTGCATCCTCGGCCAAGGCCTCCTCAGTCAGCATGAAGCGTTCGGCCCTTGCCATGATTCCGGGGAGGTCCTTCGGGGGGTCGTTGTGTAGGGACTTCTTGAGGCCCCTGTGGCGAAGTCCTTTCTTAAGGGCCGTCTGGACCACCAGGTCGGGTGGGTTGTTCACGTTCAGCCTTTCCGCATTGAAGCGGCGCATGAACTGTCGGAGTGGCTCGGCCGGGCCTTGCACTATGTTGAACAGATGTTCAGCACCAGGTTTGATCAGCCTCCCCGCCATGAACTGTTTGCAGAACAACTGGGCGAGTTGTTCAAAGCTGTCGATGGAGCGGCCGGGCAGGCTGTGGTACCAGATCCTCGCCGCTCCCCTGAGAGTAGAATAGAAGCCCCGGCAAAGAAGGTCATCGTCAGCTCCCTGGAAGGCCATGTCCCCCTCGTAGTCCATCATGTGGTGTGCCGGGTCTCCTATTCCATCGTACTTTCCCAGCACCGGGATCCGGAATCGGGAGGGGACCCGTGCGTCGGTTATTCTCCGTGACAAGGGGCACCGGTCTCTGTGGATGCCTCCGGGGATGCGGTACTCGACTGCCTCTGGATCGACCGGGGGTGGAGGTAACACCGGCGCCAGCGGGGCTGGCTCTGCAGCCTTCGCCACGCTGGGGGCCGGGCTGTCCCGACGTTCCCGACTCCTCCTGCGGGAGCTCCTGCTCCGCCGCGATCGGTCTCTCGAGTGGTGTCGTTCGCTTCTCCTGCGGCGGGACGATCGCGATCGACGAGACGAGGCCGTCCTCGATTCGTCATCCGTCCCTTCGGTCTCTCTTCGGCTCCTTTCACGATAGGGTGAGGAGGCGCGTGACCTCGCCTGACGAGAGCCGGACAGCGTGAACCGACGCTCCGTGTTCGGTTTCCGGGTCCCGTGGTCGTCGACCACGGCGGACCGCAAGTGTGGGGGACCCCCCCGCCCATCGATGGCTGTCGTCCAACGTGCCTCCGTTGGGCGGCGCAGGGACGACGAGCTGCTGCACCGTCACGACCAACGTCTGGAGGCTCGCGTTGGTCTCCTGAGCCAGGGCGCAGAGCTGTCCCTGCGTGGCCAGTTCTGAGCCGCCGGTTTCTTCGGTGGAGAGGGTGGGGTGGCCGCTGACGGGCGTGTCCTCGGGATTGCCGTTTGTTGTGCCATTCCCCTCCTCCGGGATGGGGGGCATGCGCTTCCTTCCATTGCTGGCTCGTGCCATTGTTGGTGTAGTTTGCTTCTTCGTGGGACGGTCTCTCGTTCCCACAGACGGCGCCAGATGTTTCAGAGTGTTTTCTCACTACAAAGCGTTGACCGTGGAGAACCCGGTCAACGTGGTCAAGGGGCCCGCTTTGGATCCCTTGGGGGGCTTCAAATTGTTGCAGAAGGGGCGAATGGAAGCCTCGGCCCTTGTTGAGATGCTCGGCCTCGGATAGTCGTGCTCGGCCTCGGCTGAAAGGGGGACGAGGGGTAGCCTCAGGCGCCCAGGTAGATGCACGGCCGACGGGAGGCGAGGGGAATCTCGGACCTGACCAAGACGCTCGGCCTCGGTGGGGCGTGCTCGGCCTCGGCAGGTTGACGGTGAGGGGTAGCCTCACTATCCAGTCGGACGAGTGGTCGGAGAGGGGCGAGGGGTAGCCTCGGCCCATTGATCAACTGTCCACCTGCGTAGACGAGAACGCTCGTCAGGGGGGCCGGACCTTGGTTCCGGCCAAATCCCCTCCGATGCCTAAGTCAGATAGTGATCTGAGAAAGGAGGCCCGGCGGAGACGGTTCGACTCGTGAGGAGATCGTAACGGCGTCTCTCGGCGCGAGCGGGGGAGGAAGGAGATGAATTGGGGGAACGAGGTCGTTGATGGAGTACCTTCGGTTTTGTTACCTGAGATGCGGTCCTCTTCTTCGTCGTCCTCCGAGCCCTTTTGTAGAGCTCCCTGCGTGATTGCCTCTGGCCCACGTCCCACACCCGCCCTCGATCGTGACCCATCAATCTGCCCCCTCGTCGCCGCTCTCTTCGCCCTTCCAGCACCTCCCCATTACCGCCATTTAGTGGTCGCGCGTTCCGGGGAACGGTTTTCGCAGGAGTGGGTGAGTGTCCAGCGGGTTATCGGGGCTGGGTCGGATCGACATTCGAGAAGATCCCTTACAGGGCCTTTGTCGAATGGGCTTGAGGTTGCAGGTGGGCCTTCGACCAGTAGTCGGGCTCCTGGGCTCGTGTCTTTTGGGGTCTCGGTCAAATAGGCGTAACAGCGTTCGAGGCCAGTACGATGCCAGCCACTCCATTGAGACGACTGTCTTGGGAACTCCTATAGTTCTCACGGCAGAAATCTTGGGGGAGATTCTTGGTTGCTCGTCGTGTGGTCTCCTTCCTTCGGACATTTCCGTAGACGATATTTCCTCCTTGGATCAGTCTATTCTTGCAGATATCTTCCAGGTTATCCCCTCCGCATTCATTGGTGTTCCTTCGAAATCTTTCAAGCCGAATGCGTGGGTTCTTAACCTGATCTTGAAGTCATGTCTCCTCCCTAAGTATGGATCCTCTTCACTCCCATCCCAGCCGTTCTTGAAATTGATCTACGCTCTTTTCTTGGGATGCGAGATTAATTGGGCTCGCGTGATACTCGATAAGATGGATTCTTTCGAGTGTATACGCAAGACCAATAAGTCTGCGCACATTCCATATCCTTGCCTGTTGACTCTTGTATTTCGACATTTCCGAGTCCCTCTCCCTCCTGACGATGAGCGTCCCTTGGGTACGCCTCTGAACGCGACGGCCGTGAAGAAATCTCTAGCGGCACTTTGTCACGTGCAGAGGTCTACCGCATCTGCTTCCCAGTCTACTCCGTCAACTGCTGCAGCCTCCTCTTCCCCTGCTACATTGGACGATGTCGTACGCCTACTTCGTCAGCACGACTCCCGTTTGGCTCGTACTAAGGAGGTAGTCTGCCGTATGGCTCGTATGATGGGGATTGATCTTCCTCCTTCAGTGTCTGAGGCCGAGGAGATGGACGATGAGGAGCTTGACGAGCTTGTCACTTCTTTTGCCCGTGGCGATGAGGCCACTGCTGCTGCTGCTGGTACTTCCACTTCTGCTCCTGGAGTTGGCACCACTTCCGGTGTTCCAGAGCCTTCTGCTTCAGCACTTCAGACTTCTGAGCCTGCTGCTGACCCTGTTGACGAGCCTGCTCATGTATCTCCTGCTGCTGTTGACACTGCCTCTGCTGCTGCTTCTGTCGAGACCCATGCTGCTGTTGAGATTCCCGTTGTTGAGCCTGTTGCTGAGATCTCCACTCCTGCCCCGACGATTCCATCTGTTGAGACGCCACTCCTCCCTGCAGAGCCTGAGTCCACTCCGTCGACTGGACCCACAGAGACTGCAGATCCTGCCACCTCCTCGTGATCGCTTGTTTCGAGGACTCTCCACTACGCTTTGGATGATATATCTTAGTGAGAGTATTTTGGGTTAGGATGGGGTTTGAGAGATGTTTTGATGTATTTTTGCGCTTTCTGGATGTCGGAGTTGGATATTATGATATGATGTTGTTTTGATGTATTTTGATACACTTTGATGATGTTGATGATGATGATATTTTTTTTATGTTTATATAGATAATGTGTCTCGCTTCATATGATGTACCTCATGTATTCGATGTGATACCTTTTTGATATACTCATGATGTCTATATATATATATATGTTCATCGTCATTCACTTTGTCTTTCATTCGTCGTGCATTTTTTTCATATTCGTTGAATACATTTGAAATGTGAACTCGTCGCTCGACGCATGAAAACTTGGTTAAATAGATTTAAATTCTATAATTGTATAGAATTGTTTTCCATGCACAAATTTAGCCAAGAATATTGAATATTGAAGAGTATGTTTCTTTATTCAAGAAATGAATAAACATTTGATATTTTTGATGATTTAGATTATCTATGATTTTTATTGATAATGGAAAATTTGGCACACCTTGTTTTGATTTCCACACTTTTCCCTTGGTGTCAAGTTGGTCCATTGTCTTTGTCTACGACTCCCGATGTTGGATTTTACATTTCCTAATTGTTGTCGTTGTATGCCCCCCATTTTTGGGATAATGCCAAAGGGGGAGAGATAATGATAATAAATATCGCAAATGAAAATTTAACTCAATTTCCAAGAATCTAGTTTGATATGTTAGATTCAGGGGGAGTTAAGATATATATAAGGATTTTCAAAATCCGATATTTCAAAAATCGATTCTCATTATATATCTTACTCGTCTGATTGATGCAATTCATATATATTCATTTTGGAATTAACGTGTCATCAATGCAGGGGGAGTAAGTATTTTACATTTGAATTATTATTTTTGATTATTATTTATGTTGGTTTGTCATCACCAAAAAGGGGGAGAATGTTGAATATTGGACTCCCCGGATTTGGTTTTGATGATGAGCAAATATAAATAATCCATGAACTAACAATTTGTGAGCGCAGTTTTGGAGATCGTCGCCAAATTCACGAGAACATTCAAAGCGACATCTCAACACTTCCCAAAGCTCATATTCATGCCTAAAGCTTCGTTGAAGCTCTTGCGACGTTTTGGAAGTTATGAAGATTCAATCGAAGCTCTCGAAGACCAATCTTTAAGGTTTTATTTATAGTCTTTTACTTTCGATTGATAGATTGTTAAGCCTTGAGTATATCTTACGTTTCTATCTTCATTACGCTCATTTCGTAGCTCTAGGATCCTTGCACAAGTTCATTCTAACTTCCTCGAAGCATCGCGCTTCGATTCGGACTTTATTGTGCATGTTAGTTGGTACAAGAACAAGTACTGACCGACTAGATGGTGATCTAGTTGGTCGGCAACTGTTCTTGGACCGACTAGTTTGATTCCTTAATTTCTTGGACTTTACTGTTTACAGTTAGTCGGTCTACGTTGACTCACCGACCGACTAGTTTGTGAACTAGTCGGTCAGTGATGCTTCTTTGACCGACTAGTTGTGACTTACTGTTCATGCTAAATTTCTCCTAAGCTACTGTTTATCGTTAGTCGGTCTAAGAATGTTTGGTGACCGACTAGTTGACAATTTAGTCGGTCAACTTTTGTTCTTGGACCGACTAAGTCACTTTGTACTCAGACTAATTCTTTTTGCTCTTAGTCGGTCTACGTTCATTGGCTGACCGACTAGTTGTGAAACTAGTCGGTCAGACAGTCTTCTTGGACCGACTAGATTTCTAGGTCTGAAATTCTATCTCTTCTCAGATCTACACTTAGTCGGTCCACGTTGTTTGACTGACCGACTAGTTGATGAACTAGTCGGTCAGTGATTGTTCTTTGACCGACTAAGTCTCACAGATTTCTATCCGTTGGTGAATGACCTAACTTGTGTTTTTGGGTTCCTATAAATACGAACCTAGGTCATTTCTATCTAGGTTAGAGCTTCCATTCAGAGATTCATTGAGTTCTAAAGAGATAGCCATTCTCACTCAAATCAAAAGCTCTCTTCCTCACAAGAAACCCATTCTCTCTCATTTCTAGATCTAGAATCCATCTAGAGAGAAGGTTGTTCTTGGTGAGCTCTTCAAGCTATTGCTTGATCCAAGTCTCCAAATCATTCCTAGGCACCGATTGCTGGTCATTTCCTTGGTGCTAGATCTTGGTGACTTCATCTTCCTCAAATCCTTCATTTCACCATTTGGGTAAGAAAAACTCAAGGTATAGGATTTTGTGGTAAGATTGTTTATTTCATTTAAACTCTTTAATATTGCTAATTGGTTCTCTCGGTTGTGAGAGAAGATTGTGATCCCGGGTTGTGGGATTCACTTTGCCATTGCATGTATGATTTGATCTTGTGAAGGTTTTTAACAAGATATTCATAGTGGAAATCTTAGGTTAGGGTTTCTAACCTAAGTATCCGGAGGGGATCCGGGTGGTTGGGACGTAGGATCACCGGGAACAAGTCGGGGAGACTTGGGTGGATCCGAACCCATTAACATCGTTTGTTAGCATTGTTAATTTTGTGTTGTCATTCAATTTAAGCTTCCGCAAATTGATTTGGTAGTTGTTTGCAATTTAATTTGGAATTATACTCCTTATTATTTTAAAGTACTATTCACCCCCCTCTAGTACTTGTGCAGTAGCTGGTAGGGCATTACAGGTGGGTCTGACCAGCCTGCTTAAGTGGGCGGGTCAAGCCCGCCTGGGCAGGCTCGACCCAGAGCCCGCCCTCGGGTGGGCTCTGACTCGAACCCGCCCGCCTAGGCAGGCAGAGCTTTGAGGCCACGCCCAGGCGGGCGGGTCAGATCCGCCTGCCCAGGAGCAGGCAGGTCAGCCTGCGTGCCAGGCACGGGCTGTGACTAGATTGGACTGGGCGCGCCCTTTATGCATGCCCAGCTGGCATGTGGGCCCCACCTGCGGGGCCCACACTCTAGAAACCCTAGAAGGGTTGTGACGGCTACGAATTTCAACCAACTTGTAATTTTTGCTCAACTTTGAGCAATTGTTTGAGGGTTCAAACGAAGTCGTAATTCGTCGCCGTTTGTTTCTATGCTTTCACCATACGTAGCTCTTCGAAATGGTAGGTTGTATCACTTCTGAAGCTCAACGGTGATGGAGAATAAATTAGTTGACGTTTAGCCTTTGAGAAAGGCAAACTAACTTAATTAATTCCCCTAATCACTAATTGTCCCACATTGCTCGTGCGACGAGCAAGGGGGTCCGACTCTGTATAGAAATAGGGGTCGACACCCTTAAGAAAAACTTGCACCAAGTCTTTGAATTGAGAAGCTCCAAAAAGGTTTGAGCATGCTCAGTTCAAGACGAAAATTATTCTCTCCTTTTTCTTCCATTTCCTTCGCTCACATTCTAGAAAAACATCAAGAAAGATTTGGATTCTATCTGAAGTCTAAGACCTTGGATCACACTCAAGTTAAATCTTCTTCGGCAAGTGGTTGGCCCGGAGGTGCGGTGTCGGCTTGATTTGGGTGGATCGGTTCGAGAGCGCAAAGGTGGCTAGTTGGTGGGAGCAGAAGGCGGTTCGATACACTTTGTCGGTGCAAGCAAAGTTCCGTGTATGTAGTTTAAAAGCTTTCAATTAATTATATTGTAGTAGTTTAGATCTATCTTGGAGTGGTCAGATCCGCCTCAAGATAGCAGAGGTCTTGGCTAGGGTCTTGAATCCTTAGGGTTTTCGTTAAATAGTTTAACAGTTATTTTCCCCTGCATGTTATTTTGCCTCTATCGTCCGTCCGACGTAAGATGTGCATAGAATAATGCCCTAAGGGTCCATCAAGACCCATCAGTGGTATCAGAGCATTAGGTCTTCATGTGATCTAAGGACTGCAATATTTTTAAAATGATTGTATGCTTTTTAATATACATCTTTCAACTTTATGCGATATTGTTAAAATGAAACCCCTTAATTTGAGATGCTTTAAAAATTATTTTATGTGATAAATTTTTTTAGTAGCATGAAATTTAGATGATGATTTTAAAATGAATGTTTTTGAAATAAAAATTATGTGATAATTTATGAAACTATTGATTTTTATTAGATAAATTTTTTAATGTTTTAAAATCATTCTTATGATTTAAGTGTTAAAATTTAAGATTTCATATTATTATTTATAGGATAAATTTTAATATGTTGTGCATGTTTAATGATTATTTGATAAATGTTAAATAGTTAGAAACTTTTTTATGTGATATTTAAAGTTGATAATTGCATGCTAAGTTTATGTGATAAAGTTAGATTATGTTTTTTAAATGTCCATTCTAAATTCTTGCTTATTATTTGATAATTCAAGAAACCCTTTTAGGTTAGCCATTAAAAACTCCTTAAAAATTTATGCGATGAATTTTAGAATAGCATGCTATGTTTAATAAACCGTTACAACTTTTAAAGACCTAATTCCTGATTAGAGTTGCCCCTTTGTGACAACGATTATTATTTTAATCGTTATAATAATAATTTTCATTAAAGGCTATACTTTAAAGTGTTGTAATTTGTATTTATTAAATCCAAATAACAATTAGGATAACATGTTAATACAAATGAAACTTTATAGTTGATAAGGATTTAATAAAAGTTAATAACGAATCGTAATAAATTTTGAATTTTAAGGATTCCACTAGTTGATAGGATTAACTAGTTCGAATAAAAGCCTTTTAGTTGATGGCACGCATATATAAATGATAAGTTTCATTCAATGGACCATGATCCGGTCAATGTGCTTGGCTAAGTTTGTTGGATCACCCTAGCTAGACTAGGGATAAGTGATCCTAACTTAGTCAATTCCCTGGCCGTGTCTGCTGAACCACAATGACGCGAATCATGATTATATGACACCCTCAACTATACCTAAGTCTAATACATTAATAATCTTTTTCAAACTAAAATGTAGCCCTCCTTGTTTTAGAGTTTGGCAACTATAGGATCCATGTTACAGTTGCTGATCACACTCAAGCTGTGACAGTGCAACCTTATCGAAACCAACTTCTTAGTACATATGATGTAGTCTAGCCTTGACCCAAACCGTCGTGTTGTGAATACACCGAGCACCGGCGTAAGTTAAGCTAGACACGAAAACAAGGGTCTGACTAGGCTAGTCATTAGGATTTGGATGAGCACACTCATGATCATAAGTCGTTAGGGGTAAAATTATGTAGGGATTCATATATGATATGATTTATGAAGAGTTCATCTACTTTCTGTAGAGTCAAACAACTTGTTGAGCACACTCAAGGTTGTGAGACTCAGGGTTGTTGGATCCCTCTCCCACAAATTTTTTAATTACAATAAATTGTTTATTATTACGGCTTAAAATTCTTTAAAAATAGTGGGAGTATATAGTTTAATACAAACCTCTTAAACTATACAAGAACATTTGCTAATGCAATGTCTATTAATAATGCAGTATGGAGTCAGGATTAAAATTCATAATCGAGAAGAAAGTGCTAGATGGGACGAACTACAAAGATTGCGGAGGAACATAAAGCTAGTGCTCCCGCTAGCTGGGATTGGCTACATACTGACGGAGGATGCTCTGGAGAAGGCCGACGAGGATGCCACCACCGAGAAGAAGGAAGCATACAAGCAGTACCAAAGGGATGCAGAGAAGGCCAGGTGCCTTACTCTGGCCTTTATGACCAATGACCTGCAAAGAAAGCACGAACATATGGATGTTCAGAGCATGCTTTTGAACGTAGAGGAATTATATGGCAAGCGTTCTAGAGCTGCCAGGTTTGAGGCCACTTGCAACCTTTGGGGAGCCAAGATGACGACGGACCCTGTGTATGATCATGTTATCAAGATGATCGGCTACATAGAGGATGCAGCCCAACTAGGATTTGTCCTCAAAAATGAAATGAGCGTGGACATAATCCTTAGATCTTTAACCACGGATTTCAACCCGTTCATTAAGAGTTTCATAATGAACAACCCTGAAGTGGATCTTCCTGGTCTTCTGAACATGCTCCGGCAGTTCGAGGAGATTGAGAAGACGCTAACAACAGTGTTGGTTATCGGATCTTCCCCTTCTCACCAGACTAAGGGCAAGGGTAAGATGAGGTAGACCCCTCAACCTGCGAAAGAGAAGCAGGGGAAGAAGAACAAAGGGGCACCATTGAAATCTGAATGCTTCCACTGCCATATGTCGGGTCATTGGAAGAGAAACTGCAAGGTCTACCTTGCAAAAAAGTAGGGGCATGGTGATGCCTCCACCTCAGGTACACCTCTTATTTAAGAGCATATAAATTTCCATAAAGCTTTGATACATGGTATGAGATACCAGTATGATTACTAAGACATCTGTATATTGTTTACAGGTGCTTGAAGCAAAGGATGGAAGAAGTTCCCAAGACGGTCGGCAATCAGAGTAATCGTTGCTGCTGGTGCCGTCTTCAGAAGATATCAAGAAGCAGTCGATACTTTTTTATTTTTTTTAAATAAATGTATTGATGTTTTATTTTAAAAACAATGATTGAGTGATTGTCACTTAAAGTATCTGTGATGAACAAGTTTTTCATTCTGGATGAAATCGTTGATAGCTTGGCAATATATGCTCTGCTGGAAATATGGTTTGTTGTGAATGGCTATTTGATTTACTGTGTATGGCTATCTGAGTTGATGAGTATGTTTTCCTGAGCTATCGTGAGTGCTTCTAAGTTAATGAGATTTATTGGAGTTGTCGGTATATTTAACTAATCCAAAGTAACAAGTTAGTCCCAGAAGCGTATAAATTAAGATGTGATCTTAATTATGCGCACAATAAAAATAGTTCTTGTTGGACTGTAAGATTAATACAGTTAAAGGAAATAACAGTGTAGCAAGTTTTGATTGAGTAAATTATCATCAAGACTCCTATAAATCGATCTTGATATGACTTATTCGTCAAATCAACCTGACACTGGTACATTCCATTCTAATTAATTCAGCACAAATGGGCTGATTATACTTAATAAATATTGTAAATAAGATTTAGAAATTTAAGTTAAAGTATTTAACCAGACGGTTCTCAAAGTCAGTGGGAGCTAGCATATTACTTAGTTTCGTTTTTGACTAAGTAAAAGTTCCAAGTTATAAAACCATCTATATGTGACATCAAATCAAAAGAGTTATGATAATGTCAAATATATAAAAACTTTGGTATCATTTATGTACTGGACATAATTGACACAAGAATAATTAGAATATAATATGACTGACTTGTAGGAATGATAAACATTACATCGAATTGTATATGTAATCGTTAGCTATACAAGAAGGAAAATCGTTGGATGAGATCCAAAGAAGGAAAATCATTAGATGAGATCCAAAGATGGGTTCGAAGGATCACCCATGTATGGTCAAATGGTGTATTAATAATAAGACTCCATAAAACTGTATAATAGATACGTTTTAGCAGATCCCTTTTAGGTTTGACATATGAACGTCCGTTGTGACTGATATGCTATAGCGGTATGAGATACCGAGATAAATAGCCTAAGTGCTAGTGGGAGATGTAGGAAGATATATGCCCTTGAGGCAATTTATCCTTAGTAACATCTTGTTCAAAATATAAATGGTACTAATTATCCTAGTATAAATTCAATGAATTATATACTTGAATAATTTCCTTTGACTTAAAGTGAGGTCATTACATATCTAGAAGTAGATCTTGATTATGGAAAGTGAATAACCGATAGGAACTTAAGTCTTAAAATGTTCATGGTCATAGATGTGTCGAGAAAAGGATATCGACACATTGGATAGACCATTGTGCCTTTGCCTTACCGTAAAGGGTAATGGTGATCTCATAGTCATTCGACCTAGCGAAGTCAGAGACATGGCACATGTGCTCATTAGAGAATGAGTCCACTGAACGACCCAAAGAAGAGTTATTAAATGGTTATACTTTAACTAAACTGTCATTAATAACTCTATAGTGATGATAGGCAACTTGGTGCTTAAGACCTGAAGTCTTTGTACGAACCTGTGCGTGAATAGTGTCACTTAGATCTATGATCTAGCTTCGAGGTCAGGCTTGCTGAAAGGTTTTAGGTTGGGTGACACCTGAATCATACGAGGTAAGTAAATGACTTAGATGGGATTCGTCTCCTCCGTTAAAAGGAAGTTAGGGTCACAGGCTCAGTACGGTTCTTTGTGCTAATCCTCGGGCGGTGTACGGTGTAAGATGTACAACGTGTATATAACAAAGACCAAAGTATGCTGATCGATACTGGCTAGTAGGGTTTACGGTTTACCATACCCTAGGCCATGCAGGGACATAGTTATTATGAAGGGACTAAAACTACGGTATTCATCATTGACACAGTCAGGGTGATCCCGACAACACTTTTGTCGATAGGTCAATCACGTAATTATTATGCTGAAACAGGGACGACACATACTGCTTGTGGTCATAGTCATCTAGGGGTTTCAAGCCCCAACATGTAGTAGGGTCAGGCTGTAGGGTCTCACACCGAGTTCGGTTTGCGTCTTAGTAATAGGAAGAATTTAGGAGGAGTGCACTCGGGTGCACAAGGATAATTGTAGTCACTAAAGAGTTAGTGACATTAAGTAGATCTATATTAAACCAGATTTAATATGGTTACATAAGTTTTTGACATTAAATGAGATTTAATAATGTCACAAAATGTTTGCGACTTCAGTTTTAGTAGAATACAGAATGGGATTATTGCATATGATGCAAACAGATTTAAAATACATTGTAAATAGTTTATGATGATATTTTGAATCATATAACGCATAGAAATGGATAGATGGCTCTTTGGGACGGTTCTATTCGAACCATACTTTCCAACGAATCTGAAATTGGCCCAATTGTAGTTGTAGAACTCAAGAAACATCCCGAAAGGCCAGAACTAGGCAAAAGCCCAGCTTGGGCGGGCGGGTCCAGATCTGCTTGGCGGACTGAACCCGCTCATGAGGGGGGTCTAGCCCGCTGGCATGCTGGACCCGCCCGCTAAGCAGGCGGGTCTGACCCGCCCGCATAAGCTGGCGGGTCAAGCCCACCTGGGCGGGCTCGACCCAGAGCCCGCCCACCTGGGCAGGCGGGGCTTTGAGCTCACGTGCACAGTGGGCCGGTCAGACCCTCCTGCCCAGGAGCGGGCGGGTCAGCCTGCGTGCCCGCTACCGGCTACGCCCAGAATTGACTTAGCGCGCCCTTTTGGCACGCCCAGCTGGCATGTGGGCCCCACCTGCGGGGCCCACCTCCAGAAACCCTTGAAGGGTTGTGACGGCTACGAATTTTAGCCGACTTATGATTTTTGATCAACTTTGAGCAATTGTTTGCGGGTTAAAAGAAGTCAAAATTCGTCGTCGTTTGTTTCTATGCGTTCACCGTTCGTAGCTCTTCGAAATGATATGTTGTATCACTTCTGAAGCTCAATGGTGAGGTAGAATACATTAGTTGAAGTTTAGCCTTTGAGAAAGGCAAACTAACTTAGTTAATTCTCCTAATTGTAGTGACCCTGTGCTATGAGGAACAAACACTAGAGGGGGGGTGAATAGTGTTTTATAGAATTATAAGGAATTTACGCCAAATAAAACCCTAAATAACCAACAAATGCGGAATGAAAGAAGTGATCAACAACACAAGGAATAATGCAAAGCAAACATGCAATGTACCCTGGTTCGGTGCCACCCAAGTCTCCCCGACTTGTTACCGGTGCCCTAATCCAGCAACACCCGGATCCCCTCCGGATACTCTAGTAAAACCATTAGAGCTTTCCTTTAGACCACTTGCGGAAACCCCACAAGTGCAATCGACCTACAATCGATGTTCATGTATCCCACAACCCGGGAACACGCAAAGACGTTAATCTCACAACTAGGGACTAAGCACACTCTCACAAACCGAGAACAAAACTGAAATATCAAATCAAATATGAAATATACAACACTTACCACAAAATCCTATGCCTTGAGAAATACTTACTGATTTAGGGCAAGAATGGATTTTGAGGAAGTAGTTAGCACCAAACCCTAGCTCCACCAAGATGGACAGCAATAGATGGCTAGGGTGAAGTTAGTGACTTTGATTCAAGCTCTTAGCTTGAGTAGCTCACAAAGAATGAGAATCTCTCTTGAGGAATTAGGGCTCAAAGAATAAGGGAGAGATTCTTGTGAGATGAGAGAGCTTAGAAATGGAGTTGAATCGCTCTTCTCTTGGATGTGAAAATGTCTCTAAAATCAGCCTTGGATCTCTGGTTTGAAGAAACTCAAACTTATATAGGAAGAGACAAAACGGTCACAAAAATCGTGGCATTAAATGCCCAACTGATCTATTTCTGAAGCTGCTTAATCGGTCTAAGAAGGATCACTGACTGATTAGTTTTGCAACTAGTCGGTTGGTGAACCTTCTTAGACCGACTAGATGGTTGACAGAGAAGATGGTGAAATCATGGGTAAGCACTAGGCGGTCTAAGAATGATCACTGATCGATTAGTTTTGAAACTAGTCGGTGTAAGAAGGATCATCAACCGACTAGTTTGACAACTAGTCAGTCGGTGAATCTACTTGGACCGACTAGATTGACTTTTAATCGATTAACCATCCTTCTTGAACCAACTAACTGGTCAACAGTACAAAGACTGAATTAACTAGTATGGCTAGTCGGTTCAAGAAGGATTTCCAACCGACTAGATCGTCATCTAGTCGGTTGGTTCTTCTACTTGAACCAACTAAGATGCATAAGAAGCCATGAAAAGAAGCGATGAGCTACGGGAAACTTTCTAATGGCTTCTAAGGCAATCCTAGAGATAAGACATGATAGTTATGAAGATTTCTAGGCAAGTACTACTCAAGGCTTAACATTCTATGAGATGAAGCTAGAAGACAATATAAATAACATGACGAACCGTCTTCAAAGCTTCAACATGGAGAATCCGAATCCCTTGACTTCATGAATAACTCCTTGAGCTTCAACGAAGCTCCAGGCACAACGATCACGCGTTCTGAGGAAGTCTTGGGACGTCGCTTGAAATGTACAAAGTAATTTGACGATGATCTCCATAATTCTTCATGGTCTTGAGTCTTTTAGTTGAATGTCTCTAACGTCATAGTCTTTGATCCTCAAGGTGTCTTTGACGCTTTTGAATCATCCATTCCTTTGTTCTCTTTGGATTGAATCTCCATTCATGTGTTGATGCCATTGGCTTGAGGTTAGAGATAGCCTTTAAGTTCTTGAAGCCAATGCTTCACCTTTGTTGATCTACCAAGTCCTCCACTTGAATCAACACGTGTAGTCACTTTTGATCTTCTTGAATCTAATTGGTGACTTTTTAGCTAACTGCAATCACAAGAGTTAGTCTCAATGATTTATGTTTGATCATCATCAAAATCAAGGTGGAGAGTCCAATACTCAATATTCTCCCCCTTTTTGATGATGACAAACCAAATATAAACAAAATAAATAATTGTGCATTAAATATACTTACTTCCCTGCAATGATGCCAATCAAGTTAATATCAATAATTAATAGCATCATTCAGCAGTTAATAGTGTATGTATCACATGAGGTTGTGTATATATCGCATGAATGACCAGAAATAATATGCATACACAATACAAATCATATATGTGATACACATCATAAACATGAGCATGATTACCAACATACATCTCATGTAATCATTATAAACCAAGGTAATCACCAATGCTCCCCCTGAATCATATGCATGATCAATCATACATAAAGGCTATATGATTCAAGTTATTGTTTAACACTCAACATTTAATTAGCACAAAGCACATCCTTTGTTTATTTCTCTCCCCCTTTGGCATTATCCAAAAGGCATGGGGGCATAGAAACAACAAATGCAAAAATAGAGAGTGGAAAACACAAAGGTATGTCTAATGTAAACTAGATAAGCTACCAATTGAAAACAAGATATCAAAATAAAGATATCAATTGTAAGAGCACATATCCAACAATAACTCAACTACCCTCAATTATCACAAGAAGATAAGTAATAAGTATATGTGATAAAAGATTACAATAGATACTAATTGTAAAGAGTACTGTGAGCAGTGTTAGAAAAGTGACAATAGCATAATTAGCAGTAGCTACTAGCTATAAATATGATAAAGAATATGGATAACAATGCAAAAATCATGACATCACTTGTGAAAGAAAAACAAGTGATCAAATAGTGTCAAGTACACAGATAAACTCAACTATCACAAAAGTTATAACATTAAGCATAATGTGATAGACTGTCCTTGAGCAAGGGCAAGACATATGACATACCACAATGACATAGATTAACAAATAATATCAATAAACTGAGATCTAAGTCAAACATAAAAAAATGCAACAATCATGACTATGGAAATTCTTAGCCATGTGTACACAGTTATGTTATGAAATAATAACACAAATTAAGTATAATGGCATGTGATACCAATTGTGGGCATACCAAATCATCGCCAAAAGTATCTCCAGCTAAACTCCATAAAGCATCTCCAAAAGTAAGCATACCAAATCTACGTGAAGTGTACGATTGGGGTGATAAGGTGATACAATGAAAATGAATATCAAATATTTATATCACGCAAAAGTGTTATGCCAAAATAGAGATAGTAACATCATAAAACATATGGCATACACAATTCTAGCACACTAGGAAACTAATTGAAACAATATTCAAAAGAACCATAGTACTAGCATGCATTCCAGAAGAGATACTTACAGAATGAGTCAATGGTAAGTATGAAATGCCATGAGCATAAAGAAGATAAGTATTATATCATAAGCTCAAAACTAGATCAAGCAAGAGCATGTAAAGATGATATCCAATATAAATAGTCTACTAATTGTAAAGATGATACCAATAGTAGTCTAACAAAGTATGCAAAGCAGGAAAATAATGTCAAGATCATGACATCACTTGAGAAGGAAACCAATTGAACAAATAGAGACATGATCTCATCCTAGCTCAATTATCACAAAGGATTCAACATGAGGCATAATGTGACAAAACATCTTTTGAGCAAAGGCATGAAGATAGTCTATGTTCAACATCACAAGGTAGGACATAAACGAATAAAGTTATCATGAACATCGCATGCATACATATCAATTGTGCGAATAGAATAAAAAGCTTGTGTAAGCACAATATAATCGGAGGTAGCATTAAAGAAGTCATAGTGCATCAAGATATATTCATGGAAGAGTATCTATGACAGAATTTACATATCATCAAACACAATATAAAGCTTATATAATCGTTTATCGCACAAGTTATCTCTAACATCTCATAAAAAATAGCATAAAATATGAGCATGAGATGAGAGATGACATAGTGAGAAATATATCTTGAAGATCACTACTAATATGAATGAGTGTTATGTCACTTGTGAAAATATCATACATGAAAGATTTAGCTATAGACATGAAAGATCTCACGAATAAAATTATAGCTAAACAACAGTCATGGAATAATTAAAATGATAAGTAACATACATTGATCACCCCAAATCATATCAATATGTCTCATAAAGATACTCGTATAAACTATAAGAAAAGTATGAGATGTGTGGTGATACAATGAACAAATATGCATAAAGATCCTAAATCATTAATCTTATTCATGGCATGAAAAAGATATGAACATCATTAAGCAACTAACCAATTTATTATATGAATGTTATAGCTACCATGGTACATGAGTCGTAATAAGACATATATAACATACATGAACACGGTAGTCACATAGACAAACAATCTTCATGAGGGTGTGACAAGAATGAGCTAATGAAGAAGTATGCTATATTACACAAATCGAATATATTAAAATACCAATTGCAAACATGGTAGTCAAAACCAATATATTAAAATACCAATTGTACAAAACACACACTTACAACCATTTAGCTCTCCATATATGTGTGCATCTCCAATGCACCATCCTTTCCTTTAAATTGATCCATCATTTGTAAACCAAGGAGTGCGTAGAGTAGTCATCTTGCACAACAATCTGACAATTCAACAATTGGTGGTATCCAAAAACTCTTTGGATCCAATAGGTTAAGGAACAAAATCAAGTAGTCCAATAACCAATCATTTACCAATTGTAAATCACACTCATCAATAGAAATGCATGACATGCATTAATAGGAGTTATTATGATCTCGAAAATCATACATATCAGGAATTAACAATTCTCAATCATTAGAAATTAGATACACATAGACTAATAATTCCTATGCATATGATTTAGTCAAACAACATCATTATGAATACACACATCTAATACAATAGTGTGTGCTAGAAAGATTTCTCGTTCAATATGCATATGTGCACAAAATAAACATTCACGGCACAACACATATTGAAGAAAGGCATGAAAAGTAATACCACAAAGAGTGTGCATGAAAAGCATAAAGTATTAATTTTCAAAACCAAATTTCTCTTTCCTTTGGCATATCAACAAGATAGGAATGTACAAATTGATAATAAATCACCAAGGGTTAGAGAAATCAACTAATCTATATGCACACACATAATACAAATGAAATGCAATGACATATAGATGAACATAACATGATAGCAATCAAAACATGTCATACTCCCACACAATCATACAAACTATGTAAACTTGGGAGTTGTGGACTCATATAAATATGGGTACAAAAAATAATCGTACAAGCATGGTACCCAAGTAATGAAACACAATATGAGTCGCATGAGAAAATGTAATTCCTAATATACAATTTTATATGTGGGTTCACACCATGCCTAGAAACATTCTTAGGAATCCAAAAGATAGTGATTTGGGATTCTTAAGTAGAGGTTGTGTAGTGGCATAAGTAGGAAGTTGGGATGCACGCTTGTGAAGTGGAACATAAATATAAGCGTGTCCCGTGTATGAAACATGCAAATGAGCATTAAATCTAACATGAAATTTTTTAAGCCACATGTTATAAATAATCCTTGAATACACAAATGAGTATGGATTATGAATACACAATGCACATGAGTCAAGAATTTGACACACGTGAAATACATAGACATGAATGACATACAAGACGCATAATATGCAAACATAGGATATGCATGAGATAGTCTCAAACACAAAGTGACATCTACATGCATTCCACACACATGGATACCAAATGTAAGAATATACTTACAACATTAAGCTCCCCCTACTTTGGTGCATCACTTAAGCACCATCAACTCCATTTGAATGAAAATCTTTGCAAATCAAGGAGTTGGTAGGGTTGGTATCCCAAAGTGGATTGAACCTAGAAAACATCATTTTGGTATCCAAGAACCTTTTTGGATCCTATGGGTTAGGCAACAAATTTAACAAACTAAATTCAAATTATTGTAACCCATATCCTAATGTAATCATACACAATATTATGTTACATGTAATCATGTCACTAGATAAATATATAACCATATACATGCGTGTACCAAATGTACCAAAAGTAAATATGTATATTAATCCAAAAGCATGACATCATCACATGAAACAAAACATAAATATGAACCAAAGCATGTGTTGCATAAAAATATTAAATATTTTAGACATGAAAATCATAAACACAATGATTTACTAATAAACATGCAATGGAAATCAAATTCAATATGAATTTACGTTTCTAACAAACATGAGCATCTAAGACCAAAATGCAAACAAAAGAATAAACCAATTCTAAACACAAATGCTTTGGTACCCATAAAATGAATATAAGCTTATGGTATCAAGCAAGTTGGGTTAACGAAACTAGCCCTTTGGAAGCCAAGTCCAAGAGGACCGTGATTTCCCAACATAGTCATCATTCATAATAATATCATTAATATAAGATTGAACATACATATCCTTAGCATGAATGCTAGTGTTTTAGGACCCCAAATAGTGTATGTTTTGGGTATCCTCTTCCTAGTGGTTGCATGCAAAAAAGGTTGATCTCTACGTGGTGCATGTGGCCTAGGAACATGAGATCTAGCAAGAGCATGAGGAAATGTGTAAGGAGCAATTTGTTGTGCTAAAGCATGATGATGAGCATATGGTCCATGGTGTGGTGTTGCATACATACGTGGATGAATATGAGGTGTGTATGCATGAGTATGATCAGGAGAATAAGTATGCACATGTGGATGTGATGTGTGATCATAAGCATGTGAAGGTGCATGAGCATGAGTACGTGCTTGAGAGTGTCTCAAATCAGTGTTTGCACGTGCTCGTGGGTGTGGAACATAAAAACCATCATTTGTAGGAATGTGAGGAGTGGAGGCATTCCTATGTATATTGGTGTACATGAATGCATGTCCCTTCCTTTGATGTCCACCCTTGGTGGGTTTCTTTGCAAAGGAGGGAGGAATAGGAGTGGTGGTTTTCTTAGTAGTAGAACTACACAAGTTGTTATAGACACCACTCGTGGATGCACCGGAGGATGGCCTCACAAAATCTATAGTTACTTCACTATAGGAGGTCCGTGCATTGGATGCACTTGCCTTAGAATAACCAAGGCCAACACGATGGTTTGCTGGTAGTTGATTCTTTAGCAAATCATCCAAATTGTCCTTTCCCTTATTGAATCTCTCAACAATGGAGGACATGAGCTCATATTTCTTCGAAATTGAAGAAATAGTGGCATTCAAGGTGGATGCATGTGTGGTGAGCTCGTGCACTTGGGATTTGAGATCCTCATTCACAGTGCCCAAACTAGTGTTTTGAGATTGAAGATTTTCAATCTCAAGATCGTTACTATCCTCAATGGAAACACGATCAAGTTGAGATTTGAGGGACTCCACCTCTTTTCTCAACATGCCATTTTGAGTAAGCAAACTTGCTTTCTCAATAGCGAGTGTCTCAACAATGGTGTCATTGTTAGAGGTGCTACATGTAGATGTGTTAGTGAGACTAGCAATCTTATCTTTAGCATCACAATATCTATGCATAAGCTTTTGATATTTATCAAATAATTGTTCATTTGCAATTCTAAGCTCATCCATAGTTACCTCTTCATCGTCGCTATCACTTCCACTCGAATCACTTGATGTATCACTAGAGTCACCCATAGTGGCATCCTCTCATCCTATCAAACCTATGAATGAATCCCTTTCATCATTGGAGAAAGAACACTCTGAGGTGGACTCTTCTTGCTCTGCTAGTATGTGCCTTATTTGATATGCCGTTGTTGCCTTAGACACACGCATAAGAATGTCATAAGTCAAAAAATCAAGCAAGATATTCATTACCTCTTCATGTTTCTTCACCAATTCTTTTTGCTCATTTGTCCACTTATGTACGGAAGTGGTAGGTGTGCGAAAGGGCTTCTCCACAAGCTTCCAATAATCCTCATCGATGGATTGAATATAGGCCTTCATCTTCACACACCAAATTTGATAGTTGGGCCCTAGGAGATATGGTGGAAAAGGGCTTCGTGTGTTGTTGTTGTTGGTTGCCATAGCTATTATCTCGCTTTGATACCAATTGTAGTGACCCAGTGCTATGAGGAACAAACAGTAGAGGAGGGGGTGAATAGTGTTTTATAGAATTATAAGGAATTTACGCCAAATAAAACCCTAAATAACCAACAAATGCGGAATGAAAGAAGTGATCAACAACACCAGGAATAATGCAAAGAAAACATGCAATGTACCCTGGTTCGGTGCCACCCAAGTCTCCCCGACTTGTTACCGGTGTCCTAATCCAGCAACACCCGGATCCCCTCCGGATACTCTAGTAAAACCATTAGAGCTTTCCTTTAGACCACTTGCGAAAACCCCACAAGTGCAATCGACCTACAATCGATGTCCGTGTATCCCACAACCCGGGAACACGCAAAGACCTTAATCCCACAACCAGGGACTAAGCACACTCTCACAAACCGAGATCAAAACTGAAATATCAAATCAAATATGAAATATACAACACTTTCCACAATATCATATGCCTTGAGAAATACTTACTGATTTAGGGCAAGAATGGATTTTGAGGAAGTAGTTAGCACCAAACCCTAGCTCCACCAAGATGGACAGCAATAAATGGCTAGGGTGAAGTTGGTGACTTTGATTCATGCTCTTAGCTTGATTAGCTCACAAAGAATGAGAATCTCTCTTGAGGAATTAGGGCTTAAAGAGTAAGGGAGAGATTCCTGTGAGATCAGAGAGCTTAGAAATGGAGTTGAATGTCTCTTCTCTTGGATGTGAAAATGTCTCTAAGATCAGCCTTGGATCTCTGGTTTGAAGAAACTCAAACTTATATAGGAAGAGACAAAACGGTCACAAAAATCTTGGCATTAAATACCCAACGGATCTATTTCTGAAGCTTCTTAATCGGTCTAAGAAGGATCACTGACCGATTAGTTTTGCAACTAGTCGGTCGGTGAACCTTCTTGCACCGACTAGATGGTTGACAGAGAAGATGGTGAAATCGTGGGTAAGCACTAGTCGGTCTAAGAAGGATCACTGATCGATTAGTTTTGAAACTAGTGGGTCTAAGAAGGATCATCAACCGACTAGTTTGACAAGTAGTCGGTCGGTGAATCTTCTTGGACCGACTAGATTGACTTTTAATCGATTAACCATCCTTCTTGAACCAACTAACTGGTCAACAGTACAAAGGCTGAATTAACAAGTATGGCTAGTCGATTCAAGATCGTCATCTAGTCGGTTGGTTCTTCTACTTGAACCAACTAAGATGCATAAGAAGCCATGAAAAGAAGCGATGAGTTACGGGAAACTTTCTAATGGCTTCTAAGGCAATCCTAGAGATAAGATATGATAGTTATGAAGATTTCTAGGCAAGTACTACTCAAGGCTTAACATTCTATGAGATGAAGCTAGAAGACAATATAAATAACATGACGAACTGTCTTCAAAGCTTCAACATGGAGAATCCGAATCCCTTGACTTCATGAATAACTCCTTGAGCTTCAACAAAGCTCCAGGCACAACGATCACGCATTCTGAGGAAGTCTTGGGACATCGCTTGAAATGTACAAAATAATTTGACGACGATCTCCATAATTCTTCATGGTCTTGAGTCTTTTAGTTGAATGTCTCCAACGTCATAGTCTTTGATCCTCAAGGTGTCTTTGACGCTTTTGAATCATCCATTCCTTTGTTCTCTTTGGATTGAATCTCCATTCATTTGTTGATGCCATTGGCTTGAGGTTAGAGGTAGCCTTTGAGTTCTTCAAGCCAATGCTTCACCTTTGTTGATCTACCAAGCCTCCACTTGAATCAACACGTGTAGTCACTTTTGATCTTCTTGAATCTAATTGGTGACTTTTTAGCTAACTGCAATCACAAGAGTTAGTCACAATGATTTATGTTTGATCATCATCAAAATCAAGGTGGAGAGTCCAATACTCATCACTAATCACTAATTGTCCCACATTGCTCGTGCAACGAGCAAGGGGGTCTGACTCCCTATATAAATAGGGGTCGACACCCTTTAGAAAAACTTGCACCAAGTCTCTGAATTGAGAAGCTCCAAAAAGTTTTGAGCACGCTCAGTTCAAGATG
The DNA here is from genome assembly GCA_030789695.1 of Scilla litardierei. Taxonomy (NCBI): domain Eukaryota; kingdom Viridiplantae; phylum Streptophyta; class Magnoliopsida; order Asparagales; family Asparagaceae; genus Scilla; species Scilla litardierei. The sequence continues at coordinate 31,515,019 of CM061139.1, read as the reverse complement.
AAAATTATTCTCTCCTTTTTCTTCCGTTTCCTTCGTTCTCGTTCTAGCAAAACGTCGAGAAGGATTTGGGTTCAATCCGAAGTTTAAGACGTTGGATTGCACTCAAGTGAAATATTCTTCGGCAAGTGGTTGGCCCGAAGGCGCAGTGTCGGCTCGCTTCAGGTGGATCGGTTCGGGAACGCAAAGACGACTAGCTGGCAGGAGCAGAAGGCGGTTCGGTACACTTTACCGGTACAAGCAATGTTCTAGGTACGTAGTTTAAAAGCTTTCATTTAATTATATTGCAGTAGTTTAGATCTATCATGGGGTGGTCAAATCCACCTTAAGATAGCAGAGGTCATGGCTAGGGTCTTGAATCCTTAGAGTTTTCGTTAAATAGTTTAACGGTTATTTTCTGCTGCATGTTATTCTGCCTCTATCATTCGTCCGATGTAGGACGTGCATAGAATAATGTCTTAAGGGTCCATCAGGACCCATCAGTTACTATATTCCAAATTTCCTATGCAATATTATCTTCGTCTCAGCTCTGGCCAGAGAGGGTTATATCTTTACTACCAACGAAAATGTTATGAAATTTTTTTATGATAGTAAATTTCCAGGATTTGGGACCCTAAACAATGGTGTGTACACTTTGAATAATGAGGTTGTATTAAATGTTAATACACGAAAATGCAAGGAATCAAGTTATAATGAAACCTATTATTGGCACTATAGACTAGGCCATATCGGAGAGAAGAGACTTACCAAATTACATAAAGAGGGGTCATTGGGCCTCTCAAATTATGAGTCATACGACACTTGCGAGTCTTGCCTCAAAGGTACGATGGCCAAAACTCCCTCTGCAGGTCATGGGAAGAGAGTTGGTGAACTTTTAGGTCTTGTACATTTGTATGTATGTGGACTTATGTCTACCTTAGCCAAAGGAGGATATTCATATTTCGTTACGTTTACTGACGATCACTCTAGGTTTGGACACATGTTCTTAGTGAAACATAAGTCCGAAAATTTTGAGTGATTCAAAGAGTATCGTAATGAATTTGAAGAACAAACTGGCAAAAGTATTAAATTCTTTGATCTGATCGAGGAGGAGAATACTTGAGCAATGAATTCCTTACATATTTAAAAGAGAATGGGATTCTCGCTCAGGTCACGCCTCCTTATACACCTCAGCATAATGGTGTTTCGGAGAGAAGGAATTACACTTTGTTGACATGGTGTGATCCATAATAAGTGAAGCTGAGTTACCAACCTCCCTATGGGGCTATACCCTAAAAACTGATGTGTACATTCTGAATAAGGTTCCATCGAAATCTGTGCCGACGACACCATATCAGATATGGAGTGGAAAGAAACCCAACCTTAAACATTTAAGGGTGTGGGGTTGTCCTGCTTATGTCAAAAAGGCATAATCCAGACAAATTGGAAGATAGTTCAGTTTTGTGTAAATTCATTGGGTACCAGAGACATTCGTTAGGGTACACATTTTACCATCAGGAGGCACAAAAGGTTGTTGTCTCCAAACATGCCATCTTTTTAGAAAAGGAGTTCCTTATGAAGGAGCTGTTGGTAAGGTGGTAGATCTGGACGAATGTTCAGAAGGAGAATTAACACAAGACCATGTGTCGAAACCAGTGGAAGAATCAGAAACTGATATTTTTCAACCAGTCGTTAGGAGGTCTGATAGGATTCCTCGAGCCCCAGATAGGTACTACGGTTTTCTCGTAGATGGAGGGGTCGAGGATGGCATCATTCTAGAAGATGATCTTGTTAGCTTTCAAGAAGCCATTCAGAGTAGAGACTCTGATAAATGGCTGGATGCAATGAGATCCAAGATGGAATCCATGCACGTAACTGAGGTGTGGAACTTAGAGAACGTGCCCAAGGGAAGTGTTCCCATTGGCTGCAAATGGACCTTCAAGAAGAAGATTGGTGCAGATGGGAAGATAGAAACGTATAAGGCTAGGCTGGTTGTGAAAGGTTATCGTCAGATTCTAGGGATAGATTATGACGAGACTTTCTCACCAGTCACCATGCATAAGTCTATCGGATCGTACTCGTTATTGCTGCCCATTATGACTATGAGATCTGGCAAATGGATGTAAAGACTACATTTCTAAATAGTGATTTAGAAGAGCAGATTTACATGACTCAGCCAGAAGGTTTTGAAGTCAGTGGGAGTAAAGAAAAAGTGTGTAGAATGCATAGGTCCATTTACGGACTCAAGCAGGCATCAAAAAGTTGGAACATCCGTTTTGACAATACAGTCAAAGAGTTTGGTTTTGTCAGAAATGAAGATGATACATGCATCTAAAAGAAAACCAGTGAAAATTAGTCATCCTCGTACTGTACTTGGATGATATTCTTATAATAGGCAAAAACATAGGGATGTTGAAGTCTGTTAAAGAATGGCTATCAACTAACTTCTCCATGAAAGATTTGGGGAAGCATCCTACATATTAGGTGTAAAGATATATAGAGATAGATTTAAATAGATGCTAGGTCTCTCCTAAGCCAGGTACATTGACACCGTGCTAAAATGGTGTAGCATGGACAATAGTAAGGGTGGTTTTATACCATCCAATCATGGAATAAAGCTTTCTAAGAAGATGTCTCCAAAAGCTGACTTGGAAAGGGAACACATGAATAAGATCCCATATGCTTCGGCGGTGGGATCTATCATGTATTCCATGATCTGTACCAGACCTGATGTTGCTTTTGCACAAGGTGCAGTAAGTCGATATCAGTCTAACCCTGGAGAAGAACACTGGAAAGCCGTCAAGACAATTCTTAAGTAATTGCAAAGGACTAAAGATTTGGTCTTGATTTATGGAATGAAGAACTCAAGGTTGAAGGCTTCACAGATTGCAGCTTTCAGAGTGACGTAGATGATATCAAATTGATCTCTGGATATGTTTTACTCTCAACGGAGGAGCAGTCAGTTGGAGAAGTTCCTAATAAGATACTGTTGCAGACTCCACGATGGAGATCGAGTACGTAGTGGCCAATGATGTGGCAAAGGAAGCTGTCTGGATGAGAAAGTTCATATACCAGTTAGGGGTGGTACCTACAGTTAAGGATCCAATACCTCTGTATTGCGATAACAATGCAACCATCAGTCTGGTTCAAGAACCAAGATTCCACAAGAGATCCAGACACATTCTTTGGAAGTATCACCTGATACAGGATATCGAGAAAAGGAAAGCCATAGAACTCCTGAGAGTCTATACGAAAGACAACTTAGCAGATCCATTCACAAACGCTCTGTCACGTGATCTTTTAGAGAGATTAGTGTGTAAAAGCGGTATGAGATACCGTAATAAATGGGCCTGAGTGCAAGTGGGAGATGTTTAGAGATGTATGCCCTCGAGGCAATCTATTTATGTAAAACATCTTGTTCATGAATGAAAGTATGCTTTCTGGTATCAATTGTCTAATGTATTTCTGTTATGATATTTTTATTAAATTACTTAGATAATTTCCTTAGACTCGTAATAAGGTCATTAACGTATCTAGATAGAGATCGTGATTATAAGTAATGTTTGACCGATAGGAGCTTGAGTCTTAAAAGCATTCATGGTCATAGATGCATTGAGAATAGGATATCGGCACATCAGACAGACCATTGTGACTTTATCTTGATGATATCATAATCATTTGACCTGGCGAAGTCGGAGACAAGACACAGATGCTCATTGAAAAATGAGTCCATTGAACGACCCAATAAAGAGTTATCAAATGGTTAACTCTCTAGTGATGATCGGCAAGTTGGTTCTTAAGACTTGGGGTCATTGTACGAACCTGTGCATGAACGGTATCACTTAGATATATGATCTAACCTTGAGTATTTACTCACTGAAAGGTGTTAGGTTGGGTGACACTTGAAGTGTACGAGGTAAGTAGTGATCCAAATAGGATTCGTCTTTCGTACATGGGAAGTTAGTGTCACGGGCACAATGAGGTTATTGGTAAAACCTTGGCCAAGGTATGTTGTAGAAATTACAACATGTATTTACCCAAGGCCGAATGATACTGGCCAGTGCTAGATAATAGGATTGACAGTTCACTATACCCTAGGCTATGCAGTGACATGGTTAAGACGAAGGGACTAAAACTGTGGTATTCATCACGGACACAGTCAGAGTGATCCCGACGACACTTTTGTCGATGGGTCAATCACGTAATTATGATGCTGAAACAAGGATGACACCTGCTGCTCGTGGTTACTGTCGTCTAGGGTCAGGTTGTAGGGTCTCACACCGATAAGGATTTACATCTTAGTAATAGGAAGAATGTTAAAAGGGATGCATTTGATGCATTAGAATAATTTAGCTTACAAGTAAGTTGTGAGATTAAAGCTAAAGAGTTTAGCATTTGGGACTTACACATTATGTGTAATTAATACTTGGTATTAAGTAGACAAAGATGCATGGGATTGAAGGGGACTTCCTCAGAAAACCACATGAAGAAACCACGTTCAAATCTGAGCTCAAATGAGTCTGGAAACACAAAAACGACATCAAAAGGCACACGAGGGCTTGCGGGTCTGACCGGTGCCTGGCGGGTTAGACCCACCATAATTTAGCGGGTCGGACCCACTTAGTGCAGGTCGAACCCGTGGAGCCATCGTCATGTGTGTTGCATGCGGACTGCGCTCGGTTCAGGCCTGCGCATCGGCGTAGGCCGCCCCTCTCTGACACGTGCCACGTGGCATGCACAGATCGCGCCATGTGGCACGACCTGTGCTGCCTTAGGATGCGAGAATTCGCTTTTTTGTACAAAACATGATTTCAAAGTCTATTTTCGACATTTGAGTGTCAAATGATATCGGAATTGGACGTCGTTTTTTTCCTATGCGATCGTTGTCTCAAGATCTTCGATTTGACAGGTTGTTTCAAAGTTGAAACTCAGAAAGGGATTTATGATTGATTTTAAAATTTTGGATTCTATTAAATCAATCCTGAAATACCCATTTTAATAGGACCACATCGCTCGGAGCAAAGGAGGAGTGGGCCGGTGACGTGCATTTACATTTTATATATTCACGCACGTCTTCTTCGTGATGTTCCGTTGTTTTCCGGTGTTTTGTATCCATTCTCTCGTGATTTTTAGTTTTCTTTCACTTCTTTGTGTTTTTGTACCAGTGCATGAGATTGCTAGCGTTGGGGACATATAAAGTAGGTATCATGAGTCCCCAGAGCAACGGGAGGTGTCACGCACGATCCCGGGGGCCATATGTCAAAGAATTCCATATATCAGCCCCCAACCGATCGATTGGACACAGCCAACCGATCGGTTGGTGCACACATATTTGACCCGGACAGAAGCAACAGAAGAGAAACATCCAACCGATCGGTTCAGCGATCGGGTGAATCCGTCAGTGCTCTCTGTTTTTCGAGCTGAATTCCAACTGATTGGGTGACATCTCACCCGATCGGTTCATCTGTAGCTGAGATTCGCAAAGAATGACCCGAAGACTCAACCGGTCGCTTCAACCGATCGTTTGATGTAACTGAAGTGCTGAAGGCCAAAACGACTAGCAACTCACCCGATCGGTTCATGTATCAACCGATCGGGTGGCCGCATTTTCTATATATAGTCGCCTAGGTTTTCCCAGACGCATATCCCCTTTGTATTCTCTGTTTTTTTGGATTTGTGACGGCTCGAAATTTATTTTAACTTGTAAGTTTTCTGATTGTTCTGGAACTTTAATATTGCATTAATACTATTGCTAGCTTCATAGTTCTATTGCTTGATTTCGATTTCAATGGTTGAATTTCGTTGTGATGCTATTTTCGCCATGAATTGTGAGTAGTTTCCCAATCTAGGGCATTGGTGGAAACCCCTTCGTGGGTTCTCCCTAGAACGACCATAGGATTAGGGTTTCGATAGGATTTAGGAATTTAGATGGTTACGCGGGGCGTTTTATTGTCACTGGTGGGAGAACGACCGCCTTTGATAGTCGGGCCAAGGGGAAATAAAACTGGCGTTTGATCCCCTAGCCACAGCTCACACCCTTTGCGTAGACATTGAATACTAGCGCGTGGGAACGACATGATGAAATGTTGGGAGTAATCGTTGCGAGCTTAGTGCTCTTGGAGTCGGTCGGTGTTAATGGACATGGGAATGCTCACCGTCCGAACCCAGGTAGTCCTAGCGTATCATCCTGGGCATCGACCGGAATATCGGGCCCATGGGACGCTAGGTATCACCCTTAGAGGCAACGTCTCACCACTAAACCCTAAAATCAAATCGTGATCCTATCCGTCGATCTTAATAGAGAGGGCGCATGATAGGGTGGAAACTAAAGTCCTAGGTTTCTTTTTATAATATTACATCCATCGTATTTCTATTTCGTGACAACCTACCGATTGATCAGGCTAGCTCACCCATCGGGTGATCTGGTTCCTTCTTGACAACAAGCACAACACACGCCTCCCTGAGTTCGACCCCTAAGCCACACTACAACACCATACGCATGCAGTTATAAATATTTAAATCTGGTATCCCCGATCCTATTGCCAATATTGCTAAATCTAGGGGACGTCAATCTTTATGGAGCCGTTGCCGGGGAGGCAACGTGCTTATTTATTTTAGGACCCTGTGAACCCTAGAGACTAGTTCACATCCTCACCTCGCGATAATTTTTGCATTCTACATTTTGTTTTTCATTTTATTTTTTATTCTTTATTTTTTGTTTTTATCTGAAGTTATACCATACGTGCTTCACGGGTGTTTCTTGATTTTTCACGCGCAGGAATACAAGAAGTCTTGACGACTTGATTCCTATAGATCCTGAGATAAACGCCACCGTGAGGCGTCTGAACGTAGAGAGGAGAAGAAGGGAAGAAGCTGAAACCATGGGAGAGAACACCCCTCCCCAGAAGTCCTTGCTGGAGTACTCGATGCTGTCCATCGGGTCCACGTCTTGCGTCCAACCTCCGGCCATCACGGCCGTAAATTTCGAGCTAAAGCCGTCATTGGTGACGTGGATCCAACAGGACTAATTTTTAGGGGCACCGATTGAGCATTTGGACTCATTTTTAGAGAAGTACGAGACCTTCAGAATCAACGGAGTATCGACTGAAGCAATCCGGCTCAGATTATTCCCGTTCTCTCTGCGGGATAAAGCCAAACAATGGCTAAAGGGGAAGGACCCTAATACCTTTACAACTTAGGAGAAGTTGTCCAACACCTTCCTGAACTTGGGAGATCTCGATCTAGACTGAAAAAGTTTGTGTATAACAGACGACTGTAGAACAAAACACAGGCGACTGTAAATCGTTCAGCAGTCGACTGTTATAAATATGACATGCACAATCTAGATAGAAATGAATGGAGTCTAAGGAAGATTGATCTAATGATATCCTAAGACTGAAATGAAGATGTGTGTGTGCTTCAACAAAGTTTTACTTCTATGCTACATACTAGAAGAGAAAGAAGAAAATTACATTTGACAAACCCTCTCTTTTTTCCAACGCATGAGCTTGAAGTCTTCTAGGAGCTTCAATCACCATCTACGATCATCCAAATCACTTCATTTGCTTTCAATGATCTTTCAGTGTCTTCCATTGCAAATAGATCTTTATGATACGCTTTGGCAATGGATTAACTGTAAATAGGGGATTAGTCACAAGTATTTATGTTTGCTCATCATTAACACCAAGTAGGGAGATGTCCAATACTCAACAGGTTCGGGATATATTTTGTATTTGAGTACAGAACTGTTAGCAAATTGTTGGATCTGAAACTATTTGTATGCTCAAGTCATGTGTTATATTTAGTTCTACCCACAAGACAGAAGTGTTTATTTGTTACCTAATTCTGTGTTCTTAACATGTATGGTAAGAAAACTGCATACACGGAACCTAGATAATTTTCTTCTTCGTTTGACAAGTTGGTCAGGTTAGTTTGATAGAGCAAAAATCATACATGGAACCTAGATAATCAAGAAAATATCATACATGGTTGGTCAGGTTAGTTTGACAGAGCTACGGGTCTGAAAACACCATGATCTAGTATAGCACACGATCTTCTTTTTTTGTTCTTCGTTTGCTTTCTTGACCTTGCTTTTTAAATGAACATAATTTTTCATGATCATACGAAAAAAGAGGAACCAAATTTTTCATACTTTTATTTGACCAACAAGCCATGATCATGAACATAATTTTTTATGAACATGGTTTTTCATTCTTATGCAAATCGATCATTTTTATGACCATGACTTTTGGTATTCAATGATTTCTGACAAATCACCGACGCCTCATAATTTCTGTATTCAATTCTGAAATAAACATGATCAATTTTTAAAAAAGAGGAACCACATAATGAATGTATTCAGTTTGTTAAACTGTTAATTCATATGTAGTAATTAAACTGTTAAATCTTTTACTTTCTTATGTATCCCGATTGAGTTTTCAGAAGGTAACAGATTGTAGTTTTATAGTTCTAAATTTTTATGCCTACATCTCATTATCAGACTCAATCATTTACTTTCTTATGTAATCTAGACTCAATGTTATGTATCCAGACTCAATCTTTTACTTTCTGAAGTTGTAATCAAATTATCAAACTCAAAATCTCACCACATCTCATCATTTAATTCATAAGCAAAAGATTGCAGTTTGTTATGCTAATGATGCATTGGTATTTTAGTGGTATGTAGTTAGTTATGCATTGGTATTTTAGTGTTATGCAGTTTGTTATACCTCTGTCATTCTATTTAAATATGCAGTTTCTTATGCTAATGATGCATTGGTATCTTCTAATATGCTCTAGAGAGTCCTGTGCTCGGGTATATTACTGTCGATATCCTTATTGGTACTTATGGGCTATCTATCATACACCATGTTCATGGGATGAAGGGTATAACTGAATTTGGAGTTGTATTTTTGATGTTTAATATTGGTGTTGAGGTACCATTTTTTCAATATTCATGTTATCTTTTTTAAATAGAATATGATTTTAGTGTTGTTGAATCATTAGGTCGGCATTCGAGACAGCTGATTGCACGCGAGGGCGTGCACTATCCAGGTAGGATGCACACGCCCTCCTCCCAAGAGAAGGAGTGTCCAATGCAATATAATCCCTTGAGTACAGGGTCGAATCCACAGAGACAATTCGTTTCATGTTCACAATCTTAATTGGTTAAGGAATGCTAAAGGTGTTGGTACAACCAACTAAACTAACAAGTGTAGTGAGTGGAGTGTGGTGGTAACACGATCGAGCCAAGCCCACGGTAGGTAGGGTGGAGACCAAAGAGTATAGCTAGTCAAGCAAGGAGAAGTGTGTGGAATATGATATCATTAAGATCGTGGGTAGATTAGCAATAAGCTCATCCCAAATGAATCAACCCTCGCATCCACTTCAAGGTATGCGGGGTTGTGCACACGTAGATAATGCCCTTAAGGCACACCGCCGTTCTACGACCCCACTAAGGGTAATGCACGATTCATTCATGTGTTGATTAGTGGGTTGGAATCCCTAACTTAAGCTCGTGAGTCAATCCTTGCATCCGTGTCAATAGGATGCACGGATCATGCACGTAGATGTGACCCTTATGGTACACCACCGTTCTACGGCCCACCAAGGGTGGTGCACGACTCAAAGAAATTAGGGCACAACCCATCAAGCAACACTACTAGCATCCATTTCAAGGCATGCTAGGTCTATTAAATGTAAAAGATGAGCAATAACTATTCAATCACACAAGCCCTAATTAACCCAATTCCACACACTATTGGCTCTAGGCCATCATAATGAAGACAAGATGATAAACATTAATGAGCATTCATTACAAGCCATTAAGCAAATAACTATCTCATGATTCTCACCATCATTCAAAAATCATTTTCAAATTGATATTCAAAGTAATAGAAACCAATAGCTACAAGAGTGGGAAAGAAATCACTAAATAGAACCCTAAAAGCCCAAGCTTTCCCCTTCCTTGCTCCTTCTTCAATCTCTCCTAGCCTCCAATGGCCTCCAAGCCCTTGCCCTAGCCCTTGGGGAAGAAGAGGGGCTCTAAAACCCCAATAGAATAGTAACTGGCCGAGAGATGATTACATCACAGTTTAGGGGTTTTAAACCCCTAGGGAATTGCATCCTAACCCTCCAAAGAAGCATCCAACGGCCTACATCGACTGGGGAGAAATCGGGTTAAGAAAAACCCGTTTCTCGTAACCCAGATCCGCCAGGAAAAACCCGTGACAGGCGACTGCTGAACAAACATCAGTCGAGTGTCGTTGGTTAGGCATCATAGCTTCCAAAGGAGGGGCAGGCGACTGTCTTGAAAATCACAGTTGATTGTGAATGACACAGGAGACTGTCTTTTTTGCTTCAGTCGCCTGCAGCATCTATGACAAATTAACAGAGAGTCGGCTCTTTGTTGCTCCCTTCAGGTGGAGATAAACAGTCGACTACTGTTGAAGTAACAGTCGACTGTCGGTGTAAGGACAGTCGACTGTCCTGGCCCCCAGCTATATTTCTCCGTTTACTTGATTTTGTCTCCTTCGGGACTCCAGAAAAATCCCAGAAAATTCTGGAAAATCTCCAAGACCCTCAGGAGTACCTGAAAAATAGAAGAAGGAGAAATTAGACCATATAATGTTGTTTTGTGCAAAGAATGCAAATAAGATCTAATATGAAACATGAAGTGATAATACACTTAAGAGAGCAAGGTTAATCTTTAGTACAAAATGGCAGTAGTTAGGGGGTATAAATATACACTTTTCATTCTGAATCAACAGCTCGGTCGAGAGATGACTAAGGCCCATCAGGCCCACCAAAGAAGCCCGATGTCGACTCAGTCAATGCCCAAGTGACCAGTCAACTGTTGGATTCGCCTCACTCGAACGTGGGACTAAAGGCTGGCTCGGGAATCTCAGGAACGTGCGTAACATTTACTTCTAATAATGGGGAAAGATCGTGGCCCCATTATGGGTGGTCGTTATCTCCCCAACGTCTCAAAAGGGATCCCAAACATCTATAAATAGAGGAAATGGTCATATCTTCAAGGTACAAGGTCTAAGACATATAACTCTACTTTCCCATCTTACTTATCTTATATTCGAGCTTGCGCCGCCAGTCTTGAGACGAACCTATGATGTGTCCATATTTTACACCTTTTTCATAGCATCATGACATCGCATTCCATGCCATTTTCGCATTCAAATCCCGTATTTTCCTACGATATCATATTTCTAACGTTATATTCGAGTTTCGTAGTGTTTTATGAATTTTCAGGGATTTTGGAGCGATTTTGGACCCGATCTGGGTATGGACACATCTGATACGCCCGTGAGATCATTGACGAAGCCCTACAGGAGTTCGCCGAGTTTTGAGAGCCATGGGAGGAGTGGAGGAGAGAGAAAGAGGAGAGGAGAAGCTTTAGGTGCTGGAGCAAAGGGTTTCCCAGGCGACTCGACCGAGCAGAGCAGCTGCTCGGTCGAGCAGATGCAAAATGAAGAAAAGAGCAGATACGCAGCCTGCTCAGACCGAGCACTCATGGTGCTCGATCGAGCACCCCTTAATTCCAATGCTCGATCAATCCCTTACACTGCTCGAGCAGCTCCGTTGGTGACCAAGTCAGCTGTCTGCTCGACCGAGCAGAGTTGACTCGGGCCGAGCAGACAGAGTGATGATTTATAGAGGAGCGTGATTTACTGTCGTGCTCGGTCGAGCAGTACATCTGCTCGGACCGAGCAGCCGACCGAGCAACCTATTGCTCGACCGAGTCACTGACTCGGTCGACGATACTGAAGGCCATTTTTGGAAATATTTTCGAGCCGTCTATTGCGCGCTTGAGGGAGTGAAGTGTGGATGGGCGAAAACGTTTTCGAGGGTCGATTCATTTTTTTAGTTTTTGAATTATTTTAAGAGAGCAAATTAGAGAGAAAAAAATACTTGTTAGATCTAGATTAAATTCTTGAAGATTATTGGATAACTTTTGGGAGTTCTATTGCTACTATTGCGTTTTGGAATCTTATTCTTTCTTGAGATATATTCCTCACTGTAAGTTTCTCAATCTTCATTCTATCAATTTGTTGTGGTGTTTTCTCCCCTAAAAATTGTATTTTTATTCGTCAATATTGCCATGAGTGAGTTATCTCTTCTGGATTGATGGGTTAGCCCTAATACCCTAGGGGGAGATGTAGATTTGGATCTCTAGGTTGAATTGGGAATAAAATGGGAGTATTTTGGTTGATCCTACCGAATCCCTAGGATTACCCGTTCTGAGATCATGCCCACGGTCTGTAGAATTGATGTGCTTAAGGGGTATCCTTAGGATTCGAATAGGAAAATCGATGGATCCAACCAAGGCTCGTGACCATGCCTGGCTCGTGCCTTGAGGGGATTCATCGACGAACTATATCGCTACGTTGACGGCTACCGCCATTACGTCAACGAGAGCCACCGAAATACCTCGAAATTCTAACCCACGAGAGCGGTACGAATTTAGAGATTAATCCCCTAACCCCAATACAACGTAAGGATCCTATTCCAACATCATCCCCGACGGTCCTAGCGGTGATCACTAATACCCTAGTTCCCTTTATTATTGAATCAACAACAATACCACAACCAATTCTCTCAACCCGATAGCCATCTCACTTCGAGATATAGAAATAATCAGAATTCAAATACACTGTCACCGTCTCTGTGGGATCCGACATCCTTTATACTATAATTTGACACCGTCCTCTTGCGGATAGAGCTCGGGATAGACACCTAGAGGCCATACTATGCCTGGCGACCGTGACACCGCAAGGTGGAATTTAGGCGTAGGTTCCGGGTGCGTCAAGTTTTTGGCGCCGTTGCCGGGGACGTCAATAGTGTTATTTCAGTTTATTTTTACTTTGAGAAGTTTGCTAGCTACTCTAATCATTCCTTATCTCTCCACCATTTTTATTCTTTTATTTATTACCGTGCTAGTAATGATGTTTGGCTGAGTTGTTTTGGTGCATGAACACTCGCTTCAGGGCGTTAAATCAAGAATTATTGTTCAACCCTGAGATCGAGAAAACAACAAGGGCTCTGAGGGCCTCAAGCAGAAATAAATCTCCCTCTGCCCAGATGGCAGACAATACTACTCCTCCTCCTCGCACTGGGTCCATCAGGGACTATATGAAGACTACTTTTGGAAACTATTCTTCTATCCTTAGACCGCAACTGACGGTGGCGAGCTTCGAACTGAAGACGTGGCTCATAAATTTAATGCAGCAGGATCCCTTCCATGGGCATCCTCACGAGAACCCCACTCACCACATCGATACCTTCCTGGCAAAGTGTGACACTTTCAAGGCTAAGGATGTGAGTGATGATACTGTCAAGCTGTGGCTTTTCCCATTCACCCTAAGGGATAAAGCCTCGTACTGGCTACGGGCCCATCCACCCAACCATTTCACCATATGGGAGAAGCTGGCACTCACCTTCGTGGATAAATTCTATCCACCCTCAAGATGGTGCGGATCCGGGGGAAATTTCAAACTTCAAACAACTCCCGCAAGAATCCCTTTATGAGGCATGGGAGAGATTCAAGGACCTCCAACATCAATGTCCTCATCACAAGATCCAGCCTTGGGACTTGGTGCAGAGTTTTAATAATAGGCTGTAGTCCAACACCAAAATGATAATTGATGTTGCGGCGCAGGGCGCCTTGCTTGACAAATCTCCTGAAGAGGCCATATACCTACTAAAGCATATGGCAGCCAATAATCAGCAATGGAGTGAAGAACGAACCATTGTGACCTGGACCCCCCGAGGTCAAAGCTGCCAGCCATATGGATTCTCATATCGAGAACTTATGCAAACAGGTGGCCAGAATTGAACATCGCTTGGATTCCATCCCGGCGACCACCAGCACCTCTACTTATCATCCTGCAGAGGATTATGCAGAGCTAGGTTACATTCCTTGTGAAGCGCATTATGATGGTACTGAATTATCTGAGTCTGTGTAGTACGTCCAAGGAGAGGGACAGAATCAATGGCAATACCCAACTGGTAGGAATCATCTAGGGTTTTCTTACGGAAACCCAAGTGGAGGGCTGCAACCTTCAAAATTTCAGAGACCGACACCCCCTCCTCAGCAACAACAAGTGCAGCCACATAATCAGTAACAAAGTGGATTCAGGCTAGCTGGGCCTTACCGACCACCAGGTTATCAGTTCAATAGCCCATCTCAGTAGGGCTATGCACCAAATCTGCCTCGATCCAATCTGGAGGCCACAATGGAAACTTTTATGAGTGGTCAAGCCCGGTTCAACCAGGACACTTCCGCCCAGTTCAAGAACATAAATACATCGCTCGATAAACTGAGGGGCCAGATGTCCCAGCTTTTGAAGAATGAACGGAGGTTGCCTTCGCAACCAGAGCCAAATCCGAGGGCCCAAACGAATGCCGTGGTTTCTGTCACCACTCGTGGAGGACGGGCGACTGACCCCGTTATGATCCCAGTTATGAACAAGGAGAGAGTCATTGCTGAAGAGGCCGTGGATGACGGTGATAAAGAAGAGGCTGCTGAAGAGCCTACAAGAAATGAGGAGAAGGCAGATCCACCATCCATCACACCTACAACAACGCCATCTCCCGTTGATGTTGCAAAGAACAAAGCAAGCCGACCTCCCCCGCCATATCCTCAGAGGTTGGCTTTGGCTAAGATGGAGAAGAAATACTCCAAATTCATGGAGCTGCTGAAGGGAATCCAGTTAAATATTCCATTCATGGATGCTATCATGGAGATCCCCATCTATGCCAAGTTCTTAAAGGACCTGATTACAGGGAAGAGGAAGCACGAAGAGATAAAATTCTTGGAGGACTCTACCTCCGTTATAAAGAATCATCTTCCCCGAAAGGTACCAGATCCGGGAAGCTTCACCGTTCCATGCTCCATCGGAGGGATGCCTATCAGCCGAGCCTTGATTGATCTAGGGGCGAGCATTGGTTTGATGTAACTTTGTATATTTGAGGGATTGCAGACCGGAAGCGAATTGGAGCCGATGAATATGTCTATATAGCTTGCGGACCATTCGATCACATACCCGATGGGCATAGCCAGGGATATCATTCTCCAGATACCCCCTGGGTTGTGCGGACCATTCTATTTCTTTTTGTTTTCTCCCGGCGTACCTAGTATTCGTCTTCCTCGAGGACGAGTAAGAGGTAAGCTTGGTGGATTTTGATGTGTCCATATTTTACACCATTTTCATAGCAACATGACATCGCATTCCATGCCATTTTCACATTCAAATCCTGTATTTTCCTACGATATCACATTTCTAATGTTATATTCGAGTTTCTAGTGTTTTATGAATTTTTCAGGGATTTTAGAGCGATTTGGGACGCGATCTGGGTATGGACACATCTGACACACCCGTGAGCTCGTTGGTGAAGCTCTACAAGAGTTTGCCGAGTTTTGGGAGCCATGGGAGGAGTGGAGGAGAGAGCAAGAGGAGAGGAGAGGCTTCAGGAGCTGCAACAAAGGGTTTCCCAGGCGACTCGACCGAGCAGAGCAGCTACTCGGTCGAGCAGATGCAAACTGAAGAAAAGAGCAGATACGCAGCCTATTCGGACCGAGCACTCATGGTGCTCGGTCAAGCACCCCTTAATTCCAATGCTCGATCAATCCCTTACACGGCCCGAGCAGCTCCTTTGGCAACCGAGTCAGCTGTCTGCTTGATCGAGCAGAGCTGACTAGGGCCGAGCAGACAGATGGATGATTTTTAGAGGAGCACGATTTACTGTCATGACCGGTCAAGTAGTACATCTGCTCGGACCGAGCAGCCGACCGAGCAACCTACTGCTCGACCGAGTCACTGACTCGGTTGATGATGCTGAAGGCCATTTTTGGAAATATTTTCAGGCCGTCTGTTGCACGCTTGAGGGAGTGAAGTGTGGATCGGCGACAGTGTTTTCGAGGGTCGATTCATTTTGTTAGTTTTTGAATTATTTTAAGAGAGGGGATTAGAGAGAAAAAATACTTGTTAGATCTAGATTAAATTCTTGAAGATTATTGGATAATTTTTGGGAGTTCTATTGCTACTATTACGTTTTGGAATCTTATTCTTTCTTGAGATCTATTGCTCTTTGTAAGTTTCTCAATCTTCATTTTTTTCAATTTGCTATGGTGTTTTCACCCCTAAAAATTGTATTTTTATTTGTCAATATTGCCATGAGTGAGTAGTCTCTTCTAGGGTTGATGGGTTAGCCCTAATACCCTGGGGGGAGATGTAGATTTGGATCTCTATGTTGAATTGGAAAAAAATGGGAGTATTTCGGTCGATCCTACCGAATCCCTAGGATAACATGTACTGAGATCATGTCCACGGTCTGTGGAATTGATGTGCTTAAGGGGTATCCTTAGGATTTGAATAGGGAAATCGATGGATCCAACCAAGGCTCGTGACCATGCCTGGCTTGTGCCTTGAGGGGATTCACCGACGAACTATATCGCTATGTTGACGGCTACTGCCATTACGTCAACGAGAGCCACCGAAATACCTCGAAATTCTAACCCACGAGAGTGGTACGAATTGAGAGATTAATCCCCTAACCCCAAACGTAAGGATCCTATTCCAACATCGATCTCCGACGGTTCTAGCGGTGATCCCTAATACCGTAGTTCCCTTTATCATTGAATCAACAACAATACAACAACCAATTCTCTCAACCCGATAGCTTTCTCACTTCGAGATATAGAAATAATCTGAGAATTCAAGTCACCGTCCATGAGGGATCCGACATCCTTTATACTATAATTTGACACCGTCCTCTTGCGGATAGAGCCCGGGATAGACACCTAGAGGCCATACTACGCCTGGTGACCGTGACACCGCCAGGTGGAATTTAGGTGTAGGTTCCGGGTGCGTCAACCTCCGAGGGTCGATCTCAGCTGCACCAAGCTCCCTTTTTTCCTTAAGTTCCTAACTAACTTACGCATCAGATGGGATTTGGGTTGGAACACAGATCCGACCCCCTAACGAGTCCCTATGGTGCAAATCGACGGTCGCTATCTAACATCGAAGGTCGACGTCGAGCTCTCTAACCTCGGACGATCGATGCAACGTCAGCCCGAAGGTCAGTCGAATGTCCTATCATCTCCAACTAACATCACTTGACCATGGTTCCTCCAACCAAGGGTCTCCTCTATCTACTGACGAGGATCCAACTCATCACTTCGAGTTTACGTCAGCCTGACAACTGTCTCGGTCAATTTTGGCCTTAACAGTTTGGCACCGTCTGTGGGAAATCATTGACATCCCAAAGCAATCCTAAAGCTGGACCTAACAACGCCGGACCAGTTGAAGGTCTGAATGAGAGACCAAGAGCAAACAATGTCTTGGTGAAGGACGTCGCAGACTCCACGACGCCACCACCTCGACCAACGGAGGAAACAAAGGAGCTCGGGTGACCCGAAGAGAGTTCACCCAGTTCACCGAGCAGATCGATAGGAGCTTAGGCACATTGGAGACTTTAATATTCCAGAACATGGGAAGCCCATCCCCAGTAAATGAGCCGCCACCGCCTCCAAACCCGTACCTGACGCCAACGAGGGGCTCAATATTCCTCCGAGATCTGGGGAACCCAAGGGCAGAGATTAACATCCATGATTTGACCCCCCGGCCCACCAATACAACCGAGCGGGAGTTGATAATCGAGCTTTTGTGCTCCATGGGGAACCCACCCACTTCAATTACTAGGCGGTAACCCGCAACATCCTAGATCAGGTAATGTACGGGGCACCTCCAGGTTATAACCCACTAAACCATGCAGGTGGATTCGCGAGGAGAGAAGAGATCCTGAATCGATCCTGAATCGATCCTCAGGAGCCAATTTCTCGCAATATGGAGCAGGAGGATTCGTACTGGTCCAATCTATGATTCGAATGACCCCCCAAGGAGAATATCCTCTTTGCTCCTTTTCTTCCAAAATTCAAGATCCCTGCTCTACCAGCTTATGATGGCAGAGGTGACCCATGGTCGCACATTCATAAGTATTTGAATGTCATGCTACTACACGGGGTCGACGAGCCATACCTTTGTAGAGCTTTCCACGCCACCCTGATCAAGAGGGCAGAAAGCTGGTACGAAGGGCTACCCCGTGGCTGCATCGGCTCATTCGACAAACTGGCGGAAATATTCCGCAAGCAATTCATCGCAGGATGACGACACAAGAAGAAGTCGTCCCACCTCTTCTTGCTCAAAAAATGAGAATGAGTCGATCCGAGCCTTCGTCCAAAGATTCAACGACTAGAGTCTCGATGTAGAAGAGACACCAGACGTGACCGTCATAGCGACGCTCACCCATGCAGTCAGGAACAAACACCTAAGGAGGGCCCTTCATCAGTTCCCCCTAACACAGTCGCAAAGATACTCAACATAACAGATCGGTTCACTTCCTCTGAGGAGGCAGAAGAAATAGTTGGAGCTAATGCGAAGAGCACCACCTCCTGTCACGGAGACACGATGCAAGAGAAACCAAACTCGGAAACCCCCCACCAGGAGTCCCGAGACAGGAGGCCCAGGGAGAGAAGCCCTCGAAGCAAGGAGCGTCCTACCTACGCTAAGTCGATCATCCCTAAGACAGAAGTCCTCGCCTATGCCCCGCGAGAAGAGCCAATCCAAGAGGCTGCAAAGAAGGGCAAAATGAGATGAGGGATGACCTCAAATTCTGCAAATATCATAAGAACTACGGGCATGACACAAACGACTGTTGGACTCTCAAAAAAGAGATCGATGCCCTAGTCAAGCGAGGACACCCCAAAGGCCCGGCCAATAATCTGCCCATCAAGGAAGGATCCTCAAAACAAAAGGACAAGATGACGGGATCGCCCATCACCAAGATGGTTGACTGATGAGCCATCTAAAACTCAAGGTGAATAAAACGGCAATAAACAACAACAGCTCCGACGTTGATCAAAAAACACATGTATGCCTTTTATGTTTTTACGTCTGTCAATAAAGCATGTTTCCTTTATCGAATAAAGTTTCGCTTCTTTGAGCCTATGTAAAGTTTGTAAAAACTACCCCATCAAAACTCCCCTCGAAAAAGGACCCGATCCTCAAGAGGTGTTGGAAAAACTGAACTTAAGTTGATGCAAATGACCCCTAAGCGATCGTCAGTTGTAAGTCAAATTGGCATCCCCTTCGCCACTGAATGACTCTCTTAAAAACAAGCGGTCATCAGCCGTAAGTCGAAGGGGTCACCTCTTCGCCACTGAACAACTCTTCCTAACGTGATTATCAGCCGTAAGTTGAAGGGGCCACCCCTTCGCCATTGAACGACTCTCCCTCGAAAACGTGCATCAGCCGTAAGTCAAAGGGGCCATCCCTTTGCCACTGAAAGATTCTTCCTAAAGCAAGCATCAGTCGTAAGTTAAAAGGGCCACCCCTTTGTCACTGAACTGCTCTCCTTAAGCGGTCGTCAGCCGTAAGTCGAAGGGGCCAACCCTTTGCCACTGAACGACTCTATTAAAAACGAGCGTCAGCTGTAAGTCGGAGGGGCCACCCCTTTGCTACTGAACGACTCTCTTAAAAATAAGTGGTCGTCAGCCGTAAGTCGAAGGGGTCACCCATTCTCCACTGAACGACTCTTCCTAATGCGAGCATTAGCCGTAAGCCGAAGGGGCCACCCCTTCACCACTGAACGACTCTCCCTTAAAAATGAGCGTCAGCCGTATGTCTAAGGGGCCACCCCATTGCCACTGAACGACTCTTCCTAAAGCGAGTGTCAGCCGTAAGTCGAAGAGGCCACCCCTTCGCCACTGAACGACTCTCCTTAAGAGGCCGTTAGTAGTACGTCGAAGGGGCCTCCCCTTCACCACTGAATGACTCTCTTAAAACGAGTGTCAGCTGTAAGTCGGAGGGGCCACCTCGTTGCTACTGAACGAAGTCGAAGGGGCCACATCTTCGCCACTGAACGACTCTTCCAAATGCGAGCGTCAGCCGTAAGTCGAAGGGGCAACCCCTTCGCCACTGAATGACTCTGCCTTAAAAACAAGCGTCAGTCATAAGTTGAAGGGGCCACCCCTTAGCCATTGAACTGTTGGATATGGACGACATGAATACACCCATGAGGGGATGTATGAGGGTATACGGACCTCAGATGTCGTGTGCACAAAAGCATGCACGAAGGGAACCTTTTCTCGTGTGAAAAGGACCACTCAATTAGTGGAAAAAGCCACTTTATAAGTGCATAAAGGCACTTGATAAGTGAATGAAGAAGAGGATAAGTAAATGTGCTAATATAGGCTAATAAGCTTATATTTAGTTATTTCCTAAAATAACTACCCCTAAAGCCTATAAATAGGACCCAAGGGTAAGGCATTTACACTAATCTAACCATGCCATAAGTTTGCATAAGGCAACTTGGTTCTTCTTTTCCCTTCCATTAAAATCCTCTTCTAAATAGAGATTTAGGCGGTGAAACGCTGCTTCGATCCTCCGTGATGAAGTACTGACCGTTGTGGCGAATCCGAGGGCAAAGTTCAGAGATTACGGTGCCGCATACGCAAGTGTAAGTCTCTACTTATTATTCGATCCTAACGTCCTTGTTTTGACAGGATCCTACATTGGTATCAGAGCCATACGAGTTCGCCCCGGTCTAACCGTCGCCCCGGTCTTCCCGATGAACGCGGCGTTGTCTCTTTCACGAATGAGTCTCCTTCCATTATGGATATGGTAGGAACGCATCGTGACGGGGAGAACGCAATAGTTGTTCTTTTCACGTTAGGGTCTTCTGCCATTACGGATATGGCAGGAACTCTCCGTGACGGGAAGAACTTACCGTTCATATCGCCAAACTCGCGCTCCTCATGGATGCTGAGTCTCCATTCAATTGAGAATGTGAACTCTGTTCATGTAGAGGGTGAAGTTTGCGGCCTTGAAAACGCGTTCTCTTCATTTTTTGGCACACGGCCATTGAAGCAAAACCGCTTTCTCGATGAATGGGTGCTTCATCGGAGAAGACGATGGTGGTTATTCTCAACGGAGAAGATGACATTTTTGGTGCGTGATCACCCTGGCCATATGGGCTATGGAGGCAATGCATCCCCCCTCCCCATGCGGAGGGGGTTGGCTATGGCCAATAACAACCACGGCCACCCCTCCAGTGGGGGTGTGCGGCCAACCCCATACAAGGGGGTGGCCGGCCATGTCCATATGTGCCATGGCCGGCCAAGGACAAAGGGCCATGGCCCCGGCCAGGGCCTGGCCGGCTCTGGCTGGCCAGGGCCAGGGGGCCCTGGCCGCGACCAGGCCAGGGCCTGGCCGGCCCTGGCTGGGGGCCAGGGCCTGGCCGGCCCTGGCTGGGGGCCAGGGCCTGGCCGGCCAGGCCAGCGGCCTGTCCAACCCTAGCAGAGGCCAGGGCCGGTGCCCTGGCCGGGGGCCAGGGCCTGGCCGGCCCTGGCCGGGGGCCAGGGCCACGGCCGGCCCTGGCCGGGGGCCAGGGCCACGGCCGGCCCTGGCCGGGGGCCAGGGCCAGGCCAGGGGCCACGGCCGGCCCTGGCAGAGGCCAGGGCCTGGCCGAGGCTGGCCCTGGCCGCTGCCAGGGCCACGGCCGGCCCTGGCAGGGGCCAGTGCCAGGCCGAGGCCTACCGGCCCTGGCCGAGGCCAGTGCCCGGCCACTCCCGGCCCCGGCCTCGGCCAGTGCCGAGCCACGGTTGACCCTGTATTTGCGGGGGGGAGGCTTGCATGAATGAGACATGCATGGCTAGCCCATACGGGGCCGACTGCAGTTCTCTGCGGCAAATTTCCCTGTAGAAGGGGAGCGCATGGATCCATACGGGAACCGGCAATGGTGGCTTTGCAGAAAAATCCCCTCAGGGGAGATCCGGCCTTGGCACGGCTACGGCTCAATCCCACAATGGCCATGGATTGCCGTATATTTTGCTAGTATCATGAGGGTACTAGGTTGAAATATCGCATTTGTTTTTGAAAAATACGTTTTCAAAAACGCTTTTCCGCTGCGAAGTACTATAAGAGTACTATTGTTTGATAAGTGAGGGGGAAATATTGAAGGTTGTTCTAGATGGTGATTGGAATCGTAGAGACCTTTCCGATTCTAGAGCAACATCTTCAATATTTTTCGAAAGTAACTTATCAAATATATTAATATCATTCCAAGTGGGATTTTTTCCAAGTGGGAGCGATATTAAACTAGTCTGAAATTTCACATTCGATTGATTCAGTATCTCAATGGATCATGATTCGACCAGTGGTCTTTTGGACTAGTTTGTGGGACACCTCAGCTCAGTCTGGGGGTAGTGAACCATGACCTAGCCATTTCCCTGGTCGGTCTGCTGGCTGAGACTAATGAATCATGAAAATGTATGATGACTATGTATATGAAATTAATGCAATGTTTTTGATCAAACCTTCTTTTCATGTCTTTTGCAGCATTTTAAAGCTAAAATGTCTTCTGCAGCGAAAAACATCGTCGATGTGTTAAACAAAGGTGAAAAACTCAACGGCGATAATTACAAACTATGGTCCATCAAGATACAATACGTTCTAGAGGAGCAAGACGTGCTCAAAACTTTGAAGAACAAAATGATTGAACCCGAGTTGGGCACTACGTCCCAACACAGACGAGACAAGGAAGCTTTTGATGCTTTGTCTCGGAAGAACAAGATAGCTCGCATTACTTTATTGTCCAGTATGGCCGATGACATAATGCGCATCTTCCGAAGGCACGACCTAACCATGGACATATGGTCCAAGCTTGAGGAGAAGTTTGGTGGCACATCGGTGTCCAAACTTCGTTCGTTAACTATAAGATTTGATTCATACAAGAAACATCCAGATCATTCCATGGGGAAACATCTGCGACATATGGCGAATCTAATCTCAGAGTTAAAGGATGCAGGTCATGTGCTCACTGATGAGCAACAAATCCAAGCAGTCATACGTTCCCTACCAAATGGGTGGGACCAAATGAAGATGCATCTCACTCATAATGAGAGCATCAAAAACTTCAGCGACGTTTCAAAGCACCTCGAGTTAGAGGAAGAACGGCTTGCGGCCGCCAAGCCTAGTGCAGAAGTGCACATGGTTGCTAGTTCCTCACACGGAGGAAAGAAATGGAAAAAACATTCGAAGTTTACTAATGAACGTAACAAGCAACCTGAGTCTACCAAGAAACCCAAACATAAGGGTGGGCACAAGAAATGGCATAAGAAGAAAGACTTGAAGAAGATCAAGTACTTCAAGTGCAACAAGTTCGGTCACTATGCTCGTTCGTGTACGGGTGGAGGCGACGAGGTAACTTGTAATTATACTAGTTACATATGTGTTTCTAGTTCAATATTTCTTGTGGAATCTAATCCATTTTGGATAATTGATTCAGGTGCCACCGACCACATAGCAAGGGACAGACGGTCCTTCGTGGAGTATCATCGGATACCCCAAGGAACGAAGTGGATCTATGTAGGAAACAACACACGTGTTGAAGTGAAAGGCGTTGGGACGTGCAAGCTCGTCCTGGACAACGGCCGCACTATCCTACTTCATGATGTTCTCTTCGCTCCAGATATTCGAAGGAATATTATTTCTGTGGTCGTTTTAATGGGTCTTGGTTATAATTGGTTTTTTCATGATTGTAAAGTGGACTTGTTCTGTAATAATTCTTTAATTGGTACTGGGTATGTATTTAAAGGATTTATTGTATTAAATACAATATATGACTCCACATTTTGTAATGAAAATTTCCTTGTTGCAAATTCTTCGACTTATGAGTCAGATATAATTTGTTGGCATGCAAGGCTTGGTCACATTGGACCAACACGAATGGATAGACTTGCCAAACATGGCCTTCTATCTAATGTTTCAAAGGTCGAAATGTCGACCTGCGAACATTGCCTTGTAGGAAAATCTTGTCGCAAGCCGTTTGGAACCAGCACAAGTGCCAAGGTTCCATTACAGCTCATCCATTCGGACATATGTGGTCCGATGAATGTCAAAACAAGACGCAGGAAGTCCTATTTCATCACTTTTATTGATGACTTTACCCGATTCGGTCATATCTATTTGATATCCCACAAAAGTGAAGCATTAACATGCTTTAAAAACTATATGAGTTTGGTGGAAAATCAATTAGATCGCAAGATTAAGGTCTTGGGAACCGATAGAGGCGGTGAATATCAATCGGCAAGTTTTAAGGAACTTTGTGATGAAAAAGGCATAGTTCATCAGGTAACTATGCCTTATACTCCGCAACAAAATGGTGTTACAAAAAGGAGGAATAGGACTTTAATGGAAATGGTCCGTTCAATGATGGCACAAGCTAACTTGCCAATCACCTTTTGGGGTGATGCATTATTGACGGCCGCTTTCATCTTGAACTGCGTACCCTCGAAATCAGTTAGCTCCACTCCTTACGAGTTGTGGAACCAAAGGTCTCCTGACTTAAACATTTTGAAACCTTGGGGGTGTGCATCCTACGCACATATTTCCTCCCATAAGTATGGCAAACTTGGGCCACGGGGAAGGAAATGTATCTTTATACGATACGCAGAAAACTCCAAAGGTTATGTTTTCATTGGTCAGGAAGACAATGGAGGTCTAATTGAATTTGAGTCGAGGGATGTCACTTTCTTGGAAAACGAGTTTCCAAGACAGGGCGAGATAAGTCAGGACTTATCTCTATTTGAGATTAATGATCAAGAAGGGTTACCTCATTCGAGTGGGAGAATTCTTGGTGAAGACGAAAATACGTTTCAAACTTCACCAATGGATAATACGAATGACGCAAATCCTATTCCATACAGGAATAATGATCCAAGTGGGAGCATTTCTAATGACATTCCAAGTGGGAGTGATATTAGAATTGATCTAAATTCGAGTCAACAAGGACTTGAAGAATCTCAAATACGACGTAGTAGTCGTACAAGGTTGGCTCCTCTAAGATTTGAGGATGAATTTTTGCAAACCTTTATGACTTTACTACAAGATGATGACGAGCCTGCTACTTTCAAACAGGCCGTATCATGCCCTGCAAAAGACAAATGGATGGAAGCGATGAAGGAAGAGTTGGAATCCATGAAAGTTAACCAAGTCTGGGACTTAGTTGACTTACCCAGAGGGCGTAGAGCTATTGGGAACAAATGGGTTCTCAAGATCAAGCATAAGGCTGATGGCTCTATAGACAGATATAAAGCTCGCCTTGTCGTGAAAGGTTTTACGCAATAGGAAGGGATAGACTACGAAGAGACCTTCTCACCTGTTGTGCGTTTTACCTCGATTCGTTTGATTCTGGATATGGTAGCTTACTTAGACCTCGAATTACATCAGATGGATGTAAAGACTGCCTTTCTCAATGGAGAATTGGACGAGGAGATCTATATGGAACAACCAACAGGGTTTGTAAAAGAAGGAAACGAATATAAGGTTTGTAAACTTCGTAAGTCCATATATGGTCTTAAACAATCCTCGAGGAAATGGTATATACGATTTGAAGAAGTTATCTTATCAAATGGTTTTTCCATACTTGATGAAGATAATTGTGTATATATCAAGAGGATTAAAAGCAAGTATGTTATTATGTCTCTATACGTAGATGACATTTTAATAGCCAGAAATGACAAGGGCTTTGTGATGGATATCAAGGCTTGGCTTTCATCAGTTTTTGAGATGAAAGACATGTGAGAAGCCGCATATATCCTTGGAGTTAAGATTTCAAGGAATCGTTCGAAGAAACTTCTTTCTCTTTCACAATAGACTTATATAAAGAAGGTTCTAGAACGTTTTAATATGCAGGACTGCAAGTCCATTGATACTCCTATAAGCAAATGCGATAATTTATGTCTGAAATCGTGTCCAAAGAACCAAAAGGAAAAGGAAATTATGGAAAAAGTTCCATATTCCAGTGCAGTTGGTAGTCTTATGTACGCTATGATGTGTACAAAACCAGACATATGTTTTGCCGTTGGAATGGTAAGTCGTTACCAATCCAATCCAGGGCAAGTACACTGGAAAGCGGTTAAGAGGATAATGCGGTATCTTAAAGGAACTACGGACTATGCTTTATGCTATCAAGGAGATGCCTTGAGGCTCGAAGGCTACACTGATGCTGATTGGGCGGGTGATCTCGATGAGCGACGATCGACCTCGGGATATGTTTTTTTACTCGGATCTGGTGCAATATCCTGGAGTAGCAAGAAACAATCCTGCATCGCACTTTCAACTATGGAAGCCGAGTTTGTAGCATTTAGCATGGCAGTCCAAGAGGCTGTTTGGCTTAGGAAGTTCTTAGACAGGCTAATTGATGCAAGTGACTCAGGTGCTATTCCAATACACAGTGACAGTCAAGCATCTATAGCCTATGTCAAAGATCCAAAATTCCATTGTAAGACCAAACATATTGATATCCGCTACAAATTTGCAAAAGACAATGATAAGACCAAGAAGGTAGACATAAGGTACATATCTACGCATGAGATGATAGCGGATCCGCTTACGAAGGCGATCCCCAGAGATGTGTTTTACAAACACTTATCATCTCAAGGATTGCGTAAGAGCTGAGTTGTACCAATGTAAATTCCCATGTCTGTAAAAGATCAACTTTAATAAAAGAATAAGTTCTTTTTTCAAACATTGCATATGAGTTTCAAGAAAATGTTTGTGTACATTTTAAAATCTCAGCTATATTTTCTAGTATGTCGGATAGATTGAGGTTGGCTCTCTCACTTGAGCAACCGCCTTTATTATATCAGACGGATAAAATAAAGATGAGACCTGTTTAAAGTCAAAATCGTCAGACGGATGATTTAGAGTCATGACTTAAACAAAATGGTCGTATGAAAGATCTGCATCATATGGATGCTTACAAAAGATCTAAGAGGATTCTTAAATCCTATCTGTCTTATGTGGGATGTGGGTCCAGAAGATTATTTGAGTAGTAAAAGGGACTCAAAATCAGACATTGTGGTGTCTGATCATCATCCTTACAACATCATTAAGACATACGCTCCCTG
Source organism: Scilla litardierei (assembly GCA_030789695.1). Lineage (NCBI taxonomy): Eukaryota > Viridiplantae > Streptophyta > Magnoliopsida > Asparagales > Asparagaceae > Scilla > Scilla litardierei. The sequence goes on along the minus strand of CM061139.1, from coordinate 31,488,057 downwards.
GGAAAGGAGTGATGTTGTAATACGTATTCATACTACGTATGCATTTTGACCATTGGGTTAGAATAGTAATTGTGTTTACTATTATGTGAGACCCAAAGACCACATGGGTCTTAACTCATTACCCTTATGGACTCTAATTGGTTCCTTTAGATTTGACTGGGTGATTGCTATCTTAGCATGTTGCTTATGGACTATGGTCAATTCAGTCCAGCGGGGCATGTTAGAAAAGCAAGTCAAGTCAAGATCGAAAGGATCGCAAGAAGAGGAAGATTAATTTCATATTCACATTTGGACTTTAAAGATTCAAAGCTGGCCAGCCAATTGTAATCCAGATGGGATTCAATTGTTGAATATAAAGTATAAGAAATGTGAAGAAATAATCTAGGGTAAAGCATGCGTTGATCTAATCAACTTAGCACCTCGAGGAGTGTTGTGTATCTCTAACAAGTGCACAAACAGCGGACTCTATGCGCATGACGGTCACACGGCCTATTTATCGGTATGATAAACAGAAGAGTTAAAGGAAAAGATGTTTCCTTACAATCCCCTCAAGTGTGAGTGGGAGATGTTGGATATGGACGACATGAATACACCCATGAGCGGATGTATGAGGGTATACGGACCTCAGATGTCGCGTGCATGAAAGCATGCATGAAGGGAACCTTTTCTCGTGTGAAAAGGACCACTCGATAAGTGGAAAAAGCCACTTTATAAGTGCATAAAGGCACTTGATAAGTGAATGAAGAAGAGGATAAGTAAATGTGCTAATATAGGCTAATAAGCTTATATTTAGTTATTTCCTACAATAACTACCCCTAAAGCATATAAATAGGACCCAAGGGTAAGGCATTTACACTAATCTAACCATGCCATAAGTTTGCATAAGGCAACTTGTGTTCTTCTTTTCCCTTCCATTAAAATCCTCTTCTAAATAGAGATTTAGGTGGTGAAACGCTGCTTCGATCCTCCGTGACGAAGTACTGACCGTTGTGGCGAATCTGAGGGCAAAGTTCAGAGATTACGGTGCCACATACGCAAGCGTAAGTCTCTACTTTATTATTCGATCCTAACGTCCTTGTTTTGACAGGATCCTACATGAACGACTCTTCTTAAAGCGAGCGTCAGCCGTAAGTTGAAGGGGCCACCCCTTTGCCACTGAACGACTCTCCCTAAGCAGTCGTCAGCCGTAAGTCGAAGGGGCCACTCCTTCGCCACTGAACGACTCTCTTAAAAATGGGTGTCAGCCGTAAGTCGAAGGGGCCATCCTTTCGCCACTAAACATGTCACGCCCTACTTTCCATTATACTTGGGAGCGAGGACGCGAAAGGGTCCGCATGGGCTAAAGCGGTGAAGCTTAAGCCCAATAAGCATATGTGAATAACAACCAAACACAGATTCTTGCATGCAATCAGAACAACAGAGATAATTAAAAATTTAGCCTACATCCAGAAATAAAAGTACACAAGGAAAATAAGGCCCCAAGCATGGCCAACAAACAGAGTCTACAAAAGTGGGTACACACCCAACAGAAAAGCAGAAATAAAACTCTAAGCAGTAGCAGCAGAATCTCGAGCTAGTCCTCTGTGGGGAGAACCTCTGGATCAACGTACTCTTGGTCCAACGGATCACTCTGATCAAGCAACTTGTCCTCATGGTACACTGTATCGTGACCTGACATACATTTCAAACAACATGGAATGTATGTCACCAAGGGTCCTTGGCAAGTTATGGTTAAGAGGGGACCCTTGGCAAGATATGCAAAAGATAATACATGGCAATTAAAGCAATTATAAAAGTTTACACTAGCATGGCAGCTCTATTATATAGGATACAACAGCAGTTATAAGAGTTGACATATTTGTTATAACATTTTTAAGTTATACAATTGTGTGTGAAATTTCGAGACTAAGGTTCCCGTCTTTAGACGGCTATTAAGTGAATCCACCTTCAAGTGCCTCCGAAGGTGACCCTTTTACTACCGGCTACTACCCACGAACCCAACCCCACCCACGAGTACTTTCTGGAGCACGAGCCAGAATCAGCCAACCGGCCATCATGAGTTATATACTGGACACGAGCCAGACTAGCCAACCGGCCCACGGGAATAGCCAAATATTGGCATATATGTCTATGAGTTAGCCAAACCGGCTATCATGTTCATGATATTCAAGTTGTTCATTTCATTGTCTGTACATTTCATGTCGTAACAAAGTATATTCACTTTTCTTAATGACTTCCACATACATAGACGGGTTCTATTATAGCAATTCACAAAAGTGCGTTTAAGGCGGTTTAGTGTCATTATGTCACATGGCATTTTTGTGTACAAGATATCACGGTTCAAGTCTTGTAGAACTAATTAAGTGTAAAACGTCTAAATGAGTAACATTTAAAAACATGTATTAAATTGCACGCTTGCCTGTTTTCGGTGATTTTGGTGTCAACGAGTTCGTACGAGAGGCGCAGACGTTTTCTGCATCATCAGGTTTCGATATCAGTTTAAACGAAAATAACTTATTTTATCAACTAATATATATAATGTTCTTATAATTTAATATAATTTAAAATTCTATTTAATATAATTTAAAATACTGTTATAGTTTTATAAAACTTCAGTATATTAAGATACTAGTATATACCCGTGCCTGTAGGGCATGGTTCAATTTGGATATTTCCCCCTCAGAATCATAGTTCCCCGAAATTGTGGGCAAGATTCATTTTAGATATTCCCCCCCTCAAAATCTTAGTTCCCCTGAAAATGTGTACATGATTCATTTTAGATGGTCCAATATATTTCCCCTTCAATTTTAGATATTTCCCCTTTCAAGGGCGAAAGAATAACAATAAGTAAATGTGGGCACGGTTCATTTTAAATATTTCCCCTTCAATTCTTAGATCCCCCTAATTTTAAACAAATAACAATAAGTAAAGCACAATAATTGTTATTCAGAGTTCCAAAAAATTTTGGTCCCCTAGAAATTTAGCTCCCACCAGAGGAATTAGTTTTCCCAAATATTTTAGTTCTCCCCAAATTTAATTCCATCAAGATTTAACATGTATCGTACGGGCACCATTCATTTAAAATATTGCCCCTTTCAAAACCCTAGATCCCCTAATTTTAAACGAACAACAATAATCAAAGCATAACGATGGTTATTTAGTTTCCCTAAAAATTGAAGTCTTCCCAAAATTTAGTTCCCTTTTCATTTAAAATTTCCCCTATCAAAATCTTGTATCTCTTAATTTTAAACGAATACCAATAATTAAAGTGCAATAATTATTATTTAGTTCAACCCAAAAAATTTTTGTCCCCCTCAAAATTTAATTCCCTACAGATTCAGTTTCCCCCAGAATTTAGTTCAAGTTTAAAAGTTTAGTTCCCCTAAAATTTAGTTCCCTCCAGATTGATTGAGTTTCTCTTAAAATTTTATGATATTCTCCCAAAATTTTCACAAACCATCATCCTAACCAAAGAATCCTCAATATTTAATCACCGTAACTTTTTACCCATTCAAATGTATAATAGATAATAAATAAGGCTCATGGCAACCTGGAAGTCGAGCATGTCAGATTCTACAAAAAATATTACAGTTTCGGTTGGAAATTTGAGAAGAAACACTATTTTCCCTGGGAATCACATTATTTTTCACTAAACAAATGAAATCAGTTTTTATAACATCTTGACAACAAAGATTCTGCATTCATCAACTCTGCAATTAGGAGTTTCAAGGAATTGGAGCTATACTCAATTATTTATTTACTTGTGATTTTTGCCGCATTTTTGAAAGCGTCATCTTTTTTATTTTATTTTTTAAATAGAGTTCCTTGAGATATATGTTCTCGTTCATAAATATGCTTTTGAACTGAATAAGCCTTTTAATGATACCTAGAATACTATCATGGAATCTTGTATATACTTCTATTGCTCTCACGGATTTTAGTGTTTAGGGATCTAAGATGCAAGGTGCAACAAATCATCCAATTCCGACTAACTACAAAAAAATAATGCATTTTTTCCTCATCTATCGTCGTGACTTCAAATAAATCTTTCTCAAATAAAATAAAAAAGCTTATGCAACTTAATTTTTATTTTTATTCCTCAAACCCAATTAATTTTATTATTTACTAAAAGGTCAATTAAAAAACTTTGATGAAGAGACCAAAAACTTTGATTCTATAATGTCAAACAAATACAGAGTTGGTAGACATAAAATTACTTGCTCAAATAATAAGAAACCTAAAACTATTAATCCTAAAATCTGCTCGTTCCAACGAATCACACACATTGATTAAAGCATATAAACAATTTCACTTAGAACTAAATTAAAATTGAAACTCATATTAAAATTTAGCGCATATAAGAGCATCTTTTCAAACAGAAAAAACTAAAAAAAAATTCATTTTTACAGATTGAAATTCATTTTGATACAACACATTAACCAATAATTATTGGACATACAATTTCCAAGCATCAAACCAATAGAAATAATGACGGTTATAGTAATTGGAAACCACACCCCAAGTAAAATGAGAAAGGAAAAGAACATTGCATTCTTTCATGAATTTAGAAATCAAAACATATTCAAAATCTAAAAACAACAAAATTCACAACATTCTAAAGCCCACAATATCCTAAATTTCTCAAACATACTTCCTTTCAACACATTCACCATCGATTTCTTGACAGCAAGACTATTCAAGCACCCTAACCCTAACCACCGAACCCATACAGAGTCCTCCCCTGCCTCTTCAACACGTAGACCACATCCCTCATCCTCTCCGTCTTCCTCCTCACATGCTCAATGTAGATCACCGCATCACGAATCACATCTATAAGAAGATTGAGGACGCCAACTGTCTCCTCATTGATCAGCATGTAGATCTGCTTTACTTTGCATCTCCTCGCCTGCCACCTAATCTTCGGCTTCGTGATGCCCTGGATGTTGTCCCAGAGAACAAACCTAAGTTCTTGTAATTAACCTCATGCTTGTAATGCAGAAATAACGCAAATTTAAGACATCGAATTGGCCATTCAACGAATTACTGACGGACACATCCTGCAAAGAGCAATTAGACCAAATGCATTTCTTTAGCTAGTATGATATATCAATTCAAATACTGGCAGCAGAAAAATTTGATGCTCCGGGTTGATGCTACCAAGCTTTTTGTCACAGATCCAACATTATTAATATCGTATACAGAGTATCTCAACGTCAGGGCATCCTGAAAGAATCGGCTACCACCTTGAGTTTATTTAGTAAATCATTATCTGTTCAATTTTAGGGGGGAAATTGAAATTTTGGTCTATGATACTTGTAACGACCACTTTTCGTAGTACGTTGTTCGTGCACGTGCTTTTGACCGTGCACGTGTTTATTTTAGACTTTGTTTGTTTGAGAACACTTTGTTGTGATATGCCGTTGTGAACGTCTCTGATAGTAGTAAATTGTGGCACTAATTTGGAACGACATTTCTCGGGTCGTTTTCCCACGATTTGGCCTTACTCGAAGAGACGTTGTGATTTTCACTTTTGACGGGAGACGTTTCTATTTTTAGTTTCGTCGTCCGACCTCAAAATTGAGATCCGTCTTCTTAGTTAGCTTTCTTTCATCATCACGATCACCACGATATTTATTTTATAATTTTTGGAGTTCGTTTGACCTACTTTATATTTTTAACAAGGTTTAAAATATTTTTAAAAGCTAGATTTTAAATTAATTTCGGCCAAAGAAAATTTATTTGAGTTTAAAACGTTTTAAATAATTTTTGAGCCAATTTTCAGCTCATTTGGGCCGCACCCAAGCCTTGGGTGAGTTGGAGATGGTGAGATTTGAATTTTAAATATTTTTTAAACTCCTAATCCCATTAGGATTAGCCCTAGACCTAGTCAACCCATCTACACTATATAAACAACCTCTAGGAAGACCTATTTTCGCAAGAAAATAACCCTAGCCGCTTCCAAAACCCAAATTTCACGGTGCGACGAATCGTCGCAACGTTGCTGCACCGTCGCCCGCACCGACGGAGCCAAACACCCCAAAATCCCCGCCCTGACCGACGCTGCCGCCTGCACCAAGCCTTGTTCGCACCCCGCTGCAACCGCTCCGCATCGACCCCTGCACCAAGCCGCTCCGACCGAGAGATTCTCTCGGTCAGACCTAGAGATCTCGCCGCTCACGCCCGCATCCCCGCACCGCACGACGCCCCGCTCCAAGCCCCCGCTCCGCTCCGTGCCTGACCGACGGCCTGCCCAGCACCGACCGAGAGCCCGACCCCCGCACCGACCCGCTGCGCTGTGCAAGCCCGCCCCCAGTGTCTGACCGAGCCAATCTCCCTCATTTGGTTGTGTCCGACAGAGAGCAAACGTCGCAACCCCGCACCTGTCGCACCACTTGCCACCGTGGGCCCCCCAAGTCCTCTAGAGGTATTGTGGGTCCCCTATTGGTCCCTAGGACTACTGTGGGCCCCACCTAGGTGCGTTCTCTCCGACGATTTACCGCTTACGACGTTGCGATACGTCGTAGCCCGTCGTCGCACGTGCTAGCTTTGGAATCTGGATTCGTTGCTCCGGTTGCTGTTTTGAACTTTCCAGCGAGGATTCTATATTGGAATCAGGACTTGGAGCGCGTTCTCTTATTCCAACCCCTGGCGTCGCTACCCGACGCCAGTGTAGCTTTCACGTCGTGTTGAGGTAACGCTTTGCACCCATAGGACCCCCAACCCATTGCCTGTTAATCAAGACTAAAATCAATGTTTTTAAAGTATTTTAAATGTTTTAAATTCACTAATCAAGATTAATAATATGGACTTTAGGCCGGTGGACTTGTGCACGTAGGATAATTGTGACTTTGGACTCGTCGGACAGTGTGCTCAGACGTTGTACTTGCAGGCAAGTGAAACTTGCCAACTCTTGTGTAGGGCCATGTTTTTAGGCCACTTCCTTGGTTTTAGCGTAAAAGAGACTAGTCAGTGAAATGATAGCTGGTTAGACGCCTATTTGATCTAGTTTGACAACGAAACTAGATCTGCCACCTAAATTGATCTAGCTTGACAACGAAGCTAGATCCAACCCTTTAAACCTATTGATCATGCATACTAAACTGTCATGTTTACTTTCCTTACCTGTACGCTTTACTACTTGCCATGTCATGTCATCCATGCATTGAATGTTGCATTCGTAGCACACGCTACATACTTGTACTTGTACTTTCTTGTCCGGCTAGGTGCACCCCTACACCATCGTGAACAATACTTCTGGACTCGTGATCCAGAAGCGGGCCTCCTGTGTTGGTCAAAAACCAATGCCCAATTTCCTTGTCCGGCTAGGTGCACCCCTATGCCATATTGAAATACACTTCCTGGCTCGTGATCCAGAAGCGAGCATACACGTTCGGGGGTAAGGCCCTGGCTCGATACACGTGGAGGGGTAGGGATAAGCGATCACTTGAGCTAGGAGTTGGCCACGCAGCCACTCTAGCCAAAAGGCGTAATCTCTGTGCACGACGTGCTTACTTTACTTGTCTTGTACTAGTGAGTGTTTCTTGTAAAACATGACATCCATGCCATGCTTGTACTTTACTTTACTTTACTTGTTGCACGCATACTTTAACCGCCATGTCATTGCATTCCTGTTAGAACTGCTAGGTTACTTACCTTCACTTTCAGTTTCCTTGCACAAGTCTCTTGTAGACTTGCTGACATGTTCCCCTTGCTCTTTTGGGTGTCACATGTTAGACCTTGAGCCAGAGACCGTTGCTGAGTACGTGATGTTTTGCTGACGCTGAGCCTGAGTCCATGTCTGCCCAGGAGGAGTTTTATGGCTGCCGGTGACTACTCTTAGAGACCTTGCTGAGTTTCCTTTTGCTTTAGGTTTTCTTTTAGTTGCCGGTGCGTGGCACCTTTGTTTTGTATTTGTACTTTTGTTGGCCATGTGTGGGCCTTTAGACACTTTTTCTTTTCAGCCTGGTGGCTTTTTCTGTGATGTTGAAACTTATTTTATGGATATTCTGAGATATCTCTTTTGTCTCATTTCATTATTATCTTTGTTTCGTTCGCGTTGCAAGGACCTGCTATTTAAAGTTGATTGACGCTTATCGGACTTGCAGCTTTGTAGCTTCAAGTCTGAGCGGACCTTCTCACGCTTCGCCTCTATATTTTTGGGAAGCGGGGCGTGACAGGTTTTGTTGGTGGCCCATGCAGGTCCGTCTTGCAATTGCGAATTAACGGAACAACGATAATAACGAAATGTCCATTAAATAAATTGCAACATCCGAGTCATAAGCCTTGAGTCTAGTCTTTTTCCTATGTCACTAGGTGGTAAGAAGACTTAGTTAGACGTCTGTGCCTGCTAGTTAGAGGCCTCTGATTGTTAGATTAGACTCCCTGCTAGCAATTGATTTCATCGCCTTAGGAGTTTCCTTAGTGGTTCTTGGCTAATCTTGACCATATTAGACTTCTAGAATTTCCTAGTCGTTCATTTGGGTTCATCAATTTCGGACCAAGCTGAAGGCATTTCATTACAATCTAGCCCCTTAGAAAATCTTAACGCTTAGTTCTTAATCCTTCGTTGGTCGACTATAGGAGTTTCCACGTAGATTTCCTGGTTCATATCCTAGGCGTATGTAGGTTTTGATCATCCGACCAATTTCCTTGCCTCGATTCACGAGATCGCCTCATGACGGTCGTCGTCAATTTTCGAACCTCTCCGTTACAAATCTTGAATCTTCTGAAAGTATTTTTCGATTTCCTCTTTCCCTAAGTATAAATTTGTTCAAAATTTTATTCTATATACACATACTTCGTGCTCTTTCGTTGACTTAAATTCTTAAAAACTTTTATCGAAATTTTTGAATACTAGCTTATTATATTTTTTCCAGCCAATACTTTCGTACCTATGTAAATACCATTATCCCTTCATATATTAATTCTATTCTGAACTGTACCCTTATTTTGTCTAATTCAACTTATAAATTTCCCTTCTTATTTATGCCATCCAAAGGACCCATCGCTCTTCCTTTTAATATACTTTTCAAGTCACATGGGATTTCAGTTTTCAGCAAGTCGAAGTTATGCTCATCGTTTTCCATATTTCAGATTTTTGTAAAATTACTATTTCATAACCATTTCCTGATTTAGACCCTACATGATTTGATTTTAAAGCTTTACTATCAATTTTGATAATTCTACTACTAAGTTATTATTATTATCTTTCTGACCACCATACATGCTTTTAGAAAATTTCTAAATTAAATTGAATTTCAATTATTTTTATACATCCGTGCCAGGTTCGTGTGCTCGTATATTAAAAGAACTTCGTGTAAATCAGTTTTATTTTGGCACACCCTGGTCCCTATAAATATAGTTTCAATACTGATTATTTTTAAATTTTTCCTAGCTCAGAGACTTTGAAAGCATTTAACATAAGTTTAAATTCTTCAGTTAAAATTTAATTTCATTCCTTAAGCTTTTGCCAGCTTTCTATTAAATCACTGCCGTATAATATTTTCTAAAACTACGTATTTTTAATATTTGTGTAAATGATTTACTCTTTTATTATGATATTGTATAAGCCACTAAATCATTTTCTCTTATTAGGAATATTTAACTCAAACTTATTTTGAAACACTTCGTTTTATCGATCTCCAAATATTTTATACAAACGAGGACTTCAACTTTTGAAATACAGCAGTTTCAAATTTCATGTATTTTAGCTTATGCTCTTTACCCTATTTCCTTTTCTGTATCCTATAAAAGTATCACTACATCTCCCGTTCCCCTACCTAAGCATTAACAAGAGAGTCACTGTTTCACCTAACCAATCTGTCCCCTTGTATTCGTCCTATCTGAATTCGCGCTTATCGATCTTTCTCTCATCATGCTTCGACCTCTAATCTTCCTCTATTGCTTAGGCTTAGTGCACGTCAATGACTGTGTCAACCCTAATTTGTTAGTAGGCCCTTGGACCCTCGTGATGTTGTTGTGGTGCATGTACCTAAGTTGTGAATGCGGGCTTGAATGAGTGTACTCCTCTATAGTATATAAATGTTTGCCTATTGTGTGATATATACATACTCAGAGTTATTCGTGATATTATGAAGTTGTTTATGTGTTAGTACTTATAGGCATGTGTGAGGATAGCTAAACCATACTAGGGATGCCTGTATATATAAGAATCAGTGTTGAAATAGCTAATGGGATGTGTGTAGTGGGAGATACTTATAATGGTTGAAATAATATGTTGGTAAAGCTATGTGTTTGATAGGTGTGATAATAATAGGTATACGCATAGATAAGTAAGTAGGCCTATTATATGACCCATGAGTTAGTACGTGTGAGTATGTGCTCGTACGTAGTTACGTATTGTGCTTAGGCGTAAGTAGTTATGTTTTGTCGCATGAGTATATAGGTGATATATATATATGGTAGTAGGATTATAATTTTGATTGGTATTGCTTTCTTCTACGGGATGTTGTATGCGTGCATACCGTGAGGTATACACGACTATTGCACATCTTAACTATGTATGTATAGGTGTTGGTATACTAATTATAGGTAGTAGGCTATGGTGTGAATATATATGTTACATGTGTGTGACTATACGATGAATGCGTATGTATTAGAGAGTGTATTATAATTATGTGTGTGTTGATGTATGCATTATTATTATGGTATATAGAGTGATTGAACTATGTGGGCGTTACCTGACTAAATATTAAGTGTGATTGACTTATGGAATGTATATGGTTGTATTGGTAGACCTATATATTGGAGTGGTACTGGTATAGGTATAAATGTCGTGTTACGTATATAGAATATTCTGATATGTGTATTGAGTCTAAATCAAGTTTGAGTGGGTATACTCTAAGTATATTATGATGTATGTCTGTAGTTTGAATACAACGATGTTTGATGTACGTATAGTGATAGTATTGTTTGTGCCTGGTTGTGATACGCACATGCTTGTGGGTCGCTATACCAGTATATAGTTATAGGTGTTGGTCTGGAGGTATAGCTAATTACTAAGGACTTGCCTGTGTGAACGTATGTGTGCTAGCTAAACTAGGTGCGTAGATGTGCTAAGTATATAGTGGTGTGATTGGTATATATATGAATGAAATGTTAGCGTGTATGGGTGTGCACCATGCACGGGTAAGTATGTGCTTAGTTATAGTTATTGGTGACTATGGTATATGTGGCGTGACGTAAATACAGTTATAGGACCGTATGTAATGTGAATGTATGTTGAAATTATTGCATGCATTTGAATGAATATATAATTGTGAAATATGGTAGTGGTGAATGTATATTAAATATAGAAAAACCTGATTTAATAATGGTATGGGTGACTACATGTGTTGAGATGGTTGGTTTCAGATAAATATTGGGGAGTAGTATACCCATGTTTGTTTTATGCATAGGTAGTTATCTATACGTAGAACAATGATTGTATTTGCTAGTGTGAGACCATACTTATATGAGTGTCTGAAATATTGTTTTGTGTTAGGTAAGTAGTGGTTATATAAGGGATGTATGCTTATATATATGATTGAATTACGTGTATGAAATTGACTGACTATAATAAGTAAAAGTGTATAACGTACGTGAATATATATATATACATGTTGGTAGTGTTAATGTTTGACTACCTAGTGCATATATAAGCACTTGTAATGACTAAACCTGGTTTGAATTATAATGTGACATGATTGGGGTAGTTATTAGAACGACTAGATATGTTAGAAAGTCCGAGGACGGACTTTATTCTAAGGTGGGGAGGATGTAACGACCACTTTTCGTTGTACGTTGTTCGTGCACGTGCTTTTGACCGTGCACGTGTTTATTTTAGACTTTGTTTGTTTGAGAACACTTTGTTGTGGTATGCCGTTGTGAACGTCTCTGATAGTAGTAAATTGTGGCACTAATTTGGAACGACATTTCTCGGGTCGTTTTCCCACGATTTGGCCTTACTCGAAGAGACGTTGTGATTTTCACTTTTGACGGGAGACGTTTCTATTTTTAGTTTCGTCGTCCGACCTCAAAATTGAGATCCGTCTTCTTAGTTAGCTTTCTTTCATCATCACGATCACCACGATATTTATTTTATAATTTTTGGAGTTCGTTTGACCTACTTTATATTTTTAACAAGGTTTAAAATATTTTTAAAAGCTAGATTTTAAATTAATTTCGGCCAAAGAAAATTTATTTGAGTTTAAAACGTTTTAAATAATTTTTGATCCAATTTTCAGCTCATTTGGGCCGCACCCAAGCCTTGGGTGAGTTGGAGATGGTGAGATTTGAATTTTAAATATTTTTTAAACTCTTAATCCCATTAGGATTAGCCCTAGACCTAGTCAACCCATCTACACTATATAAACAACCTCTAGGAAGACCTATTTTCGCAAGAAAATAACCCTAGCCGCTTCCAAAACCCAAATTTCACGGTGCGACGAATCGTCGCAACGTTGCTGCACCGTCGCCCGCACCGACCGAGCCAAACACCCCAAAATCCCCGCCCTGACCGACGCTGCCGCCCGCATCAAGCCTCGTCCGCACCCCACTGCAACCGCTCCGCATCGACCCCCGTACCAAGCCGCTCCGACGGAGAGATTCTCTCGGTCAGACCTAGAGATCTCGCCGCTCACGCCCGCATCCCCGTACCGCACGGCGCGCCGCTCCAAGCCCCCGCTCCGCCATGTGCCCGACCGACGGCCTGCCCCGCACCGACCGAGAGCCCGACCCCCGCACCGACCCGCTACGCTGTGCAAGCCTGCCCCCAGTGTCCGACCGAGCCAATCTCCCGCATTTGGCTGTGTCCGACCGAGAGCAAACGTCGCAACCCCGCCCCCATCGCACCATTTGTGTTCCTAAATTTACAATAATATGATGTGCGGCCTACACTATCACACGTAAAGCACTTTGGATATATGTTCTTTGCAATAGAGGGTGCATTTGGGAATATCTTGAATTTTGGCTTTTCAATATTTTTCAAACCAAATCCAAGTCCTCTTCTATGATTGCCATACATTTGATTCTCTAAAATGGTATCCAACGATTGTTTTCCCATAGAGAATTTCTTAATGGCCACTTCAAGATTAGAAACTTTAGATTTTAACAATTTATTTTCATCCACAAGCAAAGTACATTTACTTATAAAAGCTCTCTTGTTTCCATCTTCCTTCTTTTCAAATTCAATCATTTTTCTTTTAAAGTCATTATCCAATATGCAGAATTTATCATTAAGCTCTCTAATCACATAGTCTTTTTCAGTTTCAAGCTTAATCAAATCAAGCTTAAGCATGCTAATATCATTCAACAAGGAAGGGCAAGAGAGACAAGGTGCTTCATCATTAAAGTTTGATTTTTTCCTTTTTCAATATGTCAATAGTAGAGTCACAAGCAACAATTTCAATTTTCAGTTTTTCAATCTCCTTAGACATATCGTATTCAGATTGTTACATTTCAAAGTTGTCATTTTGATAATCATCTATAGTGGATTCAAGCTCTACTAATTTATCTTGCATTTCTTTACAAAGAGTAAGGAGTTCAGCTTTACTACCAGAAATTACCTCATAGTGTATTCCCATCAATGCCATGCATGAGTGGGCTTTATGATCATCCTCCTCACTCTCAGCTTCGCTATCCATATCCCAAGTTAATACCTTGGATTTTCCTTTTTCTTTAGCGACCTGAGCTGTCTCATGTGGGCAATCCCACATTCGATGTCCTCTTTTCTTGCATTTAAAACATGTCATTCTATTAGTAGCATTCTGATCATAAGTTTGCTTAGAAGACTGAAAAAGTTAGAGCGATTAAACCTGGTTGCCATTTCTGTTCTTCCTTGCTTGGTCTGGACATACTTCCTGAAATTTCTGACCATTAGTGCTATGTCCTCATCGTCATCTTCACTTTTGTTAGCTTTCAGAGCAAGTGGCTTTGTAGCTTTTTCCTTCTCCTCAGGTTTCTCTCTTTCATCAATATTTTGCTATTCAAGCTCGTGAGACATTAAATTACCTATCAAGTCCTCCACCCTCATCTGTGACAGATCTTTCGCTTCTTGGATGGCAGTGACTTTAGGCCTAAGAGAGCTTGGCAGTGCTCTTAATACCTTTCTCACCTGCTCAAGGCTAGAATATGGCTTACCCAGCAAGCTAGACTTGTAGACAATGTTAGTGAACCTCGCAAACATCTCTGATATGGTCTTCGATGGAAGCATGCGAAATCCCTCGTACTCTGTGCTCAGAAGTACAAGTCTAGACTCCTTCACCTGTGACGTTCCCTCATGCGTCACCTCCAAAGTATGCCATATTTCCTGCGCAGTTAGACAATGTGAGATACGATTGAATTCAGATTTATCTAATGAACAAATGAGAGCATTCATAGCTTTAGCATTAATAAAATAAAGCTTCCAATCATTATCATCCCATTTATCATCAGGTTTAAGCATCTCAGTATTTTCAATTTTAATTACAGGAAGTTTATAGTCTTTTTTCAACAATTTACCAAGCTTTATAATCAATAGAAATAAGGTAGATTCTCATTCGATTTTTCCAATAAGCATAGTCTACTCCATTAAATCTAGGTGGACGTGAAATAGACTGACCCTTAGTAAAAGCACTATCAATATGATGCATGGTCAATCATAGGCTAGATCCTAAAACCTGCTTTGATACCACTTGTTGGATCTGGATCCTAGCCTAGAGGGGGGTGAATAGACTTATAAAATAATTCGTGCAACCCACGAATAAACTCAGGCAGTTATAGCAGCAGCAGAGTAAATAAAAAGCAGACACAGAGTACACACCAGATTTACCCTGGTTCGGTCGACCCTTCGGCCTACGTCCAGCCCCCAAAGCAGTTACTAGTATTGAATAGTGCAATAGGTACAAAACCACAAGTTAAAGCACACTCAGAGCACCCTCTACGTCTCTACACTCACCAGGCTCTCAGTATCCCACTCACTGTGTTTTCTCTCACTATCAATCCTAGTAACGCTTTTTACCAGCTAGTTCCAAACTAGCTGGGTCCCACTTGTCTAGCCCCATCAGACAAGTCCCAAAATAGTCACAATATATAGGTAAAATTTCCCCTACAGAGAATGTTACTCTAAGACGTGAATAAATGAGTTAAGGGTTTAGAAATCCTCAGTTCGTGTCCGTGTAGGTGTCTCTGTAAATTAGCACGTCGTAGGCTCCAATCTGACGCAAACGGTCTCTCAATCCGACTCATGGATGTCAAGTTATGCACTGGTCTGTGAGTAAAGAAAGTTCAGTTTAGATCTCAATATAACTCGGTCGGTGCACTCAGCAATTCACTAAAAACCCAAAGCCACGTCAGTACAGATCTTTTGCGTTCGTTTCAAATGCTTGGAGTTGATCCCCGTCGTTGATTCGCTTCTCTTCGGTTTTGTTTCGTTTTTACGGGGATGCTGCGTCAGCAGCTTCTCTTGGTTTCGTTCGCATGCAGCCTTTGACTCGAGTTCTTCTTCGACGAAGTGTCGACTTCTGCGAGCGACTTGACGGCGACGCTGGCAGTAGCACTCATGACAGAGACGATGACCGACGGGCTCTCCGACTTAGTAGGGTATTCAGTGACACTGTCCGATGTCTCTGAGCATCCCAACCTCGACAGCGACGGGATCTATTGCAAAGACGACTCCAGCTTCAGCTCCGACGGAGATGACTCGAAGGCAGCGGCGATGAATTGCAGCGGAAGTCTCCCTCAGCAGCTCGATCGACGGCGAGCTTTGAAGATGACGGTGACTTCTTCGTGGCATTCTCTGACTTCGACGATCTGCGATGAGAGCAGCAGCGGAGACTCTCCACCGACGATGGCAGTACGAGCTTCGTCTCGTCGAAGGCCCCGCTTCAACTTCGGTGGCAGCCCTTTCCTTTGAACGATGACTCTGGAGAAACTCGACTTCAGATGCACCGGTGGCAGAGGCAGCTTCGTTAGCGAGATCGACGGTGCTTCGATCTTCCAACTTCTTCTAAGCGGTGACGGTGGCAACGAGGATGGGTCATCGATGACTGCAACTCTCCGGTGTGAACGCTTCAGGATCTCCGACAGCCTCGTGTCATTGTCGATGTTTCCTCTCGATGTCGATCTCTTGACATGGAGGTGATGGCAGCGAGAAACTCCGGCATGATCAGTGAGGAAGTCAACAGAGAATTCGACGAACACCTCCGACGAGACATCGACGGCGTGAAAAGGTCTACAGCAGCGACGATCTCGATCGAGAACTCTTCAGACTGCAGCTCTTCACGGTGAGGGAAGCTTTCGACTGTAGCTCTCTAAGCGACGGTGACGCTCTCTTCGTTCGATGGCGACTTCCTCGTCACGGTGGCAACACTCAGATCTGCTCAAGGCAGCAGCTTGTTCTTTGGCAACGACACCCTCTGAGGATGCTTCACACAGCGACGACAGTGGCTAAATATTTGCGTGAAGCTCTTTTTGAAGAGAAGCTTTTGCTAGGAGCTTACAGGGTTTGGCCTTCGGAATTTTTTTTTGGATTTTTGGAACAAAGGCTGAGGCTTTTTGAATTTTTATAGGCTTGGGATAGTATGTAGCTGTCTCTCTATTTTTTGTGTGACCCAAAGAGTTTTTGTAAGCCGCACTTTTTCTTTAGGGTTTGCTGCTCTTCTTTTTTTGGTCTTTTGGTGTTTGGGTTTAAATAGGAATAGCTATGTTTCTTTTTGAAATTGCCAAGGGATAGGGTAGATCCAGCCGCTTAGAGATTTGATTTCATCTGGTTGATGTTTGAATAGGAAAAGGATAGAAGTCAATCTTTCTAATTTATTTGGCCAAATCTCTCCTCCATTAACCAAGTCCAACATTGCTATCCATTGACCAAGTCTAACTGCTTTGTACACACACTTCCTTTCTCTCCTAAGATGCAATATGACTAGCAACTCCTCCAATTAGTAAAAGAAGTATCGTTTCACCAATCCTGAAACACACTAAGCACACACTTCAGATATAACGACACATTTGTCATTATCAAACCAAGATCTTAAATCGTTGCTTCCAATAGTCAGGACCTCGGCATATATTTGGATATCATCAGATAACCGTGCACTACGAACACATTGCTCTGCCACCTTTAAGATCAATAAGAATTGCACTCATATACGCAAGTTATCGAAATTGATTTTGTGATAGGTGTGTAACTATCGTGAGAAATCGATGCGCGTCCCGTCAGTTTCAGCCATGACGTAAATTCTTTAGTGTGTGCATCTATAACCTTTTGGTTAAGAGTTTTTGCGTGCAATTTGGCTTGGAGTACTTCTATATGACGACTGGGGGACAAGTAAATAAAACTATTAAAACCTAGGAATTACACCACTTACAAAAGCGAATAACTCAGCTTTATTAACTCCAATAGGAGTCAAATATGCGTAGATTATTTAGAACATATGAATGTGCTAGTTCAAGCTCAATTTTACTAAAGTGTGTGCCCTCTCCATAATCATTGTAGAATACTCCATCAGTAACTCTTGTCGGATGATTTACCATTATGTCTACACCCTGCAAATAACGAGATATGAACATCAAGGCCTTGTTTGACGTATAATTCTTGAAAATTGACCCTTCTAGCCGTGCAAGATTATGCACAAGTTGCTTCATGAACCCTAGATACCTGCGGTTGTAAAATCATAAAAAGGTTCAAATTCACATTTAATTTTGTTCCTAGCAAAATTGAATAATATACGGCACGTTGTTCACCTTTCAACGGGGTACATCCACCGAGATTGTACCGGCCCTGCAATGCGGGCCTCCTGTGCCAGGTGCACAGAAAGATGAACCATAATTGCAAAGAATAAAGGAAGGAAATTTTTTTCCATATTTCACCGTGCAAGTATAACCCGTGCCTCTAAATTTTCAAACTCACCAACATCTATCACCTTCAAGCACACCTGCCGGAAGAACCCACAGAAATGTATCATGACTTTTGATAGCTTCTTATCGACGTGACGTAATGTAACCTGAAGCAACTGATGTAGCAAGATATCATAATCATGTGTCTTCAATCCAAATATCTTCATCTAGTCTATATGCACACATCTTGATATATTCGAAGCATATCCATCTGGTGTCTTCAATGACTTAAGAAACACACACAGATTATGAATTTCATCGCTTAACAAGGTGACCCGAGAAGCTGGCAGGTCGTACTTGTAATTTTTCTTTTGTACATCCAGCAATTCAGGACGTATATTCAATCCAGTCAAGCCAAGCCTTTACTCCGTCTTTTGACTTATTGATGTTTTGCATCAATGTATACAACATATTTTCACATATGTTCTTTTCGATGTGCATGACTTCCAGGTTGTGACGTATTTTCAAATTCCTCCACTATGGCAATTGGAAGAAAATACTAAACTTTGACCAACAACGTGGTAGTATTCGAACATATGCTGTGTTAGAATATGTGCGCGACACTCAAGGCGTTCTTCTTTTAGTTTTGCCCTTTCCCTTGCCCTTACTCTTTCCTCAAATTGTCGAAGTATTTTAAGGAATTCAGAAAGTTAAACCTCAATTTTGTTCATAATAAAGTGACTTATGAACAAGGCAAACTTCGAGTAAGAGAATTTAGGACTAAGTCCTTAGACAACTCATGGTCCATTACAAAACCTAGCTCTGTAAGATCTTTTTTGTACGCAATCATATTGAGCACATGGTCTTGCATTGCACCCCTACTCATCTTCATGTTAAACTATTTACATGAATCCATGAACCTTGTGGGTAGAGATGATTTTCCATATACTATTTTGTACTGAGAGAAAAATGCTATTAATGACCATATGTTCATACCTCCTCTGGAGCTCATTGCAGAGGCCAGAGTGTAATGACCCCAAACTTCATATATGTGTATTGATACATTTTTCATGGGCATATAAAATACACGTATAAATTTTGTAAGCTTGGTAAAATTTTCCTTAATTTTGGTCATATTAAGATTGTTTTTAATGAATTGTATATCACCTTTTGGAATTGTTAAAGGATGTATAAAAGGGAATATACTTGTATTTAGTGAGCTATACATAGTATAATGGGAGTATTCTTACTTTAATTAAAATTTAAATCCTAATTTACCATGATTAGCCACCTCCTACTTGTGAGGTGGCAATAGCATGTTGCTTTTCACCAACACTAGTTAGATGGCATAAGGAGAGGAAATTATGGGAGCATGAGGTGGCTTAGAGGGGGATTAAAAGAGATAAAATCAAAGAAAAATGGGAGAAAAAGAAAAAAGACAACAAGAGAAAAAGGTTGGGGTCTACAAGGAATAATAAGGGCCAATGAATATTTAGAGGACCCTTAAGGTAGGGTTCTAGCATCTCTACTTCGGGTCTTAGTTTTAGGATTTGTTTTCCTTAAATCCATTAGCAAGTTTCATGAAGATATGCAATAAGAATTTATGAGCATGTGTTGTAATTTTTCCATCATTGTAGTAACTTTGAGAATTCGTAGTAAATCACAGAAGTTTCAGAATATAGTGATTCATGATGTTTTTGAAAATGGCATGAAATCCTCTACAACTTTTGTGAAGGAACGAGACACTGATTTTTAATGCAATTAGGCTCAAACAGAGGATCTTTCTGCACTAGCAATTTTACACAAATTGGTGTACTTTTTCATGTGCTGAAATTTTTATATCAAGTACAGTAACTTTGAAAATTCATAACAAATCGTAGAACATTCCAAATGTAGTGATTCAGAATATTTCCTAATAGGGCACGACATTTCCTACGACTTTCATGAAGAAACATAATCTTAATTCCGACTATAATTAGGCTTAAATAGGATATCTTTCAACAGTAACAGTTTTATACCGTTTAACATATTTATGTTCTTAAACTTGTTAAGGGAAAAGTTGTGGCCATGTCCATGTTATGCTACATGTTAATCTGCCACATGTTATATGTTAATATGTCATGGGTCATATGATTAAGTTAATATCTCTAACATTCACATACCAAACTAAAGTGTTCTTATGTTAATGCTAGCATCTTTATTCTATGCATATGCCATACTAATGCTTATATGCTAATATTAGTGGAAATATGTTAGTGTGTTATACCATGCAAGTTCATAATTTGTTATGGAACTTATTATCACTTGCAATATTTTAGTGGCTAAATGTTCTCCTTGTGAAGTTAATTAGTAGTAGCCTCATTTTATTGTGTTAATATGCATATGTGTAATGTTGTAATCCATGTGGTAGCATTCATACCCTTAAAATTGTTCTAAAATCGTTATGGGTTTATGTTTATGCCATTTTCCTTGTAGCATATTTGGTACCATGTTCATGCTTCAAGCTTTAATGGCAATAATGTTATGCTTCATGTTAATGTTATGCTTCATGTTAAGAAGGATGTAATCATGTGTTATATGTGTTAATTGGACACAAGTGAGATTATAATGAATTATTGAGACCATGCTCATTGTTAGAAACACGACATCGGCGAATTGATGAAAGCAATGAAAAATTGTTGAAGCGGTAATTGAGACAGCTAATTAACACACCGATATGAACTATGAAACTGAGAGTCAGGAAGAGAGGTAATTATCTGGAAATCTTGATCCATCCTAAGATGGGTGAGACTCTAGATAGGGGTTTGGGGGAACACGAGTAAATTATAGGAGTTAAGGAGCGGAAACAGATGTGGCTCCCACTTGCACTCCTGAGCGAGGGAGTTAGCTATGTGTGGACACAGATTGATTCTCACTCGTACTCCCAAGAGAGGGAGTTGACTAGAGTTAGAGAGGCCAATGGTATACCTGTGATGCACCATTAGGTAATTGTTGGTTTTCTTCGTTTGTCCCAATAAAAATCGAGAAATGTCTTACTCCCGTAAGGGGGAGTTATGAGAAGCCTCTCTAGTGCTCGTGTCGCTGGTTGAGATACCACTTTTCACCCACCCTGGGTGAAGTCCAGCTCCTTAGTGTCAAACTAAATGTCAAATTCTAAGATTAACTTAATCTATAATTGTGATTCTGTGGTTTCTATTCGTCAGTTTTACTTTCAGCACTTGTGTGATTGTTTACTTTTATACTTTTCTTCTGTGGAAATTGTTTCACCAGTAAACAGATTATTAATTAGGTGGATCAGTTCTAAAACTGGATCCTATTAGCGATGTTAGAACTTCCATCTGGGTTACGCCGTGACGTGTCCTACCTTGTGGTTTCGGGTTTGGTTTGGTTGTAGGAGATGTGTCAGGGGTCTGGAGCAGTAGAGCTTATGTGAGGGTTGTGTAAATTGAGATTTGGGTTGGTAAGTGAGATGAGTTCAGAGTGCGTTGTACCTTTTGGGTTTTTTTTGGTAAGAGGTATGAGGTGTTGTATATGATGTTTGTACATAGGGATATTGTAAAGAAGAAATGATGTATATCTTTGATGTATAAATGGAATTATGTTTTGGTCTCCTTTTTGTCTTTCAATGCTGTATTGTCTGAGTTGGTTTGAGTTGGATTATTGTCTGTACTTCGTATCAGATGCGCAGTGTCCTGCGAAGTTTTCTAATGTACTTCTATTCTTTTTTCATCTTTCTTCTTCACACCCGTAGATCTGGGAATACCTGATACAATTCGTACTTATCGGGTATCCTGGAAAGCAGGGCGTTACATTTGTTGGCCCATGCAGGTCACCGCACTGCGACGTACGTAAGGATAGTGTGGATAATGCTCCTATGTGTTGGGATAGACGAGCCTTAAGGTGGGTAGGTGTTCGGCTTTTGGAAAGTGCCCTGGCATTTGGAAGTCAGAGGTATAGAGCTTCCTGAGGGCAAGTATGCATAGTCGTTTGTATATATACATATATGTGTGCGTGGTTATATGTTTGCATAGATATATAAGTATTGTAGGTATACTTACATATATCCCTGTAGGTGTGTATTTATAGCTATATATGTATGTAAGATACGTTATAGTTACGTGTATGACTACTTTTGTGTATCCTTATAGTTCACAGTATAGGTATTCGTATATGGACGAATTATTAGGTGTGTATATAGTAATGTCGTTTGTATAGATTGAGGTGTAGATATTATATGATGTGTGAATCTATGTCTAAGGTATACTATTTGTGTAATAAAGTATTGTGTGTCATATATAGATATGTGCTAATATATGCATTGTCAACATTTGAGTGTATATGGATGACTATATAATTGTATAAAGAGTTGTAAGTGGAGATACTGAATTATATATTTTTAAGTGATGTAAGGAGACATATTTGTATATGGATATCTAATGAATGTTTATGTATATGAAGTATGTGTGTGTATAAATATTGGTGTATAAATAAATTCATGATATATATGTTAGTATAGGGATGTTTGCTTACAAGTCAAGGTTAGGATATACTTGGATGTATAAGAGAATATGTTGATGTGTATAGGTAGGAATATGTTAGTCTCTTTGACTTATGAGGTGGATTATTATACATGTGTGTATAAACAGAGATATGTATAGATATAAGGATTGGTGTGTGATGACATATATATAAGTGCGTATCTAGTGGGGTGTGTGTACTAGTCCTAACTCGTGCCCGCGGATACGGTTTATTTAAGATATTCCTCAACGAAATCTTTGTTACTAAAAAATTATAAAAATTTAAAAGGACAACAAATTAGTGTAAAAATATTTAGCGGCACGGATGCCTTCAGCCCGGAACTGCAAATTCGGTGCAGCCGCCTTTGACACAGAATAGCAAATTCGGCACGGGCGCCTTTGGTGCGGAACAACAAATTGGCGTAAAAAAACATGCCCGCAGGCACGGTTCATTTAAGATTTTCCCCGCAAAATCTTTGTTCTCCAAAAATTATTAAAATTTAAAAGAACAACAAATTACTATAAAAATATTTAACAACACGGGCACATTCGGTACGGAATAACAAATTCGGTACATGCGCCTTCGACACAGAATAACAAATTCGACTCCGGCGGCTTCGATGCGGAACAACAAATTGGAGTAAAAAACTCGTGCCGCATGCACAGTTCATTTAAGATTTCCCCCAATGAAATCGTTGTTCCCTAAAAAATTATTAAAATTTAAAAGAACAACAAATTAGTGTAAATAATTTAGCGACACAGGCACCTTCAACGCGGAACAACAAATTCGATGTTGGCGCCTTCGACACAACATAGCATATTCGGTGCGTAAGCCTTCGGTGCAGAACAACAAATTGGCGTAAAAACATTCGTGCCAGCGGGCATGGTTCATTTAACATTTTCTCCGCGAAATCTTTGTTCTCCAAAAAATTATTAAAATTTAAAAGAACAACAAATTAGCGTAAAATATTTAGCGACACGGGCGCCTTCGGTGCAAAACAACAAATTCGGCACCTGCGCATTCGAAGGGGAACAACAAATTTGACGTAGAATAACAAATTCGGCACTGGCGCTTTCAGCACGGAACAACAAATTAGCGTAGAACAACAAATTCAGTGTGGGCGCCTTCGGCGCGGAACAATAAATTGGCGTAAAAAACATGTACTTGCGGGCACTGTTCATTTAAAATTTCCCCCCACGAAATATTTGTTTCCCAAAAAATTACTAAAACTGAAAAGAACAACAAATTAGCGTAAAAGTATTTAGCGGCAAGGGCGCCTTAGTCATGGAACAATAAATTAGCGTAAAAAACTATGCCTGCGGGCACTGTTCATTTAGATTTTCAAAGCTGGACCAAATTTCAAAGCTCACATTCATGGTTTCAAAGCTCCCTTCATTTCAAAGAATTTCAAAGCTGGACCAAATTTCAAATCTCACATTCATGATTTCAAAGATTCATCTCAACCTTCCATTTTCCAAGATTAGATCACAGCCACTCTTTATCTTGTCATAGTCATCCCTAGAATTCAAAAAGGTTGTCAAATGTATAATAGATAGATAGATATATATATGCATGTATATATGTATGTATGTATGTATGCATGCATGCATACATGTATGTGTATATATATGTGTATGTATGTATGTATGTATGTATGTATGTATGTATGTATGTATGCGTGTGTGTATATATATACTAGTTATAACATGTGCCCTAAGGACACTATTCATTTAAAATACCCCCTCAAAATCTTGAATCCCTTAATTTTTAACGAACATAAATAAATAAAGTGCTAATTGTTAGTATGTCCCCCAAAAATTTTAGTTCCCCCAAATTTTATTTCCCCCAAGATAATTTAGTACCCCAAAATGTTTAGTTTTCACCCTAAATTTCGTTCCCTCTTTATTTATATCGTGTCCTAAGATGATGGTTCATTTAAAATATTACCTCTCAAAATCTTGGATCCTCTAATTTCAAACGAAAAATAATAATTAAAGAAAAATAATTGCTATTTAGATAAAAAATATTATTCAGTCTAAATTTAATTTCTGTTCATTTAAAATAGGGGAAACCACACAAAAATACCCCAACGTTTGGGGCCTCTTTCATATTAATACCCTGAACTTTTAAGTCATACACAACAGTACCTTTTTTGGTTTTTTGTTTAATTTATACACGTTTTGTCCTTTACCCTATTCAGAAAATAATACCATAACGTTTGGGGTATCTTTTAAAAAAATACCCCTGTGATTTGGGTTTTAGTAGTATTTGGGGATTTTTTTGAATGAAACCACAAACGTTAGGGTATTATTTTTCTGAATAGTGTAAAGGGCAAAATGGGTATAACTTAAACAAAAAACCAAAAAAGGTACTGTTGTGTATGACTTAAAAGTTCAGTGTATTAATATGAAAGAGGCCCCAAACGTTGGGGTATTTTTGTGTGATTTCCCTTTTAAAATATTCCATCCTCAATATCTTGGATCCTCATATTTTAAAAGAACAATAATTACAGTGCAATAATTGTTAGGTATGTTCGCCCAAAATTTAGATCCCCCTAAAAATTTAGTTCACCGCAAAATTTTTTAACTTGTATTACCCTCCAAAATTTTGTTCCCAGAGGGAATTTGGTTCCGCCCATTATTTATCTAGTTACCCATATAAAAAAATTCTTAGTTGCCTATAATTTTCAAAGTTAAATAAATTTAGCCAGTATAAAGCATCATGTTAACCGTAATTGTTGCATGTGTCTATCACTATTATGAAATTATCAAGTGGGTAAGAAAGTTTCCAATTATGTATAGACTACGTAGAAACAATTTATCACATTACATCATTTGCTACTATAATTGTATTTGGTGAAAAAATATGAAGTTTAATATGAATAAATTGGGGGGAACAAAGACACTAAATTTGTTCTTTTACTACTATTGAAATTAAATTCTATTATGTTACTGTAAGAGCTCCTAAAGTAATCAATCTCCAAGATAAAGTAGATAATCTAAATCCTGCTTCTAGCATATAGAAATAGAACAACTTGCGATATGGAAATAGGCCAACTTGCGATATCTTAAAAATTATATCACATAGAATACAACCTTCTAAAATTATTTCATTCATAGAATGGAGTTTCAAAATTTACATATATAAACTCAACAAACATCGTTCACTCCCTATAACCAAATACATCTAAACGAAAAATTTCATTTCTTTAGACTGAAAAGAACAATGCTAATAAAGGTAGACCCGTAACCATTGAAACTATAAAAAGTACGTCCCTAGCACTTAAGGGCATAGACGACATCCATGACCGCACCGTCTTTCAATGTGCATGCTCGGTGTAGGTGATGGTGTCACAGATGATGTTCTTGAGGAAGATATTGAGGACCCCATGCATTTCCTCGAAGATGAGGCCGATGTTCCTCTTCTTTGCCCCACCAAGAGACATGCAATGGGTCACTAGCTTTGTGATACCTTGGATGTTGTCATGGAGAACTTTCTACTGGCGCTTTGGTCTGCCCGTCCCCAATCCATTTCTGCGCTTCGCTAGGCTAGACATTTTCCTTACAATGTGTTTGATTGGAAAAGTTAGAGCTTTCAATACAGATCTTAAAGATGTAAGAGGGACATATAAATGGGTTGAAATAGTCATTGCATGAGATATTGCGCATTTTTAATCAATCACAAAAATATGCACATACCTAGAATGTGCATATACGCAAATAAATGTATTTCTTGATCAATCACAAAAATGTGCATATACAAAAAATCTCACTCTCTATGCCTCTTCTAGAAGCAATATAACAGTACAAAAGTGTAAAAATTCTATGAGAGATGTCAGGCCTTTCAGTAACTCCATTGGCTTTAAACCTTAAGCAACACAAATCTTCAACTACAAGCTAATTAATAAAGATGGGAGATAATTAGATAATTGACCTTTTAGGTATCTGCACTCATAAGAAGAATATTGAATCAAAAATAACAATAAATATAACAAAATTTGCAGACTAATTAGTAAAGATTGAAGCTAATCGTGATACATAAACAGGCAAAAAATAGAGGAAAAACGATGAGAAAATCTTCTGTTCATATTTATGCAATATCATAAAATTCCTTTTTATGGTTAAAAAGATCCTTTTTCAGGTACAAAGAGTGCATGCAATCAAAGAAACAAAGGACCATACTTCATAAAGTTTTTGGAATCTCATTACCTAAAGCATTCATCTATTCTTCTTAGATAGCAAAACATAATCCATCTCCCCTAAGCTTAGACAAAACATTTCTCCATTAAATTAGAAATTTTCTAGCGTATGATATAATGATGAGAGTGGGTTCATCAGACAAGCAAAGCTGCAACTTCTGAATAGTCTAAATAATTTTAAAGAAAAAGTAGGCATTCTAATGTCTAAATATCTATAGACAACATCGTTTTGGTGGTGGATTCCAACTACAAATAATGTAACAGAGCAACGCCAAAACTTCAGAACTCCATTTTCCCCCTTCAGTAGCAGAGTGAATCGATGGTTCCTTCATCTCCTCCCTGCATTTTTTTACTGCACATAAAACATAATTACAAACCAACTTTCAACAAAAAAATGATTACAATTATCCATAAACACTTCAGAACATACTTTAGTTTTAGCGAGAGATAGGTTGACAAATAGACGATGACAAAAGGAAAAATGTCAGATAATCAAATTAACGTCAGATTCTACTTTATAAAACGAAACCACAATTCAAGACAATTTCTTAGCAAAAAGCTAGCTTCATCAAACAATATAATTCGATTGAACAAAATGCCCTACATTATGGATCAAAACACATCTAACTGAACATAGATGAAGAATCAAGACTATTCAAGCTCCTTAATGACAAAAAATGGTGTAAAACAATGAGGGAATATACAAATCATTCCACATACACAATTAAAATTTAATAGGAAATGAACTCAAACAACAAATTTTAACTAAAAAATATATGGAATTAAACAAAATTAAAAGAGGAACTAATCACACATTAGATTTCTCCAAGCAAAAGAGCTACATTTTTGGCAAACTAATTATATAACAATTCTAAAATTCATCAATGGATGATTTTGAATCAATAATAATGAGAGATGATACATTGCAATCATTTGATTTCTTGAATAAAACAAATAATTGTGATAGAGGATACATTGCAAGTCATGGTTCACATTAATTGGCATTGATTGCAAAGCACTTGAAAGCATACCTATATTCAGTTGCTAGGCTTTTTCTTATTAAAAGGATAGATGATACAACGTACATGCCCATAATCTCTGATAATAGAAGTAAGACATTGGTATATGATCCACTACCGACTCTCAAAACAGCAAAGGACTGCAATTTCAATGTCTAATTCATTCTAATTGGAAGTTGAGTAAGGAGAACATATTAATAAAATGCTACACTTTCAATGTATAATTCCTTCTAATGCAATTTGTGTATCAAAAAGTCAAATTTATCTTTGAACCACTCTCATCACATAAAAGCAATATATCTTCATTTATAAACATAGTTAACGTTGTGTTCTAATATTATTCCAGTCCAATTAAGAGCTCAATTTTACAGAGGTTTTAATATAGAAATCAATTAAAAATTACAACCCAATTAAGTGATGAAACACATTTTACCAATACAAAGAACATCAGTTTCATGCAAAAACACTAATTATTGCAGCTATGCTTAATCATTGTGTATAGAAGATAAAGTGAACAAAGCATGGAAGATAGAGTAAATATAGGCACACAGTTACCTTCATTAGAATTGTCAGAAAGCCTCTAAAAGATATGATAATTGGCATTCTTATGAAAGTAAGGATATAAACTGTCACAAAGAGGCATAAAACAAAAGCAAATACAATATTAGCATGTCAACCAGGCAAGTATGGAATATATGAAGTCATGAAAAATCCATGAATGCATAAAAGATATCAAGCTGCTCTATGAAATATATGTCTAGCTGAAACTGATACATCATACCAGTGTCAATTTGATCTGCTGGCCCATTTAATTTTTATTGATGATGATTTAATGAGCCAGCAAGAAAATGTATGTCTGATGTGTGCGCACATGAGAGGCTTCATGCCCTCATATGCCTAAATAGTATTTGCGACTCCATTGCTTAAATAGTATTCACAAGGTTTTTTAATTCCAGATTATGAAGAACTTTGTAATCTAAGTAGAAAGCAC
The DNA here is from genome assembly GCA_030789695.1 of Scilla litardierei. NCBI lineage: Eukaryota > Viridiplantae > Streptophyta > Magnoliopsida > Asparagales > Asparagaceae > Scilla > Scilla litardierei. The sequence continues at coordinate 31,459,517 of CM061139.1, read as the reverse complement.
ATGCAAATGTCTATGTAAATTGCATTTTAGCATTACTGAAAGGCAGAACATGTTTCCCTAAAGTTAAAAGAACGGAAACAAAATAAAATCTTGACTCGATTTGAAGGATCAAACTGTACTTGTAATGATGATGATTGCCCTAGTTATTTCATGAAACCTATGTATCTTTACTGGTGTCATATTGTCCATGTATCACATATGCATACACCCAAATATGCTGGGTGTATGATGGATGTAGGATGCAAAAGAGAGTTGTATTTACAGAGCTAAACTGATTGGGGAACTGGATGTATGATCAATCCATTTTCTCATTACCCATACATCTTTGAACAATTGAGAGAAGTTTTGCATGCTTCCCATATACATATCCTGTTGTCAGAAATGAATACACAAGGTATTTGTAAACTCAAATCATTTTTTTGTTCTGCTTGAATGTGTATTCTGTATGTTATATGCAGGTGTTTAACCAAAATAAAATTCTTCAGACTGGTTGGAGATCCAATCATGTATAATTGAAATTTTCTAACAGCTTGTGTCCTTTATAATCCCACAGATTCTAAAGGGAATATGATGTATGATGACATGCTAACATTAATCTCAAGACTTTGATGGGAAAAGTTCTAATCCCCTAATAATAAAATTCTTTTCAGAATCACCCTTACGTTTCACATCTCAGTAAAGATGCTATTAGAACTCTTATTTTAGCTAGTAAATTAATGCATTCACTTGACCAATTGTTAAAATTCATTGCTTTAATATCGTAAGAAAGAAAAACAGGAAAAAGGGGGACAACCCCCTTGTTCTCACCTTTGATGAATGAATTATGCTTAACCTTAAAACCATTTTGCTACTATTTCAATATTTTATCTCAATTTCAAGAAAAATTGTAATTTTTACCAAATATTGCAACAACTTAATATTTTCAAGCAGCATTAGTAAAAAAAGTTACCTTTTGGGTGGATCGTAACCAGAACAGACTCAATCTTGAGATTCTAGAGCTTGAAATTGCCGCCGAAAACCAATCGAAACTCGTCGAGGGTCTGTTCAATGGCGGTAATGGAGACGTTGTACCCACGGTCTCAATTTCAAGAAAAATTCTAATTTTCAGCAAATATCTTAATAACTACTAATTAATTTCAAGCAATATCAAGAAAAAAATTAATATATTTGCTTGTCGCTGATAATCAAGAATCCAACTATGTCGATAACTGAAAATCGATTATTTTAAAGGCAAATGAACATTCGATAAAAATTTAATCATGTATAACTATTATTTACAAATTAATAATATAATTCACCTGCCCCACATGTTTTTGCTTGTCGTTGCATGACAATGATAAGCAGATTGTGAAGAACACAGTAATTTCTGGTGGCTTGAACTAACATGCTCCTTTGTCTCATACTCTTATTGCTATCTCTCAATGTTTAAGGCCAATCAACAATATTAACGATAAACAATTAATATATTTACCAATTTATATATTAATCTGACTGTAAACGCATTGGGATTAGGCACTCCTTTGGCTTCATTCGCAGTCTAGCCTCCTTCTGAAGTTCTATTCAGAAGAAATCCAAGAAATTAAGCATGTGCTAGCATACATTAGATTAAAATTTTGCATTAAATATATTGGCTCCATGGATTACAAAAAATCAACATGTCACTAAAATCCTAGATCAACATGTCACCACCACATAAAAAATATAACCTGAAGTGAAACTGCAATTTATAAAACTTAACATCTTAAATAAACAGTTAGCCTCAGTGATATTCTATGATACACATCCAAAGAATAAACTTCACATACAATTTGATTACATTTGAAAGAAATTAAAAGAACAGAAAAGTCATGCCTTTTATTTTAACGCGCTCCGATTTTACTTTCAAAAATATTAGTAAAGGATCAATCAGAATAACAATTGAAATCAAACCTATAGAATTACACTAAAAGTCACTACAGATTATTGACATCAAACTAACTGCTAATTAAGATATCTTGCTTTTTCTAAGAAACTACCGTTTCTAATTGGAAAAGGAGTCATGTGAAAGAAAAATTGCATCTTTTCTTATCTTTTCTTTTGTGAGATGAAAAAACAGTAAAAGAAAATTTCTTCCATTGAAATCAATAAGAAATATAAGGAAAGACAATCTCATTGTTTGAAGATGTTGCTGCTTTTTCCTTGTAAATACCCTATTTTATAAAATTACCAAAAGAATCAAAATTTCCTTCAGATTTTTCATTATTTGATTTACCTTTCAGGGGTTTCCTTTTCAACAACCTGAGACTCTGATGGTACAAATCAAGAGAACAAAGATATAAAACCGAACAAATTTAAGAAAAGGAAAAACTTACATAGATGACATGATTTGGGCTCGATTGTTTTGGTAAAACGTCAATATAATGCCCACAAATAGCTTACATAGGATAAAGATTTCTTGAGACCAAGATCAGTTCAGCACAAAAAATTAAATTTTTGGAAAAAATTATATGGACTCCAACAGAAAAATTCAAATACAAATTTCATGTTGAATTAAAAATTCAAGAAAGGAGAAACTTACCTAGATGACGCGACCGATTGGTGGTTGTTCAGGCAATGGAATGGCAGCATTGTGAAGCATCTGTGATCCTACACCTTACATCTTACGTGCTTAACTGATAACGAATAAACCAAAAAACACCCTGACCAACAAATAGTTGTTAGGTGTGTGCTCACCTACTTTTAGATTTTTAGCCTTGCAAAACATTGTGTTTGTGAGAGAATGTTGGATTTTTAGCTGTTTGCCTTGTTTGCCCTGTTTGCCCTGCAAAACACTTCTTTTGAGAGAGAATCACTGTAAGTTTGAGATTACACATGTAAGTTTGAGAGAATCACTGTAAGTTTGAGATTTCTTTACGTTATTATAGTCCAAATGGTAACCAATAATGGTAAACAAATATGAATGCAAGACAACTATTTCAACAACCATGTAAAATAATTAATTACAAAAATTCTCCAATTATGTACAAAAATTCTCCAAATCGTTTAGCAATTGTGATATTACTAAACGTAAATTTTGGTTATTAGATCGGTTCATTATGATATCTTCCATTAACTGCTTCTATGCACCAATGCTTCTGAGACTCAATATACATAAAAAGCTGAACTCGAAATATATGTCTGTGGGGCATCTTATTGCAGTTGTTTAGGATATCATCTTCTAATTTGTAACCTTGCATTTGGTGAGATTAGTTCCTTCCTAAAATGGCGCTTTTTGAGGTTGCTTCAGCTGGATCTTCCTCCTCTAAACTGTGGTGAAACAATCGCGATAAGAGCATAGATGTTGATGAGAAAAATACTTCTCCAGCAAAGCATGCTGATGAGAAAAATGCTTCTTGAGGCATGTTCCTAAATTTTTCCCGCACTCCTTACAGGAGCATCGCCACTACGTACGCTACTCTAATAGTCATTTTATATTTGAAAGTATCAAAGTTTTACAAATTTCATTGACTTTGACATTCTTATCAAAAAAGGTTGTTAAACACTTAATAAACATCCTTATCAAGAGTTAATGTTATGGCATCATTTACCCCCTTAAATACTACATATTCAAAAGCTTGGCCACAAAGCCAACTATAAACAACGAACCTATAAACAGATGGATACATTGATATCTCCAACCTCTAGGAGGGGAAGCATATGAATAGTTCAGCACTCAAGAAGAAATGGTTTCTACATAAACCAGGCAAAGATATTGAGGTCAACTGCGTCAACTACTGCAAGACTAGTACAACCAAATGAGAGCAGTAGCGCCAAAGGATGCATCAAAATGAGTAAGATGACATGTTTTTCTAATGTTTGCAGCATAAATAAATAAATAAATGACTAAATAAATAATTGACTATCAATAACATAGTTTACTTCTTGCCTGCATTACTTAGGGAACCACCTCTGATTCTGGGTTGGGACTTGGAGAGAGGGTTTATGAAGAACCATGGAGATCCACGTCAAGAGCAGATCCCACCCAACTCACATGAGATTTTTATAAAAAATAGAAGGGACTAAATGTAGTATAATGTAAAAAGTCTCCATTGGCTATGATTTTGGGTGTTTGCAATTTCAATCTAACCACCGATGTAAAAAATTCATCAAAAAATTCAAAAAATTCATTTTTAAAACATGCATGTAACCATATTTGGAAAGTGTTAATTGAAATTAAAAAAAATTCCACTTGGCTCCCATTCAGATTTAAAGGAAGAACATATCAGAGGGCAAGGCTTCAATATTAGGGTAAATTTTGTTCCCGAACTCTTAAAATAAAACGAAAAAACCCCCCAAATCCAATCGAATTACATAAAGAAATGACCAATTGCATGGTAAGCATCTCACCTCGAGATCAGTAATTTGACTCCTCTGATCAGAGATGTACTAAAGAAATCGAAGGAAGAAGAAGGCGAGAGGAAAAACCTGAAGCGTAGCCTCAAATCGTCTGCCTAAGTCCTGAAGAGTGGAGCTGCCCTAATTTTCGTGGGCTCGTGGTGGTGATGACTATGGATGAACTCGTGGGCTTGCTATGCATGGGGCCGCAGTGCAGGGGTCGGGCTCACGGCAGGGGAGAGAGGGGCTTCGGGTGAGTTAGAAAGAGAGAAAAGAGAGGGAGAGAGAACCAGATGTAATTTGTTTCCCCCCTAAAATACAAACCCCCCCAATATTTCATCCCCCCCAAACAATAAGGCTGAGGTTTTTTTTTGGGAGATAACTTTTCTTCCCCCAAAAAATTTAATTCCCCCCCAAAAATTTTCTTTCTTTCAAACTTAAAATTTCAAAACTCATATCAAATAGTTTCCCCCCAAACTCAAGTTCTCTTATCCCAATTTCAATTTCTCTTGTCTTATCCAATGTCTCAACTCTTATCCAAATTCTCTTATCCAATTTATCTTGATAACATCCCTCAAATGTAATATAGAATTGTGTGTGTGTATATATATATACACACACACTAGTATATACCCATGCCCCAAGGGCACGGTTCATTTAAAATTTCTCCCCTCAAAATCTTGGATCCCATATTTTTCAAAGAAAAATAATAGTTAAAGCACAATAATTATTAGGTCCCCCTCAAAATCTTAAGCCCATAAAATTAAGTTCCTCGAGAATGTAGTTCCCCAAAAAATTTAAAAAATTTAGTTCCACCTCAAAATTTAGTTTCCCCCAGAAAATTTTGTTCTACCAATTGTTTATTTAGTTCCACACAAAAATTTTAGCCCCCCAATATTTAATGCCCCAAAAAATTTAGACAAATTTAGTTCCTCTTACACCCATTGTTTAGACATATTTTATACGATGAAGATAATAATTAATTATGTAACTAACTATACATATGGACTCGAAGAACACTATCTATACAGTATCTTGTTTCCAGCTTAATTTAACTGTATTCTGCATTCATCGTATTATGTACTGCAATCACATACAAAATTTGAGGTATCACTCTACTTGGAGAGATTCAGGTATGTGCATTTGGAAAGATACATGTATGTGAAATTTTTACATATCACTACATTTGGAGAGATTTAGGTATCAAACTGCTGGCTCTTATTTCATATTTCTTTGTTGGTTTATCTACATTCTGTTATCTTAGGCTCAGCAATTTGATTTCTATTATTACCATCACCATCCCTACATTTATAACAGTTGGTTATTATTATTGATGCTGCTGCTATGTAGAAATAACTCACTGTAAGCTTGATGCTTATTTTACTCCCCATTTTAGGGAACATCATTCCCATACGACGATTAACAAAGAGCTTGAAACCATGAATACCAAAAATTTAAGGGATTGTTAGTATTATTTTTAGGACAACATCTCTTGTAGTTCTCATTGTTGTCAACCTCTACAATATTCATATAGATAAGCAGTGGCAGAGGATGCTTAGAAGCTTGGCAGTTTTCTGTAGTTGTGTACTTCAACTTCACTTGTATATTTGTCTCATATACACTAATAGAGCAAACCCATTATTTCTGCAGGATGATGCATAGAAGATTGGCATGGCAGGAGGATGCAAAGAATTGTAGTTTGTAGCAGAAAAATGTAGAGTTTCTTTGGTTCCGACTCTGGGTTCTTCACAGTAGATTTGTTGAGAATGCAATGTATCATGTATAAGATGACAATTGGTGTACAACAGTTGGTTACTTACTATAAATTATTTGTATTAAGAGGGGAATTCCATTTGGTGATTGCTTTTGCTTATGGTTATTTACAATTGCTGCTTTTATTTCATTATGTTTTCTATTAGCCTGCAACATTGCACCCAGAACATCTCCATGCAACTCAAAAGAAGTTCTATCCTTCTGCTTGCATATGAAGTACATCTAAAACTCTAGCATCTAGATATGAATGTAAAGCAAATAGAGAAAGAAACATATATTGCAAAGCACAATCAGAGACCAGTTGATCATGCCAAAAAGCATAATTGTAACCAATACTAACATGAACCTTTGTACTCATAAAAAAGCTAAAAGATCACTAACGATATTTTGCCAAAAACAATCTAAGCAAGAGAAGTCAAGAGAACTTCCAATAATTATTTCAATTTCCATTTGCAATGTATATCACAAATCACGAAGAAGATATAGCAAGACATGTATATCACAAATAAAATAGACTAAAACAACCTCCATTTATAATTTACAACAGCCATATTCCATACACAATTCCATCAATGGTATGAAAAACACTTCCATCAAGAACATCTCATGTGCAAAAAAAATATACACACTCCAATTGCATTCCTCATCTACAACTTTAGAAGATTGCAAGATCTCTTATTCAAAAATAGAAAATCATTTTTGGTATGCCAGTACACGTATGCACGTGCACACACAAACTTATGTGGATACAACCTCAGACTAAATATCTTGTAGAAACACAATGGATAACATTGCACTGTTTCCCCTTCTCCAAAGTGAACCAGTTAAGACTTGAAGTAATCCCTTATCCTTCATCTTGCAACAGCATCAAAGCTCATCTAAAGTTTTCCAAAACAGTTTTAAGTCCTTGTCACTGCACCAAAAGTTTGAAGTTAGAGTAAAATCAAAGAAAGTACTTGTATATTCTGACATCAATGCTCCATCCCATTCCCTTTCAGTAAATAACAGGATCCACAGTGATGCGGCAACTTTCACCCATTTGTGTTTTATCGTCTATCGATCAGAGCAATCATTGGTCTGTTTAGCATTGTCCAATTCTCATAACCCCTCATGTGTTGTTATGTATCCAATATTGCAATCATGGTCTCTGACTGAAACCTCAAGCAAATATGTAACATGTAAATTCCTGAGCATATACATGAGAAAGTATTCAGTTTTCTAAATCACCAGAAGGCATATACAGTCACCACTGAGAAAATTAGTCACACGTTGAATAATAAAACATAATTAACATGATGCAAATAGTAAAAAGGAATAATGAATAATAACTACATGTACCAACGCTCTTTCTTGCTTTTTGGCCATCTAATTGGTGGATTGTACGCATTTGGTGGAGGCACCAAACATTCTTTCCTTTCAGACATTGGTGGGCAATGGTGTTCCAGGAAACTAAGTCTGAAGTTTCCATACTTCCTCCATCTCTGCCAAATTTATGAAAAAAATACATACTGAATAAAAAATATGACTGGCTTCGATGTTAGAACTCAACAAAATAGTTTATAAGTTAAATATGTGTTTTATTATGTCGATGCATATAACACAGACCAAATGAATACTGGATTGCTAATATGCATGTGATCCTACAAACTTTGGTGAAATTGAACAAATGAAAATTACATTTATCTGGTAAAATTGTACAACCAATTAATTCTCCCAGATTAGGAGTCTTTCAACAAGGCTAGTTAACAGAATTGCAAGTGATAGTGCATTCATATATACAACAAAAGCAAAACTCGGCCATCAATATCCAAGGCTGCTCAATTTAAAATATTATTGACTGGCTTTAAAGTGGACTAAAGGCCATTTATACTGCACAAATATGAACATTGGAGCAGTTAAAATGATATGAATATCTTTAAAAATCTAGGGTATGAATCATGGAGTACACACCAATGAATCATGGAGTACACACCAATGAATCATGGAATAAACCTTCATTTCGAGAAATGACACAGTGATCACTCATTAAATTTCCAATCATTTAAATCATAGAATCTTTGGGAGTGAGCAAGTTCTTTGATTATTCCCCTAAATACATCAGGTATCAATTCCAACATCTTCCATGGGTTGAATTTTCAATTAATGTTCTCCAAACTATATGCCAAGAAAACTTTCTACCTTCAGAAATGTCCAAAACTATTCCTACATTTTTCAGGGAACTATATATAGTCCACTTTTAGAAAACTATTCCAACATCTCCCATAATTGCAAATCTGTTAAAATATGGAAGTGATACTAATCTGGATTTCATGCTGGACATGAAAGCAAGTTGAAATTTTTTGAAATTTTTTGATGCTCGTTCGGTTATGAAGTAGTTTCGGGTTTGAAACAAAACTAAAATTTTGGGCTTGAATCATATCAAAATTTTGTTAGATGCATCAAATTGTTATCAAGTTCTTGAGAGTCAACGTCAAAATGGTATGTCTTGATGCATCAAAAATTCTTGATATCAATGTCTATCATGTCATAATCATATCAAATATCAAAATTTTGGGCTTGGATCGATGAAACTATGATTTTTTTTGAGTCTGTTGTAGGTGGAGAGCCCCTCATTAATTGGAAGCTTATAATAGTAAGCTAGACAATCAGGTAATGATATTCAAACTGGTAATTTGGACAATTTGGTTAAAACACTTTTATGATAAAACACTTTTGTGTTTAAACTGGAATTATATTCTTGAAAGTTAAAAACTTTTCTGTTGCATAAGTATTACTTAATGCGGAGAAATGATGAAATATGAAAGCTGCAAGCTGAAAAAATTTTGGACATTCAGGTAATGAGGAATATGCATCAAAGTGGAATTTGGACATTAAGTTAATGAGAGATATGTTGGACATCAAGCTGAAAAAAGCTGAAACCTGAAAGGTGAAAGCTGTAAAATTATGTTCATTGGCTTGAAGATGAGTTTTTGTTGACTGTATGAGCATTTTTATCAGATATCATTGGGAAACAATAGGCATGACAGGTAGGTATGTACTTTATCAGGATGGAAATAAATCCACTCATTTTGTTTTTATCAGGATGGTAGGTACTTTTATCAGGATGCAAACAAAAAGAACTCACTCACTTGAAATAAATTTTTAACTCATTAATTAGTATTTATCATGATGCTAATTTTTAACAAGTTTAACACATCGTAAAAATACTAGAGTATCATCCAATGAATCAAACTGATACAAACAACCAAGCATTTTCACAATTTTAACATTCAAGCATTTTTGGCAAGCATTTTTACAAAGTTGAATACATCAAGCATTTACCCTCCAACTTTTTTAACATTCTCAATGCTACTTAGAAAATTCAATGAAATACATCAAGCAAATGTGGGTGAATATGATTGGTTAACAAAATTGAGCATATATTGTATCAAGCATATCAGTTGATATCAAGCATATTTGCTCAAATATCAATTGTTGATATCAACGCTGACAACAATTGAATTTCTCCACAATTTAACATCAAGCATATTTCCACAATAATTGCTCAGAACAATAAAAAAACGCATTTGGACCATATCTAAATGAAATGCATCACAGTTCAAATGTATAATAGATATTCAAATTAAAATAACAACAGTTCATTTGGAACTCAGTTAACAATGATTTACTGGGCTAATGCCAAGTTTTTAACAGTGCTCAGTATACATCAAAACATTTGAAACTCATTGGCCTCATTTAATATTGCCAAGTTTTTAACAATGCCAAGAATGTCTAAAATTTGGCAATGCCAAGAATGGTTATTAAAATGTTAATGTATGATTGGCATTCAAATTACTTGGCTAATGCCAAGATTGGTTCTCTGTACACAAATTATCAGGAACTCATTGGCAAAGCCAATCATACATTAGCATTTTAATTTAATAATTTGAATGGCAATGGTTCTCTGTATACAAACATTTGGGCTAATGCCAAGAATGGTTCTCTGGATCCAAATTGCCAAGAATGGTTATTAAAATGCTAATGTATGATTGGCATTAGCCCAGTAAATAAAAATAACCATTGTTAAAAATTTAGCAATGCCAAGAATGGTTAATAAAATGCTAATGTATGATTGGAATTCAAATTATCAAATTAAATTGCTCAATCATTGGCATTCAAATTAAAATGCCAATGAACTCATGTATGATTTGCATTCAAATTAAAATTCTCAATCATTGGCATTCAAAGCAAAATGCCAATGAACTCAAATTATCAAATTAGCATTTCAAATGCCAATGAACTCATTGGCATTCAAATTATCAAATTATCACATTAGCATTTTAAATTATACAGAGAACCATTTATTATTGCTCATTAGCCCATTAGCATTTTAAATTATCAAAACATTTGGAACTCATTGGCATTGAGAAAAACTTGGCATTGTTAACAATGCTAAATCATACATTATCAAAATTGTTCTGGGTGTATGAAACTTCATTGTCATTGTTAAACACTTGGAACTCAATCAAAAGTTCATATTGAGAAAAAAATGATTTACTGGGCTAATGCTTGGGTTCAATCCGTTTTACCCTTGGTATTATTATATTAAAAAAAATCTAAAATGAGCATTCCTGAAATGAGCAATACTTGGTATTTTTTTACAGGATTTGTTCTGGAGGGCATCTATAACTCATTAGCTCATTTGGTCTAGTTATAGTTATACTTTTATCAATGTGTAAAAAGCACTAATTGGCTAATGAGTTATTTCTCAAATGAGCCAAATGAGCATTCAGTATTATACTGTTATCAATGTGTAAAAATGAACAACTACAACTCATTGTCCTGGAGAAACATGAATGCTCATTTTTTCACATACTTTTTATGGAGAAACAATACTCCATACCTATGAAATAAATCCACTCATTTTGTTAGGATGGATTTATTAAACTGTTTTCCACGACATCATTTGATAAACTGTGAAATAAATCCACTCAGTTTATTTAAGAAATAAATCCATTTGAGAAACAGTACTCCTATTATTTCCCAGGTATGTTTGAGAAATAAATCCAATTATGTTTGAGAAATAAATCCATGTTCTGTAATATGCTTATTACCCATATTCACAGTATGCCATATCAAATTTGAATATGCAACTTGTTAATCAATTAACTCCAGAACTTGGATTTCATTTAAAATGAGCATTAAAAATACTCCAAAATCTTCTTATTTTCTCATACTTACATATCAAACAATCCTGTAATGAGCATTAATTTGGAGAAAATGACATACTTAAATCTAATAAGAGGATTTTGTGAGAAACCCCAAAATCCAATGCTCAACATCATGTAATGTGTAAAATGAGCAAATGAGAAACATGAATTCTCATTTTTACACATACTTTGATATGAAACTGTAAAAATGAGCATTAAAACTCCAAGACAATAATAACAATTTAGGATATAGTTTTAAATGTCCTGTTATTTTGAAATCATGCTTATGAACTATGCTTCAAAATAACTTTATTTGGAGTTTAGGATATAGTTTTAAACTCTAAATCAACTTGATTTTGAAGGTTATTTGAAGTTTCTGAGTTATTTTGAAGTTATTTTGAAGCATAGTTTTAAAATTCTTATGGATAGCAACTTGATTTGGAGTTTTAAAATGCTTCAAAATAACTAACTCAGAATACCTCCAAAAAAATGCTAATGGATATCAACTCCAAATCAAGTTGCTGAGTTTTAAACTCCAAATAAAACAACTCCAAATAAAGTTATTCTGAGTTTTAATCTCCAAAAATGAGAAGTTTAGGATATAGTTTTAAACTCCAAATCAAAACAATTGAAGTTTTGTCCTGTTATTTTACAGGATTAAAGCTATGCTTATGAACAAAATAACTCCAAATAAAGCTAATCTGAATTTTAAACTCCAAAAATGAGCAGTTAAGGATATAATTTTAAACTCCAAATCAAATTTGCAGCATTAAAACTATGCACATGAACCATAAGCATTAAAACTATGCTTTTCACCACTTAGGATTATGCGAGGATTTGTTTCAGGATTTTTTTGTCCTGTGAAAATGAGCTAATGAGCAATTGAGCAATTTTAACTGCAAAACAATAAGATACATGAATTTCTTTTATCAACTCACCAAAAACTAAAACTCATTTGCACAATAAAACTCATTTCCTATATATTTCTCAATACATATTTGTTACACTAAAACATTTCTAAAATGTCCTCATTAAACCTACATGGTTAATGCAGGCATGTTATATCCAAGAATTTTTACTGTCTATATCCAAGTTTGAACAAAATGAGAGAGGAGAAAGGTATCAGACAAAATTAATTTAGGCATTTTGTTCAAACTTGGATATAATTGCAGCATTAAGTTCAAAATTGGATATACTTGCAAATTTGGTATATCCAACCTGCAAGTATATCAAACTGAAACATTAAGAATATCCAATCCAGCAAAATGCCTTGCATCATTAAGTAACTTTTTGTTCACTCACCAAAATGCCGGCAAGAATATCCCAGTTTGATATACTTGTAGTAAATCCTTAGCAAATCCATGAACCACCAAATCCATGAACCAACAAAAGGATATCCCAGTCTTCTTCTATCCACGAACCAACAAAAATCCATGAACCAACAAATCCATGATGAACCAACAAAAATCCATGAACCAACAAATCCTTAGCAAATCCTTAGTAAATCCTTATCAAACTGGGATATTCTTGTTAAGGACTTTTGTTGGTTCATGGATTTAATGGGATTTAATGCCTGCAAAAATTCAGCTCATGAACCAACAAAATGCCTGCAAATTTGGAGATGAGCTAAATCATGATTAGCAATGATTTGATAAGGATTTAATCCCAGCAAATGCCTTGCCTGCAAGAATATACCTGTAAGAATATCCCAGTTTACAAAATGCTTGGTAATTTGGTATAACAAAAGTGGATATACTTAATTTTTTGTTCACATGAACTAATACTGCAAATTTGGTATATTCAACGAAATGCTGGAAACATGAAGAACACAAAAAATGTGAGTTTAGTTGTCTATTGGTTCATCTTCAAATTTCATCTTCAAAACATGAAGAACACAAAAAATTAGTCAATAATGCAAATTCTGTGTCATCATCAAATATCCAATACTGCAATATTGGTCAATTTTTTTATTGGTTCATCTTTAAATTCAGTCATGATGTGATAAAAAAGCCTACATGATCAAAAAAGCCTACATGATCAAAAAAGACTAAATTCTGGCAAAAGTTCTCAAAAATCAGTTGATGAGGTTGTGGAGATCAAAAAAGCCTACATTATAACTCACCGATTCACTCCAGGAGATGAGGTTGAGGAGGCGAGTAGATAAGGGTGAGGAGCAATCAGATGAGGGTGAGGTTGATGATGAGGGTAAGGAGGCGATCCAACTCCCTCCAGCAATGCCATGCTCTGAGTATGAGAGACCCAACGATGAGCGTGAAAAAAATTCTAATGCTAATGCTTGAACATGAATCTCAAAAATATCAGAATTAGAATTCTAATTCTAATTCTGATGTTAGAATTAGAATTAGAATTAGAATTCTAATTCTAATTCTGATGTTAGAATTAGAATTAGAATTAGTCTAATGCTAATTCTCAAAAATATCACAATGCTCTGATATTAGAATTAGACTTCTACTGCTAATGCTTGAACATGAAACTCAAAAATATCAGAGCAACTGATAAAATTCTAATGCACGTTCCAAAATATGCATATGCTAATGCTAAAAAATTCAATTTTTTGGTTACGCAAAAATCTCATTTCAAAAAAATTCTAGTTCAAGCAACGTAAAGATATTTCAAAAGATATCTTAGAGGATATTAGATATGCAATTTTTCAGGATATTAGGAAAATGCTAATATCCTCCTTGAAATCTTTTTGAAATATCAAAATGGCATTTTCTGATATTGACAGGATATTAAAATTCTCATTTCAAAAAAATCAGAATATTTTGATATCAGGATATTTGACAGAAAATAGAGGTTCCCATTTTGATAGAGTTCACAAGGAGTTGATATCCTTTCAATTTGTTCATAGTTTGATATAGTTCACAGAGAGTTCATAGTTTCTCATTTTGACAGAAATTTCATTTTGACATATTAACTCGTTCTTGAAATATCAATTTGACAAAAGATAGGTGAAATATAGTTGAAATATATATTTGAAATATCAACTCTGAGATTTTCTGATATTGACAGAAATTTGACAGAAAGACCTCTCAATGTGATATTTAGAAATTTTGATATTTGACAGGAAAAACCTCTCAACATGAGAAAAAACAGAAAATCTTGACATGTATTAGAAATTTTGATATGCTTAGAAATTTTAATATGCATATCAAAATTTCTAAATATCACGTTGAGAGGATAATTGACAGGACAAATTTTTTGATATGCATTAATTCAAATCAGGCTATTTTGATATCAGGATATTTAGAAATTTTAATATCCTGATATTGACAGGATATTTGACAGGAAAAACCTCTCAACGTGAGGAAAACACAAAAAAATGATAGTTATGTATGCTATTTCCATATGAGCCAAAGCCCCAACAAATCATTTAATGCTTCATAATGAACTTTCCAATATAATGAATTCACCAATAGAAACAAAACAATAAAATTTAAAAACAAATAATAAGTTTTAGCATTTACCAACTCACCAAATGCCTCAAGATGCTCCTTCTTCACATTCAAATCCCCTTTCATGCTGTCTCTTTGAGATATTCCACATTTTATTTTCAGTTCTCCTGCTAATACCATACCCCAAGCATAACAGAGTTGGCTGTAAATAGTGGTTTATAGACCACCAAGGAAGTTGCTTCCCATTCACTAATTAACTAACATTAACCGAGGCATCCAACATCATTCTCTTGATATGGAAAGTTTATCATATACCAAAGAAGTAATGAAAATGGATTTAGATCAATATAGCTTAGCTAAAAACAGTTAACATTTAGTATTTCTTCATCTATCTTATATAAATTGACATGTAATTAATTTATTTATTCAGCATTCTTGACATGGCAACACTCTTGCAACTCCAAATGTAAATTAATATTTGGTTATAAACACATTAACCAAATATGACGTGTGCTCTCCAAATGTTTGGTTCTCCTTGGCAACACTCCTGCAACTCTGACATGGGCCTTTTATACTTCGAAAGCCAAAATTGTTGTATGTAAGGTTGTAAATAGAAGGCATTAGGAAATCTGGTCAAGTTTTTAAATGGCAAATGTTTTTAATGACGGCCTTTTTTAGGTGAGTGCTTGTGTGTTAGAGGGGGGTCATGACATATGGTGGGTGACGAAGGTGCCATGAAGTAAATTGCAGGCATCATGCTATATCTAAGGTTACATAATGTTTATAAATGCCATTTTTAAATAAAAAAGAGAATAATTAAATTATGAAGGCATTAACGGTCATGTGTATCAGATGAATATGCCCTACAGATACACACGTATGTATTAAAAATTGTAAATATATGTTAAACATAAGTAATCAACTAACTATATAAGTTGCAATATTCCATGGTGGTATGTTATGCCAAATCTTACATGTTATAGGGAGTCAAGAATATGCTATACAATTAAAAAAAGAGGGTGAACGGTGAAGCTAAAGAAAGAACTAACACAAAATAATTGATAAAGAATTACGTAGAATCTAGAAAATATCAATATAAAGAGATTTGAATATGTGAGATAGGAATCTTCTAAAGTTGGAATGAATTAGAAAAAAATCACAACCCTTACAGAGATCTAAAGAGAGAAAATAGGATAGACCTTTTTTGGTTGGAGAGCGGGGAGTCGAATCCATCAACAACAAAGTTGGACTTGTCATTAGGCCTCCCTGATCTGCTTCACGGTGAGCGAAATCAAGACATGGCCCCCACGGCCATGGCATGCTTTCGCTCACAGTTAAGCAGATCAGAGCAACCGAAATGCTAGAGTTAGAACTCAAATGAGATCGATGAAACCCTAACCCAAAGTTTTTCTCAGTGGATGATGCTTGATCGGTGTCAACGATAACGAAGAAGCAAACCCCTCGGTGGTCAGTTGGATGATCAGTGGTCAGTTGGATGATTAGCGGTGGAAGGTGTCTCGGTGGAGTATAAAACTCACTTTCCTGGTAAAAATGTCAATGTGATTTCACATTACTGAAAACCTTTCTTAGATCTCATCATTAAGCATCAAATTTTTCCAAGCACACCAAAAATCTATTAAAAACAACAAATTTTGAAATAAAATAAACTAACCTCAAGTGCAGGGAGCTTTTCCTCTTTCTCTGCTTCTTCCTTGAAGTGATATGTACATGTCCTTGGACAAAATGAAAACATTTCAATGAAACGGTTCTAATGCAATCTATAGAAAACATGACAGTAATCCCTTAAGAATATTCATCTACCTATAACTTTATTTCATGTCTAATTATATATAAGTTTATCCGTGTGATAAAGCAAATGTACAATTAATTGCAAAAAGAAGCATCACATTATAAATAACAATACTGGATTAATAAAAAATTATGGGATGTAAAAGCAAATAATCTAAAATTATCAACACCTAATTCCTCACGCGATCAAGGCACAGATCCACAATCTTCTTCCCCACTGCCAAAAATTCCAAAATCAGCAACAGCAAATTCTAAACTTAGTAGCAACAAATTCAATGTTTTTCACTTACTATTTATAAGCAATCAAACAACATGATCCATTATTCTAAGCATTTCCTCAAATACGTCTTGTGCTTGTTTTTCTCATCAAAAGTTCTCTAATGTAATGATTGTTTGTTTACTCAAAATTTCCTCAAAATTTCCTCAAACATGAGCATTATTGTTAGTAATTTTCAATGTTTTTTCCAACACTAAAAGAAAGCAAATATATGCTCTGTTAGT
Organism: Scilla litardierei; assembly: GCA_030789695.1. Classification (NCBI taxonomy): domain Eukaryota; kingdom Viridiplantae; phylum Streptophyta; class Magnoliopsida; order Asparagales; family Asparagaceae; genus Scilla; species Scilla litardierei. The sequence continues at coordinate 31,442,476 of CM061139.1, read as the reverse complement.
ATATACACCTTCTTCATTCGGGTCTTGATCTCTGATTTCATGGCCTTGTTATAAACCTGCCTCTTCTCAGCTTGCCGTGCTCGCTTCATTGAAGAATCTGCCTTCTTCGCTAGAGCGACCTCACTTACAAAAATAAGCCGAGATCTTTGGGCTGAACCCGGCTGTAATCGAATAAGGGATCGAATTCGTCCTGTGAAACAATTAGAGATGAAACCCTAGAAACCACATAGAGAGAGAGAGAGGAGAGAGAGACTCACCAGTGAGATTTTCGAATTAAGGGGTTTAGGGAGTAAAGAGGAGGCTGAGGCTGAGGCGATGCCGACGGTGTGCCTCAAGCTTTGGCTTGGGGGAGTTCTTAGGTGATGTTGAGGGCAGCCGAGTTCTCAGGGGGCTGAGTTCTGAGCGAGGGGGTTGATTTCTGAGGGGGGGGGGGTGTGAGTTCTGGAGGGGGTTGATGGGGTGCTAATGCGTTTGTGGGGAGGGAGTTTTGAGGTGCTGCCGTTTGGGGTGCAGCTTCGATTGATGGGGTGCAGCTTCGGTTTGGAGGAGGAGGAGGACTAAGTTTTCATTTGAGTTTTCCCCCTTTCTGTTTTCCCCCCAATTTGAGTTTTCATTTGATTTTTCAAATTTTGAGTTTTCATAACAAAATTTCCCCCCAAAATTTGTCCTAGTCATCCTCAACTTATATCCTTTTATCCAATTTCTCTTATCCAATTTCTCATATCTTATCCAATTTTCTCTTAACAACATTCCTCATATATACCCAATTTCTCATCTCTTATCAAAAACTCTTATCCAAAAACCCATGATAACATCCCTGTTTTATAAAATATACATATACACACACACACACACACACACACACATATATATAATATATATATCTATATACATACATACATACATACATACATACATACATACATACATATATATATATATATATATATATATATATATCTCTCTCTCTCTCTCTCTCTCTCTCTCTCTCTCTCTCTCTCTCTGCCCACGAGAGGGTGTCCTGGTGGTAAGTCATTCCACTCCAAAACCAAGTGTCATGGGTTCAAGGCCTCTGGCCTACATGGGTTGGTATTTGTTGGGGAATTATTTACCCTGGGGCTACACCTCCCCTCTCGGACTTACCCGGGTGCCGCCGAGGGCATGGCGGTTTCCCCTAGTTTACATAGTCTCGGCCGGGCTCTGGTCTTACCCTCCTAAGCCGAAGGCCGGGGGTTGGGGTTGGGGATTTTTCTGGGTTGTTATATATATATATATATATATATATTCTATATTTGATGAAGAATTTGAATTTTGTCCCAGTAGGACAAGTGACTAGGACAAAGAGGCTTATGACTAGGATAATGGCTTGCTGACTAGGACTGGGATAAGTTTTGGAGGGAAATTTGTGAGGAAGATTTGAAAATTGAAATTTGTTTTGTAAACTTAAAATTTTAAAATTTGGAGGGCTATGTATAGGTGCCCCCTCACATTTCGCAGTGCGCTGGTATAGGCATGGGCCTCCCCTCAAATCGCAGTGCCCTTTGGGCACGAGAAATTTCTAGTATATATATATATATGAATATGGGCCTGAGCTAACAGCGTAGGAAATTTTTCCTGCGCTGGTAGCAATTGAGGGCCGCAAAAAAATTTTTTGCACTGACAGTCGGTTTTCGGGAGCGGTTTTTTTGAAACGCATAAACGGAGGCTCAAACGGTGTTGGATTGGCTTGAAAATTCGTAGGGATGTAGTTAACAAGTTGTAGAACACATTGAAAAAAATTTGAAAAAAAATGTTTTTCGGCCCCGATTAACTGACATCGTAGGAAACATTTCCTGCACTGCGTTGTTAGCTCAGGCCCATATTTCTCATATATTATATATGTATGTATGTATGTATGTATGTATATGTAAATTTTTTATTGAGGCCAGACCTCACCAAGCACTTGGTGTGGTCCACCTCAAAAGTTTACAAGAAAACTTTTTATGAAATTTTTTTCCCATTGGATGTGATCTATGTGTTCTAAAACATCAAAGTACAAAATTTGAGACGAATCTGATTCCATTAGACCCTCGATCAAGCCATTACAATATATACATATATTTACTGGTTTGAGAACAATAGAACTTTTGTAATGGCTTAATCAAGGGTCAAATCTTCTAGAGTTCACCACAAATTCTGTATTTAGGTGTTTTAGAATGAGTACAACAAATCCAACGGAACAAATTTTTTAAAAAAATGACTAAAAGTTGGGGTTTTGAGGTGGACCACACCAAGTGCTTTGTTAGGTCCGGCCTCTATAGAAAAGTCCTCATATATATATATATATATATATATATATATATATATATATATATATATATATATATATATATATATATAGACACTAGTATATACCAGTGCCCGTATGGCACGGTTCAATTTAGATATTTCCCCCTCAAAATCTTAGTTCCCCCGAAAATGTGGGCACGAATCATTTCCCTCAAAATCTTAGTTCCACTGAAAATGTGGACATGAGAAATCCCCCCCCTCAAAAACTTAGTTCCCCAATCAAAGTCTTAGTTCCCCAAAATTTAGGTCCCCTCAAGAGATTTTAGTTCTCACATTGTTTAATTACTCACAAAATTTTTAGTCACTGACAAAAATGTAAGTCCCCCAATATGTAGTTCGTTTCTAAATTTTTTTAAAGTTAGTTGCATTTCCCCCACAATTTTTAGACAAAATATTCTATAAAGATGTGAGCTAAAAACATGTTACAATATAAAGACACATGAACAAACAGAAAAATAGAGATGTACGTAAAAATTAGCCATGTCACGAAAACCTATGAGTGCGGAAGTTGGCACATTGATCAGATTATGTGCATTAGCCATGTCACCACGTTCCCCCCAATCACATCCAACCATGAAACAATTGCACTTATTGAAGTAAAAACACCATGCAAGCAACTATTAAAATTTACATTTCTAACATCAAAAAGTAGCACATTAATAATGTTACACAAAAGTAATGTAGATCCAGTTTTATTAGTCTAAGCCAAGTAGCACCATAATAATATTTACATTTGTTACATCAAAAATACATCTGTTACATCAAAGCTGTTAATACACAAGCCATCATGGTTCAACAGGAAACTTCCTCTTCATTACATTATAAAGGAAATGCGTGTCAATCTCAATCCAACATCGTGTGTCATCTGGATGCATAATAACCTAAGTAAATTACAAACATAAATTGGTTAGAGAAATAAAGAAATATGTGATAATATTAATAATTTAAAGTTAAAACATTTTTACCTTATGCGGGGGGAGCATACGTGGACGTTCTTTATGGACCCAATCAAGCTCCTTAAGAACTAACTTCAAATTCTATAACACAAACGATATGTTGATATTCAATGAAAATGATATTATGGGAATAAAATTCTAATATTTTTTACATTACCTCCATAACACATGTTTCTGGTGCATCAATATTCCCTAACACATGTGCATCTACAATTCTTTTTACATCTTGCTGAAAATAATAATAATATACAAACTTAAAAAGTCTTAATATGAAAATGATAACCTATGTATTGGGTAGCATACCTTGTCCCACCAAATTCTTATATAATAACGCAACTTGTCAGGTATATTATTTTGAGCAAGTAACACAACCTATAAGAACAAAAACTATTAAGAAATCAAATGAAATGTAAAATATATAGTAAAAAGGTATGATTAAAGACTTACAGTTTTATACAAATCTGCATCCACCTGTATATAAAAAAACAAACAAATATTTTAGCTAACCATTCATATTGAAAGATTCATATTGAAAGAAATAATAAGGCAAAAAATGATTTTTACTGAAGTTAAAAATTTCTTACATTTCCATATATAGTGATGCTAATCTACATTATGCAGCTAGGGGTTGTATGATAATGGTGTACCTGTTTGTTAGACAACAGTCGATAAATAATTTTTTTAAAGAATGACTAAATGAATAAAATAAATAGAACTATTTACAGAAAAAATGTAAAAAAAACTTACAATATTAATCATATATTGGAATTCATAGCAAAACATCTGGATAAACGATGTTTAATGTTTTATTTGAATCGGCCGAAAGAAGGACGCATATACAATCAAAAGATGTGCACCGTGAAAGTGCCACATACAGATGTCCAGGACTGAAAACTGGGGTCCACAAATCAACTCCAACGAACTTTATAGATTGTCCTTGGGCTTTATTAATTGTTATGGCATAAGTTACACAGACAGGGAACTGCCGTCTTGTCATATGAAATGGTAATGTTGTAGCCGATGGTGACAAAGATATCTTGGAATAAACACAAAACTACCGGCTTTATCCCAATTTAAAATTTGAGCTTCAATGACACATGATGCACATCTGACAACCATCAATCGAGTGCCATTGCAGAGCCCGTCTTTAGGTGCAATATTTCGTAATAAAATAATAGGACAACCCACCTTAAGATCAAGTTTAAATTGTGGCAACCCAGGAAGATCCAAAGAGTTTATGTACTCAGTTGGATATCGATTTATAATGGTTGGGTCGGTTTCTTCATTTTCAGACAGGCTGTCTGCAGCTAAATACGTAATCTTTTGTCCCGGAAATATGTGTAATGCAGCAGCATTTATAAAAGCAACGTCATCATTCCGTGCAGAAGGAATTATTCGTTCAATAAGGTATGTCGAAGTCACTGCACCCTCAATATCAAGCTGCGGATAGATTCGAAGTAATAACTCGTTTAAATCCTTGCACCTGAATATGTGAGAAGGAAGTTCTACCACTTCTGTAGGATTGTACCAACCTAATACATATATAGATATAATTTAAGTTAAGGAATGCTTAAGATAAAAATAGTAATTAAAATTAAATTAGGCATTAAATAAAATACCTCCAAAATAAATTTTGCAAAATTTGCATTCTGAACAGATGAGTTTTTTAACTGCATATTCTGATCCAAGATCAAAACTTGTACAGAGCACCATAATACAAATCGTCTCAATGAGGCACCAACAATTTCTTCTCGAACCCCCTTTGGTATGACGGGCAAGATTTGTCGGAAATCCCCACCAAGAACGACCGTAATACCACCAAATGCTCTGTTGTTATCACAAATATCTTGTAATGATCGATCAACTACCTCAACACAGTGCCGATGTTGCATAGGTACTTCATCCCATATTATAAGTTTTGATTTTCTGAATAATTGTGCTTGCATGGATTGCTTGCTAAAATTACACATTGGATTATCATCCACATCTAACGGGATACGAAATGTGGAATGTGCAGTCCGGCCTCCGCTAAGCAGCATTGATGCAATACCGGATGACGCGATGGTGATAACTATATTTCCAAGACTACGCAACATTGTTGCTAGTGCATTGTACAAAAAAGTCTTTCCAGTTCCAGCACCGCCGCTCAAGAAGAATGTAGTACCTTTATTTTCAAATACAGATGAAGTAATTACCGAGTAATCATTGTGTTGTGCATCATTGAGGCAATCAATGTCTTTTTGTGCATCCATTTGTTTCGCTTTATTTATAAGTTCCTAATGTTCATACAATAATCTTTTGCTAACAATTGCATTCCAATCTCCAGCATGAAGTGACATTGTTGGAAAGTCAGATAGACACTTACCGTACTCCTCAAGCAATTCATTGATAAGGAATAATCCATAATCTTCAAGTTGGCATTGAGTTGGGATAGAAATTGCAAATAAAGTTTGTAATTTATGTGGAAGATCATAGCAAATGTGCATTGAAAATTCATTCCATAATGCTAGGGGGTCGATCGTCGAACATTCGATAAAAATAATACAAAACAATCTTCGTAATTGATATCCTGATTTCATAATTGAAGCCTTATAAAGACATTGTCTCCACTCGGAATCATCTTCAAGAAGACCTCTTGCAAGACATGTTGCTTTGAATGTAGGTTACTCGATAGTATTGAATGTGCGTAAATTTTCCCACGATGTTGGCCCTTTAACAACTGTTAGCAGCAACCGTAGATAAAATCTCTCACCAGAATTAGGGGATGCAAAATACATTCTGCCAATTGCATATCCTGATTGTCTTGGAGTCCAGACCTTTGTTGACGAATGCCACACAAATTTTTGAGGAAATTCTTGATATGTGAGATCATGTGCAGACTCATGTAAAGCGCAACTTGTAAAAAATTCAGTCAAAGTTGTCTTATCATTTTCAGCCTTAGACCTTATTGCATCTACATCTTCATCTGGATCAAAAAATAACACGGTGTTGCCCTGGTAAATGAAGTATCAATCTTTGAACTGACGGAATCTTTTAATGCAAAAGATGCTCAAATATTCACCAAGCTGCCTCAGGTGGTCCAATATATCTTGCATCAATGTATTGTTGGATCTCATTTACTGCGCCCAACACCATTGTGGTCCGATCATGACCTTTATAAATATACTTATGAATGTACTTACCTTTATAAATATACTTATGAATGTACTTCACACATCTTACCCCAGCACAAACTTCGACATTAATGTGGCAGTTAAAGCGCCTTGAGAGATACATGTTGTACGGCACAACATCTCGGTTATCAACCTGATGCCCCCTTACAGTATATAGATGCCCATTACTTCGACGACGATAAATAGGATATCCATCACGATCCATGGTTGTTGCATCTACATAATTTCGAGGGTATTTCTTAGTACATTTACCATTTTCCATACATGAAGCATTTGGATTTCGAGCACCACATGGTCCATGTACCATACATTTTGACATAGTATCGAATAATGCAAGATCTTGAGCAGGATCAGGAAATTCAGCACAAACAATTCTATCCATTTGATTACATGTATGAATCTTATCGGGACCATGAAGAAAGAAAAGAGCATGCATATGTGGAAGACCTCGTTTCTGAAATTCAATTGTAAATGCATGTGCTACTTTCTTTCCAAATACATTATTACCATCAATCTCCTTCATCAAAGCCTTTCTTTTTAACTCAAATACACGTGCGCCTAAATCTGGACGGTCGACAGCCTTTTGATTAGGCAGTAAAGCCGAAGTAATTTCTGGCCACTCTGGATTTACAGTCATTGTAACAAAAATATCCGGGTGCTGGTTATAACGTGTGATAGCCATTGAGTCTTGAAAGATTTCAAACATGCGACGAGCACTGCCAGTGAAAGATGATGGAAGTATCATGCTCTTTCCAATTTGGTTACATCTGACATATGCATCGACATCTGCAAGACCCTGATAGAGCTCTGAGCGGAGTTTTCGTTGATTAAGTTTGATGAATGTCAAACGATGTTGCACAATTGCTTCCCAAGCATCAACTATGAACTCTTGGAATAATTTTCCAGCTCTCAAAAATTGAAGAATACTCATTCTGTCTTTCAAACAGACTATAGCTATAAAACTCACACATGGTAAGGCATCTACTTGAGGATATGTTTTGAACTGGATCCCACTGCTTCAATTCAGGTTCCCATCCAAGCTGACCATCAGGAAATAATAAGACGTAGTGCAATGGTAAGTATGGAGGATGAGCCTCATTGATTTGCATTAATTGATGATTTCCTCAAAGATGTAAAACTATATCTCGCATCCCGGAAGGTCGATAGCCATCTCCAGGTAAAATAAACGCAATCTCATCTACGGTTGGGAGGTTATAACGGCGACGCTCCTTTTTTGAATTGTAATGCAGATATACAGGAAGATCATGACCACCTAAATCTTCTTAAGCTAAAACAGAATAAGCCTGGCAATATAGTTTGATGAATGGATTTATGCCTGATAGAAAATTTTGAATAATTTGTAAGACATTCTTGCTCAAATGTGGATTTCTATTACTTTGTAACTCTATAGCAGAATCCGGATCATAAATGTAAAGTTGACAATAACTGGCTGTTTGATCCGGTTGTGGCAGAAGTGATCCTGTTCGATGGCGTAATTCTCCATGAATAGTAAATATGTTCGGGCCTCTGCCAACAATCAATCTTTGATCCATTGTTGCACCAAGGCTGGTAAATGCATTAGCTACATTATACTCCCGAGTATACTTTTGAAATGATTATGATGCTTCACTGTCACCATCATATAATTCTCGAAGTGCTGGAAGGGGTTCATTAAGTTTCGGCAATTTTACTTTTCCTTGCAAACAACATGTTCCAAAAAGATGTGTTGTCAAAGTTGATCTCGACAACCGTTCATCCAAACAGTGTAAGGCTGAATAATGAGGGCATGGAATGTTCATTAATCCAAGATAAAGTCGACCATAATCAACCTCTATTGGCAGACCAGCTCTATAATGAGTTGACCTACATACTAACATCGAAGCTGTGCCATCATTTTCTTGTTCAGCTTGAGAAGTTACGAATGGATGTATTATGTGAGGTATATTGATATGAGTCATATATCGAGATTTGTTTTGATGTTCTTGTTTTCGTTCTCTCCTTTGACGTTGAGCTAAACACCTATCCAATATAAAACCAACATTAAATAAATTTACCTTACATTAAAGTAGATAGATTCTATAGATAATAACCTGGAAGATGGTTCAGCATCTTGGGCAGATATTATATCGTTTTGTAGGACTGAGACCTCATATTCATGTTCAACTGTAGAAGTTGGTAATTCATGTGTGCTTCGAGGTATATCAAGTATACTGTTAGGAGTCATATATCGAGATTTGTTTCCTTGTTTCTGTTCTCGATCTCTCCTTTTGCATTGAGCTAAAGACCTATCCAAATTAAACCCAATACTAAATAAAATTAAAATACATGAGAGCAGAATAAATTTTCTGTGGATAATAACCTGACAGATAGTCCAAGTACTTGTCCAAAAATCATATCGTTACGAGAGGCTGAGACATCATCTTCTTGTTCAACCGGGGAAGTTGTCATTGCTGGTGTTATATGAGGCATATTAAGGACACTGTCAGACGTCAGAGCGTGAGATATGTTTCATTGTTCTTGTTCACGTTCTCGATCTCTCCTTTTGCGTTGAGCTAAAGCCCTATCCAAATTAATCCCAAAACTGAATACAAATAAAATACATGAGTAGATTAGATTTTATGTATAGACAGGTGGATAATAACCTGACCGATGGTCGACGTACTTGTCTAGAAATCATATCGTTACGCAAGGCTGAGACATCATCTTCTTGTTCAACCGGGGAAGTTGTCATTGCTGGTGTTATTTGAGGCATATCAAGGACACTGTCAGAAGTCAGAGCGTGAGATATGTTTCGGTGTTCTTGTTCATTCTCTCAATCTCGCCTTCTGTGTTGAGCTAAAGTCCTATCCAAATTACACCCAAACTAATTACAAATAAAATACAGTAGAGTATATTAGATTTTTTGGCAATTCAAGTGGAAATAACCTGGCAGATGGTTCTGCGTCGTGTTCAAAAATTGTATTATTATGATTCCTTTTATGTTTCCATTGTCGCAAGGGTGAAATGCGACGAACACTTGGTAGTGAAGAACTAATCATAGTGAGAGAGCTATGTTGTTCTTGTCCTTTCCGTGAGGCTGATACGTCACTATCAACAGATGCCTAAATTGAGTGCATAGCATAACCTTGATTAATGATGATAAATCAAGCATGTAATATAGTAGTTTATACTAACAAATTCCATACCATTCGCATGTTGGTGGGAAGCAAATGGGAATGAGAAAATCCTTAGGCTGGTCAAAGAATGCCAACGTAGAACTGAATCATTTTAACTTAGTGTTAACATAATTGTACATTCCAATTGGTAACCAATAATAGTAAACAAATATAAATGTAAGACAACCCTTGCAACAACCATTTTAAATAAATAAATACAAAAATTACTCAAAGTACGTATATGGTCGTCTAATTCGTTTAGCAACTGTGATATTATTGTGACCATGTGAGCGTTTGGCATTACTCATTTGAATATTGTTGATAAAAATTTTATCACAGTTGAATATTCTGAGGAAATGAGTGAATTTGACATATTCAAATGAGTTTGAAGGTTGACATATTCAAATTTTATCACAGCTTATAAAATTTGAAGTGAATTTGACATATTCATTTGAAGTTTATCACTCATTTGAATAAATTTGACAAATTTAAATTCCATATGTCAAAATGTGATATATTCATTTGCTCAGTATATCACAGTTTGAAGTGTCAAATTTTATCACAGTTTAAAAATTTCATAATCACAGATTATACATTTGATGTTTCCATAGCAACAATAAAAATATATCACAGTTTATAAATTATATATTGTCAAATTCACTCATTGGAATATATCAGGAAGTAATGGCCAAATAAGCTGCATCACTACATCATTACTTCGGTTATGTTGGGTTATGTTATTGGGTTAACAGTTGATTCTCTACATCAGAAATGTTATCTGGAATATGAGTTAAATTTGAGTGAAGTAGTTTTAACCAAATTACATTATCTCTACATTCATACTACATCACTACATTAACCCAATAACATGCGTACTACATCACTACCCCCAATTGCTTCTCTAATATTATGAGCTCATTGAATAATTGTGTTTGGAACTGGAATTCTAACTAAGAACACATATGACCACTTTGTTAAAAATGAAAGGGTCCTGATCCACATAAGAACACATATGCTATTTGGAACCAACATTAGCATAATCAGGTATTAACACATCATGCTGTCATATGCTCCACCTACATATGTGTCCAAACTGTCAAAAATTCTAACCAACCATGCATATGAGCACATTGAATCTGGAAGTAGAGAAGTAGGGAAGTAGAGAAACATTTAGAATTTACTGTCAAAAATTCACTGATTCAAAAATTAAACTTGCCATTGAATTTTAAATCAAATTGAATTCAAACTTCCAATTATACTTGCCATTTGGAGCTGGATGAAATTGTTAATGGCAAGTAAACTGTTAATGACATTTGCAGCTGGATGAAATTTTTCTAAGGTTCTCACAGGATGTGCCATTAACAATTTTCCAAATGCATATAAACTTCATAACACCATTTGCAGATTAGATACCAAGAGCCTGTAAATGGATTTTGTCCCAGTCAAGAGTCCAACTTCCAATGCTGCATATATACTGCAGCTATACTTTAAATGGATTATATGCAAAAATTCCAATTAAACTGCAGTATATATGCAAAATTCCACTTAAATTGCAGTATATATGCAAAAAATACATGAAGAAAATTCCAACTAAACTGCAGTATAGTTCAAATTAAACTGCAGCTCCTAATTTGACCTGCAGCATATATATATACACACACACCAGCAGTCCAACTTTGTCACGCCCCGCTTCCCAAAAATGTGGAGGCGAGACATGAGAAGGTCCGCACAGACGTGGAGCTGTGAAGCCACACGCCTGATAAGCGTCATGAAATCGTTTTATCTGCAGGTCCTTGCAACGCGATATGTAACAAAGATAATAATAAAGGAAAAGAGACAAAAGACAATCTCAGAATATCCATCACATTAAATTCCAACATCACAGAAAAAGCCACCAGGCTAAAAGAGAAAAGAACTAAGGGCCCAAACATGGCCAACAAAAGTACAAAGTACAAACAAAGGTGCCACGCACCGACAACTAACAGGAATCCTAAAACAAAAGGAAACTGTAAGATCCTAAGAAAGATCACAGGTATACTCAAGCTCCTCTTCAACCAACATTATCGGGCACAAACTCCTCGAACTCGTGGCCCTCAACAACAAACTCAGGCTCAGCAACTAACATGCGACACCCAAAGAGAAAGGGGCACATGTCAGCAAGTCTAAAAAGACTTGGGCAAGGAAACTGAAAGAAAAGCAAACTAGCAGTTTTAAAAGCATGCATAACATGGCAGTTTTATTATGAGTGCACAAGTAAGACATGGTGTAACAATAAGTGCAAGGGAACAATTATCATGGCATGACAGGAGTAGCCAAGCTACTAACATTCTCAATCCTTTCACTAGTCACGTTTTCAAGTTGTTTGTAGATGTTTACGCCTTACAGCTGAATGGTTTGGCATTCACGCTGATTGGCCGCTTAACACTACCCCAGAACCCAGAGTTTACGCCTTACCACTGCAGTTGCTGATCGGGCAGACTCCCAGTTGATTGGCCGCTTAACTCTTACCCCCAATACCCACATGTAAACAAGCCAGGGTCCCTGTACACGAGCCCAGTAAATGAGCCAGGGTTGCCCCGCACAGGAGCTCGCATTCTAGTTCACGATTCATAAGCATTTGGCGTAGGGTGCTCCTAGCCGGAAACAAGTAGATCGGGCATTGGCTATCAACCAACACATGGCCCGCTTCTGGAACACGAGCCAGGAAACACAAGTATTGTAGCGTGTGCTACAAATGCGACATTCAACATGGATGGCATGGCTTGCAGTAAGGCGTACAAATAAGGAATTAAACATGGCAGTTTAATATGCATGAACAACAAGTTAAAAGGGTTGGATCTAGCTTCGTTGTCAAGCTAGATCAATTGAGGTGACGGATCTAGTTTCGTTGTCAAACTAGATCAATTGGCGTCTAGGCGGCTATCATTTCACCGTCTAGTCTCTTTTACGCTAAAACAAGGTAATGGCCTAAGCATGGCCTAAACAACAAGGGTAGCAAGTTTCACTTGCCTGAAATACGTGCTGGTATCACAATCTCAAAGTCCAATCTCATTTTCATAACGTCCAGAGCTCCCACGCTCAGTCCTACACCAGCCTACAGTCCCGTATTATTAATCTTGATTAGTGAGTTACAAAGCAGTAGAACCACGGTTTTTATCTTGTTTAACATGCAGGTGTGGGTTCCTACGGTTCAGATATACCTTAACACGACACGAGAGCTACACTGGCGTCGGGTAGTGACGCCAGGGGTTGAGTTCTGGTAGCGTGTAAGGTAACAACGTCAGCTCTAGAAAATGTATTATATCTGATATAGTCGATATCGGGTGTCCAAAGATCGCGATGAGAGGCGAATCTTATATGCGAGATAGGATCTATAAGAACAAGTAAAAAGTTACAACTGAGTGATATAATAAGTAACCCATACAGTTACTGTCTACCCATTAATTTATATAAACTATGCATATATATATTCTTATAAACAAGAAGCTAATATCTATGGGGTAATATGAGGTTTACTGCTACCCGCAACTCTAATATATCAGCACAAAACAACCTCCTAGTAATAATCCAATCTTAACATATCAGACAATGTAACAAACCAGTATTATAATAGAATAACTAACTTGCAATACTCAGCTTAACATATCCGACATTGTCTCCTCTTCAATCCTATCGCAGGGCAGGGGAGAGGTCGAGGCAGAGCGGACAGGGCAGACTGCGGTGGCGCGACTTGGCAGTGGAGTGGCGTGCGGCTCGTTGTGAGTAGTGGTCGGAGAGATATAGGCTGTCGATGAGTGTTCCAAGGGGAGGAGGCCTGCCGGCGGTAATGGGTTGGCACTGTGATGGCAGAGGGAAGAGGAGATGCAGGAGGTTTGGTATGCCGGGGTGTGCTACGACGGCTTCGGACGGAGACGAGGTGGGAGGAAGGCGACGCGGTTTTGGAGTGGTGGAGAGCCGAGTCGACGGTCGGTGATGCACGGATCAGGGAGAGCTGGGGTACTCTGTTACAAACAGAGGATTGGGAGGAAAACAGGGGAGGGTCTGTCGTGTTCAAGGGGGCCGGTGATGGTGAAGTCCGGCGATGGCGCGGTTTGGCGTGCTTGAGGTTGAAGGATGGCGGCAGTTGCGGGGAGATCTGGCGGCTATGTGACGAGGTCTCGTCGCGCGGCGTCACCGTGGCCTGGCGGCTGCGACGAGGCGCAGCAGCCGAAGACGAGGGGGGGTCTGCCTGGAGCTCGCGTGGGCGGAGCACAGGCCGGCGAGAGGGGGCCGATCGTCGGAGGGAGGGAGGATGCCGGAGTGGTGTGCAGCGCTTGGAGATCTTGCGTGGGGGAGTTGTGTTGCAGCCTGGGTTTTGATTGCGTGAGAAAAATGATCAGGGGGCGACGGCTGCTTGTGATCTCTGGGAAAGTTAAACCCTTGGTTAAAATATTATAGGGTATGGGCCTAACACACATGGCTGTGGCTAGGGGGACTGTTAGTAGGTTATTTCAATTGTTTAAAGAAGTGTTATTAATAACATTAGAAAACCAAAAGATCCACTCCCTCTCATGCGTGGGGTACGGCCAAGTGGGGAAAAATGGGCTGAGTCAAATGAGTTTGGGAGTAAAATATAATGGTGATTACATTAGGGATATAAGCCAAGAGAACTTAGTGTTAACCCAATGTCTAAACGGGGCAAAAAGTGAAAGTAGGTCAAACGAATCCCAAAAATTGTGAAATAAATAATGGGGCGACCGTGATGACGAGAGAAAGAAGACGGAGAAGACGGATCACAATTTCGACGACGAGAAACGAAATTAAAAATAGAAAGGCCTCACGACAAAAGTGAATATCGTGACGTCTCTTTAATTAAGATCAAATCGTGTGAGAACGACCCGTGCAATGACGTTCCCAATTAACACCACAATTTTAATATTCTTCGAGAGGGTCACAACGGCATATTACACTATAGGGTTCAGATACAGACAAGATCTAAAATAAATACGTGCACGTACAATAATACGTGCACGAAAAGCGTACATAGGATACGGGGTCCAAAAGCGACGGAAAACCCAACCCCCCCCCCCCCCCCCCCCCCCCCCCCCCCCCCACCCCCCCACCCCCCCCCCCTCCCCCCCCCCCCCCCCCCCCCCCCCCCCCCCCCCCCCCCCCCCCCCCCCCCCCCCCCCCCCCCCCCCCCCCCCCCCCCCCCCCCCCCCCCCCCCCCCCCCCCCCCCCCCCCCCCCCCCCCCCCCCCCCCCCCCACCCCCCCCCCCCCCACCCCCCCCCCCCCCCCCCCCCCCCCCACCCCCCCCCCCCCCCCCCCCCCCCCCCCCCCCCCCCCCCCCCCCCCCCCCCCCCCCCCCCCCCCCCCCCCCCCCCCCCCCCCCCCCCCCCCCCCCCCCCCACCCCCCCCCCCCCCCCCCCCCCCCCCCCACCACCCCCCCCCCCCCCCCCCCCCCCCCCCCCCCCCCCCCCCCCCCCCCCCCCCCCCACCCCCCCCCCCCCCCCCCCCCCCCCCCCCCCCCCCCCCCCCCCCCCCCCCCCCCCCCCCCCCCCCCCCCCCCCCCCCCCCCCCCCCCCCCCCCCCCCCCCCCCCCCCCCCCCCCCCCCCCCCCCCCAAGTTGGGTACACGTCGGGGGTGGCTTGCTAAGGACGCAACCAAGGTGCTACGGCCCTATCAACTCAACAACACGACTCACATACAAGCAACAAAACCAACTGGGTATCTGAAATTGCTATACGCACAGCCGTATAACGAAAAATGAGTACCAGCCGTTACATCCTACCCACCTTAGAATAAAGTCCGTCCTCGGACTTTCTAACTATAAATATCTCTAGCCAGACTAGTAGCTATCCCAATCACATCATACTATAATTCAAACCAGGTATAGTCATTACAAGTACTTATATATGTACTAGGTAGTCAAACATTAACACTACTAACATGTATATATTCATGCACATTATACACATATACCTATCATTGTCAGTCAAATTCATACATGTACATCAATCATTCATATAGTCACGTACATCCCTATATAACTATTACATACCTAGCACAAAACAATAGTTCAGTTACTCACATAAGAATAGTCTCACACTAGCAAATACAATCATAGTACTTCACGTATAGATAACTACCTATGCACAAAACAAACATGGATATACTACTCCCTAATATTTCCTATTATACATCCAATACCAAACTCATCGACACATGTAGTCGCACCACGCCATTATTCAAACAAGTCTTACTACATCTAATACACATTCACCATTACTATAATTTCACAAATATAGCCATTCAAAGTGCATGTAAATATTTCACCATATATTCGCATCACATACGGCCCAATAACTATACTCACGACACGCCAAACATATCATAGTCACCAAAACTTATAACTAGGCATATACTTACCCGTGCATGGTGCACACCCATACACGCTAACATTTCATCCATGTATACCAATCATACAATTACAAACTCAGTACATTGACACGCTTAGTTTAGCTAGCACACATACGTTCACACGGGCAAGTCCTTAGTAAATATCTTTACCACAAGACCAACACCTATAGCTATATACTGGTTAGTGACCCACAATCATGTGCGTAACACAACCGGAAACAAACAATCCAAACATTATACATACATCATCCATCATTATACACCAACCACATACAAATACACCCACGTACATAGAGTATACCCACTCAAGCTTGAGTGAGACTCAAAATCATAGCAGAATAATTCCATATACATAACATAGCATCCATACATATGCCAATACTATCTAATGCATACACGTCTACCAACATAACCACATACATATCTAAATGTCAACACCCTTAATATCTAATCAGGTAATATCGCATATTTCAATCACTTCATATACCATGATATTATTACAAACATTAGCACACCTATAATTACAATATTCCCCCTAATAAATACAGTCATCGTATAGTCACATACATGTATCATATATTCATACCATATCCATCCATCTATAATTGGCACACCAATACACTTACTTCCTCCATTAGTTAAGATATGCAATAGCCGGGTATACCTCATGGCATACACGCACACAACATCCATAAAAGCAAGCAATACCAATCAAAATTATATTTCTACTACAACATGTATATCATCTATATACTCACGCAGCAAGAACATAACCACTTACGTCTAAGCGCAATACGTAACTACGTACGAGCACACACTCACGCGTACAACACATAGGTCACATAGTAGGCCTACCCACTTAACTATACGTACACCTATTATTATCACACCCATCATACATATAGTTTCACCAATCATATTATTTCAACCATCATAAGTATCTCCAACTACATACACTCTATTCAGACATTCCAATACAGAATCTTATATACATAGACGCCCCTAGAGTGGTATAGCTATATCCTCGCACATATCCATAAATATTAACACACTTACAATTTCACAACATCATGAATAACTCTGAGTATGTATATATCACACAATAGGCAAACATTATCATGCTATAGGGGGTACACTCTTCAAGCCTACATACTCAACTTAGGTACATGCGCTACGACAACATCACCAAAATTCTAAGGACCCACGACTAAACTGGCGTGACGTAAATAACGGTAAACACTAGTGGAATAACTAGGCAGAAGGAAGGAAACCAAGATTAGATGGCGTAACGAAACAAGATCGTAAAAATGGGTCCAGGCAGGGCGAGGACAAGGAGGTAAATAGATCAAGTGGAACGGAGATACAATTGTGGATGTTTAGGCGGGGAAGAAAGACGTAAACATTACTCTCATAAGTTTTCGGAAATGGTACGTGAATAGCGAAAGTCAAAAACACTAAAATTATAAAACGGTCATATTTTGAAAAGTTGGAGTTCTCCTCCGCATAAACGATATTTGAAGATCGATAAAATAAGTTGTTCGAAATAAGTTTGAGTTGAATACACATAATAAGAGGAAATGATTTATTGGCTTAACGGAAATAATTATGAAAGGAAGTAAAGCGTTCATACGAACATTAAGGACGTAGTTTTAGACAATATTATACGGCAGTGATGTAACAATGTTGGCAAAAGTTTTGAAACGAAATTAAATTAACGAAAGAATTTTAAACTCGTGCTAAATACTTTCAATGTCTTTAAGCCAGGAAACAGCTTAAATAATCAATATTGAAACTATCTTTTAGTGTAACCAGGATTTGCCAAAAGAAATCGTTTTACACGAAGCTCTTAACATACGGGCTAATGAGCCTAGCACGGATATATAAAAATATTTGAAGTTCTATTTATCTTGGAAGAGATTTTAAAGTGTGTATGCTATGCGATTAAAATGGATCTCATAGTTAGAAAAATGGTATGTCGAATTTTTCAAAATAGTAATAGAGTCTTTAAACCGAAATGCGAAATTATAGATTAGAAAATAGTTACGAGATAGCAATTATAATTACAACCATTAGACTCCGAAATCCACAAGGAATTTGACTCAATCGAAAAGTGAGAAATTTAAGTATATACGTAGCGGGTTTAAAACAAAATTTAAACTTAGCGAACACTTTAATAAGGGGAAATCGAAAAAAATTAACTTTAAAAGAAATTAAGCCTTGCGAATGGGGACATTCGAAGGATCAATGATTATCGAAACGTGGTGGTCATGGGAATCGAGGCAAACGATTTGGTCGGATGATCAAAACATAAATACGCCTAGGTTATGACTTAGGAAAATCTACGGAAACTCCTATGGTCAACCAACTAAAGATTATGGAACTAAGCGCTAAGACTCCCTAAGGGCTAGACAGCGATGAAATGAGTTCAACTTGGTCCGAAATCGATGAACCCAAGCGAGAGACCAAAGAATTCTAGAAGTCTATCCTAGTCAAAGCTAGACAGGAACCACTAAGGTAACTCCTACGACGACCAAATCAACTCCTAGCTGGGAGTCTAACTAACAATCAGGGGCCTCTAACTAGCAAGCACAGACGTCTAACTAAGTCTTCCTACCACCTAGTGACATATGAAAACTACTAGACTCAAGGCTATAGACTCGGATGTTGCAATTTATTTAATGGACATTCCATAGTTATTATCGTTGTTCCGATAATTCGTAATTGCAAGACGGACCTGCATGGGCCACCAACAAAACCTGTCACGCACCGCTTCCCAAAAATGTGGAGGCGAGACATGAGAAGGTCCGCACAGACGTGGAGCTGTGAAGCCACCCGCCTGATAAGCGTCAAGAAATCGTTTATCTGCAGGTCCTTGCAACGCGATATGTAACAAAGATAATAATAAAGGAAAAGAGACAAAAGACAATCTCAGAATATCCATCACATTAAATTCCAACATCACAGAAAAAGCCACCAGGCTAAAAGAGAAAAGAATCTAAGGGCCCAAACATGGCCAACAAAAGTACAAAGTACAAACAAAGGTGCCACGCACCGACAACTAACAGGAATCCTAAAACAAAAGGAAACTGTAAGATCTTAAGAAAGATCACCGGTATACTCAAGCTCCTCTTCAACCAACAGAATCGGGCACAAACTCCTCGAACTCGTCGCCCTCAACAACAAACTCAGGCTCAGCAACTAACATGCGACACCCAAAGAGAAAGGGGCACATGTCAGCAAGTCTAAAAAGACTTGGGCAAGGAAACTGAAAGGAAAGCAAACTAGCAGTTCTAAAAGCATGCATGACATGGCAGTTTTAGTATGAGTGCACAAGTAAGACATGGTGTAACAATAAGTGCAAGGGAACAATTATCATGGCATGACATGAGTAGCCAAGATACTAACATTCTCAATCCTTTCACTAGTCACGTTTTCAAGTTGTTTGTAGATGTTTACGCCTTACAGCTGAATGGTTTGGCATTCATGCTGATTGGCCACTTAACACTACCCCAGAACCCAGAGTTTACGCCTTACCACTGCAGTTGCTGATCGGGCAGACTCCCAGTTGATTGGTCGCTTAACTCTTACCCCCAATACCCACATATAAACGAGCCAGGGTCCCTGTACACGAGCCCAGTAAATGAGCCAGGGTTGCCCCGCACAGGAGCTCGCATTCTAGTTCACGATTCATAAGAATTTGGCGTAGGGTGCACCTAGCCAGAAACAAGTAGATCGGGCATTGGCTATCAACCAACACATGGCCCGCTTCTGGAACACGAGCCAGGAAACACAAGTATTGTAGCGTGTGCTACGAATGCGACATTCAACATGGATGGCATGGCTTGCAGTAAGGCGTACAAATAAGGAATTAAACATGGCAGTTTAATATGCATGAACAACAAGTTAAAAGGGTTGGATCTAGCTTCGTTGTCAAGCTAGATCAATTGAGGTGACGGATCTAGTTTCGTTGTCAAACTAGATCAATTGGCGTCTAGGCGGCTATCATTTCACCGTCTAGTCTCTTTTACGCTAAAACAAGGTAATGGCCTAAGCACGGCCTAAACAACAAGGGTAGCAAGTTTCACTTGCCTGAAATACGTGCTGGTATCACAATCTCAAAGTCCAATCTCATTTTCATAACGTCCAGAGCTCCCACGCTCAGTCCTACACCAGCCTACAGTCCCGTATTATTAATCTTGATTAGTGAGTTACAAAGCAGTAGAAACACGGTTTTTATCTTGTTTAACATGCAGGGGTGGGTTCCTACGGTTCAGATATACCTTAACACGACGCGAGAGCTACACTGGCATCGGGTAGCGACGCCAGGGGTTGAGTTCTGGTAGCGTGTAAGGTAACAACGTCAGCTCTAGAAAATGTATTATATCTGATATAGTCGATATCGGGTGTCCAAAGATCGCGATGAGAGGCGAATCTTATATGCGATATAGGATCTATAAGAACAAGTAAAAAGTTACAACTAAGGGATATAATAAGTAACCCATACAGTTACTGTCTACCCATTAATTTATATAAACTATGCATATATATATTCTTATAAACAAGAAGCTAATATCTATGGGGTAATATGAGGTTTACTGCTACCCGCAACTCTAATATATCAGCATAAAACAACCTCCTAGTAATAATCCAATCTTAACATATCAGACAATGTAACAAACCAGTATTATAATAGAATAACTAACTTGCAATACTCAGCTTAACATATCCGACATTTTCTCCTCTTCAATCCTATCGCATGGCAGGGGATAGGTCGAGGCAGAGCGGACGGGGCAGACTGCGGTGGCGCGACTTGGTAGTGGAGTGGAGTGCGGCTCGTTGTGAGTAGTGGTCGGAGAGATATAGGCTACCGATGGGTGTTCCAAGGGGAGGAGGCCTGCCGGCGGTAATGGGTTGGCACTGTGATGGCAGAGGGAAGAGGAGATGTAGGAGGTTTGGTATGCCGAGGTGTGCTGCGACGGCTTCGGACGGAGACGAGATGGGAGGAAGGCGACACGGTTTTGGAGTGGTGGAGAGCCGAGTCGGCGGTCGGTGATGCACGGAGCAGGGAGAGCTGGGGTACTCTGTTACAAACAGAGGATTGGGAGGAAAACAGGGGAGGGTCTGTCGTGTTCAAGGGGGCCGGTGATGGTGAAGTCCGGCGATGGCGCGGTTTGGTGTGCTTGAGGTTGAAGGAGGGCGGCAGTTGCGAGGAGATCTGGCGGCAATGTGACGGGGTCTCGTCGCACGGCGTCACCGTGGCCTGGCGGCTGCGACGAGGCGCAGTAGCCAAAGACGAGGGGGGGTCTGCCTGGAGATCGCGTGGGCGGAGCACAGGCCGGCGAGAGGGGGCCGATCGTCGGAGGGAGGGAGGATGCCGGAGTGGTGTGCAGCGCTTGGAGATCTTGCGTGGGGGAGTTGTGTTGCGGCCTGGGTTTTGATTGCGTGAGAAAAATGATCAGGGGGCGACGGCTGCTTGTGATCTCTGGGAAAGTTAAACCCTAGGTTAAAATATTATAGGGTATGGGCCTAACACACATGGCTGTGGCTAGGGGGCATGTTAGTAGGTTATTTCAATTGTTTAAAGAAGTGTTATTAATAACATTAGAAAACCAAAAGATCCACTCCCTCTCATGCGTGGGGTACGGCCAAGTGGGGAAAAATGGGCTAAGTCAAATGAGTTTGGGAGTAAAATATAATGGTGATTACATTAGGGATATAAGCCAAGAGAACTTAGGGTTAACCCAATGTCTAAACGGGGCAAAAAGTGAAAGTAGGTCAAATGAATCCCAAAAATTGTGAAATAAATACTGGGGCGATCGTGATGACGAGAGAAAGAAGACAGAGAAGACGGATCACAATTTCGACGACGTGAAACGAAATTAAAAATAGAAAGGCCTCACGACAAAAGTGAATATCGTGACGTCTCTTTAATTAAGATCAAATCGTGTGAGAACGACCCGTGAAATGACGTTCCCAATTAACACCAAAATTTTAATATTCTTCGAGAGAGTCACAACGGCATATTACACTATAGGGTTTGGATGCAGACAAGATCTAAAAGAAATACGTGCACGTACAATAATAGGTGCACGAAAAGCGTACATAGGATACGGGGTCCAAAAGCGACGGAAAACCCAAGTTGGGTACACGTCGGGGGTGGCTTGCTAAGGACGCAACCAAGGTGCTACGGCCCTATCAACTCAACAACACGAATCACATACAAGCAACAAAACCAACCGGGTATCCGAAATTGCTATACGCACAGCCGTATAACGAATAATGAGTAACGGCCGTTACAAACTTCATACACACACCATTTTGAATTTTGTCCCAGTCAGCAGTCTCAGGATGAGCATTTTTTGCATATAAACTTCATACATACACCATTTGGAGATTAGCATGAATAGTGGAGATTAACAACAGCATTTGGAGATTTTTTCAACAGCATAAGGAATTTTATCAACAACTCTAATTTTGCAGTTTCCTGTCAATACTCAAATTATATTGTTTTTCTAATTGATCCTGTCAATACTCAAATTATACTCAGTATCCCAAAAAGGAGTATTGAGCTCCCAAAATGGAGTATTTGGAGCTGAATTTTCCAAATACTCCAAATACTCCAAATAATTTTTAAACTGCAATTTTAAAGTACTCCATGTCCTCTCAAATAGGAGTATTTGGAGTATCCCAATTTGGAGTATTGAGCTCAATTGTTAAACTTATTGTTACTGAGTATTTGGAGTATTTGGAATATTTGCTTAATGAACAAATTAGACAGGAAATCCCAAAATGGAGTATTTGGAGTATTGAACTCAAGTTTAAAACTGAAATTTTCCAGTATAGTGCAGTATTTGTCCTCACTATAGTTTGGAATATTGCACCAATAGCAAATGAACCTGTAATATTGCTGAAATTTGACAGGATATGCATTCTGATGTTACTTAATGTCCAACATTTGAGCTAAGTGCAGTATTGTTAAACTTAGTAAAGTAACATAAAAATTGGATATGCATTTGGAATGGTGGCTCAAAATTGGATATGCATTTAAATTTTTGCATTTGATGTTGCAGGGTTGAAACAAATTGACTTGATCCAATAAATGATTTAAAATTTACAAACAAATCTCCAAATGAAACATCATTTGTTTCAAGAACTCATTTCAAAAAATGTTTTTATTAACTCACATCAAATAATTTGTTTCAAGAACTCATAACTCATTTCAAAAAATTGTAAGTTCAACCCTGCAAATTGGAGCATTTGTTTCAAAAAAATGTTGATAAATTAAACATGTAAGTTCAAAAAAAAATATATAAGTCTCAGGATGCGCATTTTTTGCATATAAACTGTAATAACATCAAAAAAAATCAAAAATCCCAGTGTGTTATCAACATCAATAAAAACTGTAATATAATGTTTCAAAAAATGTCAAAAAAGAACTTATAAAAACTGTAATAACATCAAAAAGAACTTGCACTATGATCGCCCCCGAAGTTTGAGCATACACATGCAATAGGATCGGGGATACCAGATTTAAATATTTATACCGCAAGCGCACGGTGTTGTAGTGTGGCTTGGGGATCGAACACATGGATGTGTGTGTTGTGCTTGTGTCAAAAATGAACCGGGTCACCCGATGGGTGAGCTACAGAAAATAGATACGAAGGATAAACGATATAAATGGAAACCTAGGACTTCGGTTTCCACCCTATCATGTGTTCACACTATTACGACCTACGGATAGGAATACGATTGGATTCAGGGTTTAGTGGTGAGACGTTGCCTCTAAGAGTGATACCTAGCGTCCCATAGGCCCGATATTCCGGTCGGTGCCCAGGATGATACGCTAGGACTATCCAGCTTCGATCGGTGGACATTCCCATGTCCATTAACACGGACCGACTTCAGGAGCACTAAGCTCGCAACGATAACTCCCAACATCTCGTCCTGCCGTTCCCACGCGCTAGGATTCCATGTCTACGCTAAGGGCGTGAGCTGTGGCTAGGGGTCAACCGCCAAGTTTATTCCCCCTTGGCCCGACGGTCAGAGGCGGTCTTTATCCGCCAACGACAATGAAACACTCCACGTAACCATCTAAATTCCTAATCCCTATCGAAATCCTATTCATATGGTCTCTCTAGGGAGAACCCACAAAGGGGTTTACACCAAAACCCCAGATTTGAGAACTACTCACAAATCATAGCTAAAACGCAATCTAAACAAAAATCAACGGTAGAAATCATTATCAAGCAATAGAAATAAGATACTAGCAATGCAATTAAGACTATATTAAAGTTTCAAAGTAATCAGAACACTTACAAAAAACATATAAAATTCCAGCCGTCGCAATAAAAAAAAAGACAGAAAAAATAACAGGATTCGTTTTACAAAACCATAGGTCAGCTATATATAGAAATCGATGTCACCCGATCGGTTGAAGCATCAACCGATCAAGAGAGCTGCTGGTTGTCGGTGAGAAGCTCCAACCGGTCGCAGTCCCTGAGCAGGTGGCGCTGTCGGTTCGCTAATTGAGGAGTTGCGGCTATAGATGAACCGATCAGGTGATAAGTCACCCGATCGGTTTGAATTACGCCCAAAAAGACAGAGAACTCTGTCGGATTCACACAGTCAATGAACCGGTCAGTTGAGCTCTCCGGGTCGTTGTTTGCAAATTCAGCTACAGATGAACCGATCGGGAGAGATGTCACCCGATCGGTTGGAATTCAGCTTCAAGTGGTCGAGAGCTCTGTCGATCTCACCCGATCACTGAACCGATCGGGTGAGCTGCTCTTCTCCTCAGCCTCTATCCGGGTTGGATACGTGTGCATCAACTGATCGGGTGGCTGTGTCCACCCGATCGGTTGAAGGCTGAAATATAACAATCTTCATCGTTTGACCCTCTAGATCACACGTGACTCCTCCCGTTGCTCCGGGGACTCATGATATCTTATTTAAATGTCCCCAACACTGGCAATCTCTTGCATTTACACAAAAATAGAAAGAAGTGAAAGACTGCTCGATCGAGTAACTGCAGTACTCGACCGAGTAATAGAGGTTAGTACTTTAAGCTCAAATCATGACTCTATTATTGATTCCGCTCAGCTGAGTTGTTATAGTACTCGGTTGAGCCGCGAGTCTACTCGGTCAAGCTACTATAAGTTGGAGATGCCATCGAAATTAGCGTTCTGTTTAGGCTTAGCTCTACCGAGCTACTGCAGTGCTCGGTTGAGTCGCCTATGCGTTCTCCTTCTTTGATTAGGAATGGGAATTAAGTTGTAGCTGCCCTAGTTGATCTGACCGAGTAGCTTTCCTTCTCGGTCGAGTGATGCATGCTCATCAGCTGGAGCTCTCCTTTGGTGTTGAAGGTCAGCTCGACCGAGTGCTGAGCCGCTCGGACGAGTGGTCTGGAAAAATAGCATGTCTTACTCTTGAGCTCTTCTCTTCTCCTCCTTCTTCTCCTCTCTTCTCCTCATCAAATATTCTTATCCACCTCGTCGAACACCCTATTGAACCTCGCCATAGACGCTCCAGAAAGCTCGGATGTGTCCATATGCTATAATTGCTCCAAATCGCTCCAAAGTTCCTGGAAATCCATAATTCTATATGAAAATCGAATATATCGTGAAAATCGAGATAATATATATATAAGTGAACTTTGGATGGTGAAAATGATATGAAAACATGCGATAAAAACATGGAAAATATGGACACATCAAAATCTCCCAAGCTTACCTCTAACTCGTCCTCGAGGAAGACGAATACGAAGCTCACTAGGAGTAAAAATAAGAAAAATGAAAAAGAAATGCAAAGAGGAGATGGTCGCTAGATTATTCTCTTAAATCTCACACCATTCGCCACACATCCCGATAACTCAGAAAATGAATTACATGCTAGCAAGAGATTTCATATCTTAAATGAATATAGTACTTGCAAGCTCAAGAAGAACAAAAGGGACTTATCTAAAGCTCATACAATCAACTCATCATGCATTTCATAGTATTGAATATACAAAACATTGGCGATGCACTTTTCAATCAAAAGCTATAACCGAAGCATAGAGAATTCATACCAAGCATGCAATAGAGAATGTAATAAGAGTCAAATCATTCATATATTCATACCAAATCATAAGAAATCTTCATAACTAAGTTATTTCGCTAAGTTTCAGTATTATCAAACTTCTCCATTTGTGTGCATCTCCATTCTAATGTCGTACTCACTCATATGGTCAAAAGAATTCACTCCCACGCTTTACTTGAGGCGTCGCATCCATATAAAATAATTGCGGAATTTTTTAGGTTTCCCAAGTATATATGGGTTGCTTCAAATAATGAAATTTTGCATTTTACATTTTTTTTCTTTTTGACTTTTGAAACTTTGTTTTACATTTTTTTTGGACTTTTATAGGAGCAATAAGATTTGTATTTTTTGATTTTTGGCTCCTTTTTGGCTTTTGTACTTTTTTGGAGCTAGCTTTTCTTTTGTATGGGATTTTTGGGAATGAATGTGGTATATAAGTAGTCTTAAGAGGTGAACTCAAGTGACATGCAGAGAATAAAAGATATATGTGAAGAAAGAATTAATATAACACTCGGTTCACTCTAAAGTGTACACAAATGGTTAGGTAAGATAATACATCAACTAATCTCATATGTAAACATGGATATTGTTAATCATTTCAACTAGTAGTGAGATCAAGCAGTAAAGATTTCAATCATATCAGGCATGCAACAAGAATGTGAATACGAATATAAAAGCGATGCTTCAGATATGCTAATGAGGCGTGAATTTTGGTGCATTTCCAATGAAGGCATACTAAATACTACTCCATACGTTCAGTTTCGATATGTTTCATGCATTTACTTAGAGAAGTTGTCAAAAGAAGTATATTTTGCAAGCACGTATGAAAAGCAAGATAATGAATAACTCTGAGTAGCATGGCATAGAATATAAGCATCATGATGGCTACGTAAGCAATAAGAGATGTCATCATAAAGAACTCATCTAGTAAAAGAAACAAAAAGGAAAAGTGGAATAAAATAAAACATGCATGCATGCAAACCAAAAGATAAGAAATATGATGCTAAAGAAAAAGAAAAAAATGTGGTGGAAAATCGGTGGAAAATAAAGCGAAGATAATGAAAAGTGAAAGAAAAATAAATAAAAAGCAATAGCACTCATCCCCTAAGCTAAACACAGCACTGTGCTCACTGCTGAGAACAATCATGAAAGATAGTTAATGATGCTAGGGTAGGGTGGGCAGGTAATGAGAAATCCTAAAACAAGAAAGCTAAAAGGAAAAGAAGAAGAAAATGAATGATTACAAATGCAGGGTCCTAATACCTAATATATGAACAAGCATGCAAATGATGTGATGATGTATATGCAGATGGATGAAAATGGATTCTCCCCCAAGCTATGCGTGATCGGCCCCTTATGGATAGATGTGCACAAGAAACAGTGAAAGGGGAGAACATGAGAAAAAAATGCAAATCTAGCAGTGACACCACCCTTTGGAGGTGTTGATGGGTCCTGCTGTTGTGGACCAGAAAATAGAGGGTCAACAGGTGGTGCAACAGTCTCGGTAGGTGGTGCTGGAGTGACTGGAGATGCTCGTAAAAGTATAGCATGTGGTGCACCTAGTTCCCTCAGAATATCTAAGATCTCATGAATGTCCCGTCGTTGTGACTGGTGATGGGTAGAGACCATTTAGATGCAGGCAAGGAAGTCACGCCTCAGCCCAACAACCTCGATCTCTATCGTCGTCAAGCGTGCATCAGTGGGGCAGGAGATAGGTGGTTGACGTGCACCACCAGGTGCACCTCTCTCCACATGGACTCGTGCATGTGCTACACGAGGTCTAAAAGAGAAATCGGGTGAGGGCGGCCTATTGGGGATCTCGGCAGAAGATGGGACAGGTATGGTTGCGAGATCGGGTGCAGAGGTCAAAATGGGTATATCAGCAGGCAGAGCTATCGTGTCGACGGATGTGGTGACAGATACCACGACTCTCTCAATAAAAATGGCAGCGGTGGAGATAGAAGTTGTAACAGCCTGTTTCTGAACATACGTAGTTTGGACGTATTTCCATTTGTTGATCTATTTGAATAAGTGTCTTGAGATTTTATTATTATTTTTCCCGAATCGAAACTCGTGATCGGATTGCGTCACAATGGTATTCTTTAACTTTTGGTCGATGTTGACTGCAGGGACGAGATTGTAGTAATTCGACTACCTTAAATTGATATTTTCCCAGTCTAATCTTGATATAAAACATCTTAAAGGATTACCCAAATTTCCATCTAAATAAATCCAGTTCTAATAACCCAAAATGTGTTAATTAAGTTATTTCACTAAATCGAAACAAATCTTGTTCTAATCCAAATATCCCAACCAAAATGATTATCATAATCATGCATTAACTTAAGTATCTTGACTAGATAAATCGTAATCATTTGGTTAGGGATTTTCCTAGTCTGATCTGAATCCCAATACCTTAACCCAAATGATCCCTCCTAAACAAACCCTAAGCGGATTGATTCTTTAAATATCTTAATCAAATAGATTCTTCATAATCAAAATACCTAGTTAGTTAGACTTCTAAATAGGATTTGAATCCTATCGTAATCAAATCCTATTAAATCTACTTATCCTAACCAATTATTGATATCTAAGTATTTTGATCGAATATTAAAATCATATCTAATCTTAATTAACTTATTATACAAATAAAAAATTGATTCTAACTAAATTAAACAACTCTTATTTAATAAACTAAATCTTAATTATATATTAGCTCCAGACTCTTCAACCATGCGGATATTTCTCGTAGCACGATCTCGTGCGTATCAATCCCAACAACGTTTCCCCCTCCTTCAAAACCCAGGTAGATGTGCTCTCGCCCAACCCAATCAAACCCCCTCCCCATGATTATCCCAACAACCCCCAAAGATCCCAACAACCCCATCCTCGAGTGGGATCGAGGCCCATGCAAGTAACTGCATGCAAGTCCCGCTCCCCTCGTAACCAACTCACACTTCCCTTCTAAAGCCCTGCAACCCATCACTTCCTCAGCCCATCTTCGAGAAAATCTGGTGCCTCCAGCCTCTGCCAATGCCAGTTCGACAGCCTCTCACCCCGACGTCACCTCGAATCCCTCCTCCTCCGATCTTTAACACCCCATCTCCTAGCGCCATCTCCGACAGCCTTCACCCCAAGGAACCACCTTCCCTACGAACATTGCCTCCCCTCATTCTCCCCATAGCTTCGAGATCTCCTCGACCTAACAGCATCTTCAACCCATCACCTTCCTCTCAGCCTCACCGCCCTTCATCGGTGAACTCCAGCCCATCGAACCCTGTTGTCGTGTTTTCCTCCCTTCCTTTCAACATCCCTGCCTTCAGCCTCCCCGCAAACCTCTTCATCACTGTGCCCTCCCAGTCACAACATCACCGCTGCAAGCCACCGCACCCTCAAACCCAGTCGTCGATGTTCCTCAGTCCCTCGAAAATGCCCCTGCCCCTCATAGTCGCCTCTCCGACCACCGTGCTACCCCTGACCAGCCCCACAAAGCCATGACGCCGTCATCCCTGGCTCTGCAAAATAGAGCAACCAAACTCTCCAACTTCCTCTCCTCTGACAGACCCGCAGCCCTTCGCACAACTCCCAATGCCCACAACGACTCCGATCACCCTCCTCCGACCAACTCTCAGCCCCGCCTTCCAACTGCATCTCCAAGGCACCCACGGTGGCAACCCCCACCCCTAACCACGGCCCAGCAGTCGTCGACTTCCTCGTCGAACCCCACCGACAGCAGCGCCCTAATCATCCCCTCTGTAGCTACCTGAGCTTCAGTACCACCGCCTCCGAACGCCTCCAACGCTGGACCACCCAGTCGTCGACCCTTGCCTCGCCTGTAAGAACAATGTCAGGGTGTTGTGCGTAAGTTTTATTTGTACGTGTTATAGGTTATAACATATATAATTATCTAACTTGTTATGTGTGTGTGTTAGTGATTGAATAAAGTGCAGTATTAGTTCATATATGTAGCATTAAATATTACTGTATTTTGTTTAGAATATACCTTACAGTTAATTATAGTCTAGGATAAGTTTTATTTATACAGTAATAGGGTAAGGTTGTAGGATTTGAACAGTATGTTAATACATACTAGTGCATATAAATATAAATGTAGTTCTAATAGTTGTTGAGATTCTTTTAGCTTGATATTGAAACATGTTGACGCAGATGTAATACACCTCATTGCGCCTTACCTGGACAGTAGAATCACGTCGTTTCAGGCAAGTATATTATTTGCTACCAATTTTTGAAGTTACACGTAATTACTGCCCAACACAAATTTGGACCATTTTGAGAACATTGCATGTGTACGCTTTTTCTACAGCACTCGTGACTTAAAAGAATCCAACATAATAAACTTATCACGTCTACCTTTAGTAGTTTTGTTGTGTTGTGATGTTGTTGCGAAAGATATTGTTGCCATACTAAAAATACTTCATAATGCTCTTATTGTTTATTGTGTTATTGTTCGGGTTAACTACCCCTAATGAAATGTGATTCTGGGCCCTCGGGGCATATACGGACTATTGGGCCCTTAGGGCAATTTATGGAATATTGAGCCCTTAAGGGCATACATTGAACAGAATAGATACACATGACACCTTGGGGAGGGGTTGTCCATTGTAGTAGAGTTCGGAATTCGGGATTTCACCCCCACTGGTAAATTCGAACGTCGCTCGGATGGGGTCAGTGAGTACAGAGCCACGTATAGCTTCTGTTGGTTTGGGTGTAATTATTGTTTCTTCTGTCCTCAGACAATGGGCTTGTCACTAAATTAGAAAATTGAATGCTGCACCATTTATTCATGTTGTTGATTTTATAAATGTGTAACCTGCTAACTTTTCTTATCATGCTTACCACACGTTACTTGCACACTACTCTTTACATGCTCAGCACTTGCGTACCAAACTTTGCCATGTTTACTATACACAGTACACCTTGCCACGTTCGTTACCTTGCGCTCTACACTTTGCATGCTCACTACTTTGCACGCTACACATTGCATGCTCACTACTTTGTATACTAACCTTGCTATACCCGCACGTTTTCTTACGCTACCATACTTTTCTAATTGTGCACCGTTGTGTTTCCCTCACTTTTAAAAGATTGTAAACTATATTATTATCTTTCGAGGGTCCATTTGTTTCTAACGTTTTAAATATTGCCAAGCGACCCTCGCTGACGTATATTTCCTTGTTGTCTATCTTGTGAAATATACGTCAGGTTCTGAGACAAATTTTATAGATGAGCATATTCTGAGACTGAGCTAGTAACCAACAGTACCAAGACACTGAGATCCACCGCTAAGGAACGACGAGCTCTTACAGCGACACAATAAATTAATATCTTTGTTGTATTTCATTCAGGGACTTGAAGTTGTAATGATAATATTTGTGTTGTTCTGATATTCACAAGGAAGAAACTGTCAGGCTTATTACACAAATGCTTATTGTGCTTAAGTCAAAAAAAAGAAAAAATATTTAAGTCTTCTTTGCTTTAAGCACATGCGGACCCGCTCGCGTCCTTGCTCCCAAGCATAATGGGAAGCGGGGCGTGACAGGTTTTAGTGGTTGCCCATGCGGGTCTAAATTCTGTGAAATACTCGAAACATTATGAATGTCATTATTAGCTAGATTGTCCAAATAAATCTTGTACGCAAATGTTTACCTTGTTCCTCTTGCAATATGGCAGGTAGACCCACACTTGGAACATAAATGGAGCCAACAGAAGTGGCGATCCTGACATCCATGAACTCATGGGTGTCATGAGAGGGATGTTGGAAATTCAGCAGCAGCTGATTCAGCAGGGACAACAACAAGTTGTACAACTTGCACCATCGCCTTCTCGAGCCGAGCCTAGAGCCAAGCAATTTTGGGAGCTAAACCCAAAGAGTTTCTCTGGAACGGAAGGCTTGCTGGAAGCCGAAGAATGGGCCCAAAGTACTGAAGATGACTTGAGTCTTTCCCACATTGACCAGTCAGGTTGGGTAGAAGTTCCCAAGAAACAGCTTACTGGTAATGCCCAGAACTGGTGGAATACTGAGGAAGCACGTCTGGTTAATCCTATTAACTGGACCTTCTTTCGAGAGTTCTTCGATGCTTAGTACTTCCCCAGATCCGCCAAGAGAGAGCTCCAACAATGTTTCGTCAACCTAGAGCAAGGTAGTCGGGCTGTTGATGAATACGAAGTAGATTTTTCTATGCTTAGTCAATTTGATCCATATCTGGTGGATGACCCCGAAGACCGTGCTTACCAGTTTCTCCAGGGTTTGGACCTGGACTTTTGGTCTTCGATGTTTTTGGTGAATCTGACTACACACCAGGACGTATTGGATGCTGCTAGGAAGAATGAGCTCATTATGAAGCAGAAGAATGCACTACAAACTGAAGGAAGCAAGCACCTGATGGAACCAATCAGGAATGATCTCTGACCGACTCAGTTCACCAACTTCAAGAAGCCGACAACCCCAGTCAACTCCAGACCTACAATGGTGTGTCATCACTGTAACCGGGTGGGGCATGTCAAGAAGGATTGTCGTGTGCTGTTGAGACAATGTTTAGTGTGCTGGGCATCTGATCATATTGTAAGGAACTGCCCGCACCGCACTAACGATCCAGCAGCCCAGACTATGGTAGCATCAGGATCAAGCCAACAGGGACCACCTTTGGCTCCTGCGCGTCAAGTTCCTCAACAGGCCAAGCACGAACACAGTCGTCATCAAACTTACTCTATGGTCACCTAGGAAATTGGGGACGATGAGCCCATGATGAATGAAGACACCTGAACCCTGTCCTACCATCACATTTCATGAATCATATGAAAAATGTGTTTATCTTCTCTTTGTCGTATCTCAGATGTATCTTTTGCTTTTATTTTGATATTTCACTATCAGGTTTTCTTCAGTATTACCTAGCTTAAAGTAATTCCGAGGACGGAATTTTTATAAGGTGTGTAGGATGTAACGGCATGTTTCTGAACATACGTAGTTCAGACGTATTTCCATTTGTTGATCAATTTGAATAAGTGTCTTAAGATTTTATTATTATTTTTCCCGAACCGGAACTCGTGATTGGATCGCGATCACAATGGTATTTTCTTTAACTTTTGGTTGATGTTGACTGCAGGGACGAGATCATAGTAATTTGACTACCTTAAATTGATATTTTCCAAGTCTAATCTTGATCTAAAACATCTTAATGGATAACCCAAATTGCCATCTTAATAAATCCAGTTCTAATAACCTAAAATGTCTTAATTAAGTTGTTTCACTAAATCGAAACAAATCTTGTTCAGATCCAAATAACCCAACCAAAATAATTATTGTAATCATGCATTAACTCAAGTATCTTGACTAGATAAATTGTAATCATTTGGTTAGGTTTTTTCCTAGTCTGATCTGAATCCCAATACCTTAACCCAAATGATCCCTCCCAAACAAACCGTAAGCGAATTGATTCTTTAAATATATTAATCAAAAATATTCTTCATAATCAATATACTTAGTTAGTTATGTAGGAGGATATATGCCCATAAGGCAATTTACACTAAGTATACGTCTTGTTAAGATATAATATGGTATCCATTATCCTAAGTATAAATTCGAATGAATTATATACTTAGATAATGTCCATATACTTATACTTAGGCCCTTACGTATCTAGATAAGATCGCGATTATGAGTAGTAAGTGACCGAATAGAAACTTAAGTCTTAAACGGTTCGTGGTTATAGATGTGTCGAGAACTGGATATCGGCACATCGGACAAACTACTGTGTCTTTGTCTTACCTTAGGGTAATGATGATCTCATAGTCATTCGACTTGGTGAAGTCAGAGACAAGACATAGGTGCTCATTGGAGAATAAGTTCACTGAACGACCAACTTAAAGTTATTAATGGTTAACTTTAACTAACTGTCTATAATAACTCTAAGGTGATGATAGGTAACCGGCCCTTAAGACTTGAAGTCATTTGTATGAACCTGTGAGTGAACAATGTCGCTTAGACCTATGATCTAGCTTCGAGGCTAGGCCTGCTGAAAGATCTTAGGTTGGTTTACACCTGAAGCTCTTGAGGCAAGTAGATGACTAAGATGTGATTCTTCTCTTCCGTTAAAGGGAAGTTAGTGTCACAGGCTTAGTACGGTCTTTGTGTTAATCCTCGGCCAGGGTACGTTGTAAGATGTACAACGTGAATACTACAAAGACCACCGTATACAAACCACTGTTGTCTAATGGGGTTGACAGTAAACCGTACCCTAGGCCAACAGAGACACAGTCTTGACGAAGGGACTATAGCTAATGGTATTCATCACTGACATAGTCAATGTTAACCCAATGATACTTTTGTCAATAGTTCGATAACATTATGATGATTCTTAAACATGGACGACAACTGCTGCTCGTGGTGACCGCCATCCAGTGGTTTCGAGTCCCAACCTGTAGTAAGGTCAGGCTGTAGGGTCTCACACCGAGTAGTATTCGTGTTTTAGTAATAGGAAGATAAATAAGAGAAATTCATTCGATGAAATGGAATATTTAAGTTCACAAGCTAGTTGTGAGACTAAGTCATAGATGTGGATAATGTTGCATTCGATGCAAACAAGATTAAACATCTCGTAAATTAGTTACGACAATATTTGTAGGAACAAAAGCATTAGAAAGGGTTACCTGGTTGATGGGATCATCCATGTCTAAATGTAGGTTCAAACCGCGTCCAAAACGGAGCTCAAACGAGCCCGGAAACGCAAAAATAGTCAAAGGCAAGAGTGGGTTAGACCCACTTGGACAAGCAGGTCCACCCGCTAAGCTTATCAGGCGTGCCCGCAACTTAAGTTAAATTATGAGTTTTTGAAACTCTTTTGATGGTTACGTAAATTGACTTTTAGCCCATCTTTGGGCAATTGTTTGAGGGATCAAAACGAACTCGAAATTCGTCGCCGTTCATTCCTACGCATTCACCATTCAAAGCCCTTCGAAATGATAATTTGTATCGTCTCCAAAGCTCAATGATGAAGGAGAATTAATTGGTTGAAGTTGGCCTTTTTGTGAAAGGCTTAATAACTTCAATTAACTAAATTAACTCTCTTTTTAATTTTATTTTTTCCCACTTTGCTCGTGACGAAAAGAGAGGGGCCGACTCCTTATATAAATAGGGGTGCACTCTCTTTGTTGAAAAAACACACCAAGTCTTCAATCGAGTAGCTCCAAATTTTGAGCAAGCTCGATCTACGACTTAAACTATTCTTCCTCTCTTCTTCCTATCCTCCCGACGAGTCCTAGCAAGACTACGAAGGGGGTTTTGGATTCGGACCCATACATCTAAGACGCGGGTCTTCTCAAGTGAAACCTTCAATCGCAAGTGATCGGCTCGGAGGCAGGTGTCGGCTCAGGTGGATCAGTTCGAAGGTGCGAGGCGGCTCGGGTGGATCGAGTCAAGGCGGTTTGGCTATGAGGAGCGTAAGAAGCCGGTGCGGTACATCTTGCCCGCCCGAGGGTTGAGATTCCGGGTATGTTATTTAAAGATTTTTAGTGTAATTTAATTTCGTCGCAGTAGGATAGATCCCTCTTGGGGTGGTCAGATCCACCCCAAGTTGGCATAGATCGGGCTAGGTTCTGGCTCTCTCAGAGCCTAGCTAAATTGTTTAACTAGCATGTTTTATTTTTCAGTCGTGCTTTATGCCTCTGTGGTCCGTCAGACTTAGGACGTGCATACATCTGAGCTTTGAGGATCCGCCAAAACCCTACAGTGGTATTGGAGCCTCGTTATGCTTGTAGATCTTGACTAGCAACGATTTGAAATTAATAAATTGCTTGTTTTTGAACATACATATATTTTAACTTTATGTTAAAATTGGTTAAACAAATTTTGAGGTTTTAAAAATTGTTTTTATAACATGAAATTTTTTTGGGGGATGTTTTAAATTTTATGAGTTGAACGTTTCAAATTTTATGAGTTGAAGTTTAAAAAGTCTACTATGTTTAAATGCGTTTAAAAATTTTATTTTATGAGATAAATTAATTGTAAAAAGCATTTAGAAGTTTTAAAAGATTATGTAAAATTAAGAAAAATTTTATTTAATGAGATGATACTAAAAATTAATTTATTTTAGTTACGTAAAGTTTGAAAGATTTTTTTAACTTTGTCTGAAAATTTTAAAATTGATTTCAATGATTTTAAAAATGTTTTAAAATTATTTTGTAGTATATGTAACATAAAGGAAATTTTTTTTCATTAGATGGAATTAAAAATTCATTTATTTTAGTTACATAAAGTTTTAAAGATTATTATATGAGATAATTTAATCTTAAATGTTTCTTTAATTTTAAAGCTTAGGTTTGTATTTAAAATTATTTGATAATTTTTACGAAACCAAATTTTATGTGATAAAATTGTTTCAAGCTTTAAAATTTTGGATCTTTAAATTTAAATGTTAAAATTTTAGATTAGCAAGTTAATTATTTATGTTGTAGATAATTTTAACTTGCATGTTGTCTTTATATGTCACATCATTGAACATTGAATTTATGTGATAAAATTAGTTGGTTATTATTAATGGACATGATGAATAAATTATTCATGAACCCTTTAGGTTAGCCATTAATTGATTAAAAGTTTATAAGATAACTTTTTAAAGACAAGTGACATGCTACGTTTTAAATGAACAAATACAACATCAAAACCTAATTCCCGATTAGGGTAGTCCCTTTAATTGACAATCATTATCATAAATTGTTTTAATAATGATTTTCATTAAATGACTAATTTTGTAAAATGTTGTAATTGTTTTATTAAAATCCTAATAAAAAATGGAGTAGCACGATGAACACAACGAACCTTATAGTTGATAAGGATCTAATAAAAGTCATCAAAGAAATCCTTAAAATTTCGAAATTTAAGGATCAACTAGTTGATAAGGATTAACTAGTATTAATTAAAAGCTATTTAATTGATGGACGAACATAGAATTGATGAACCTTATTTAATGGATCATGATGTCGGTCAATGTGCTTGGCTAAGTTTGCTGAACCACCCTAGTTAGACTATGGGTTAAGTGGTCATGGCTTAGTCAATTCCCTGGCCGCGTCCGCTGGACAGCAAGGAGTCGAATCATGACTGTGTAAGTCCATCGACTATACCTAAGTCAAATATGATTATAATCTTATTCAAGATAAATCGTAGCCCTCCTTGTTTTAGGAGTTGGCAAATGTAAGACCCGTATTACGGTTGTTGAGCTACACTCAAGCTATGACATGGCAACCTTATAAAAACCGATTTCTTGATAACATCTTGACTTGACCGAAACCGTCGTGTCGTGCATACACCGAGTGTCGGCGAAGTCTAACCAAAGATATAGTCTAAGACCTGACCCAAACCGATGTGTTGTGCATACACCGAGCGCCGGGGCAAGTCAGGTTAGACGCGAAAACAAGGGTCCAACTAGGCTAGCCATTGTGATTTGGATGAGCACACTCATGATCACAAATGACTATGGGTAAAAAGCGAAAGGGAATCATATTTCATATGATTGACGCTGAGTTCATCTACCGACTGCAGGGTCGGACAACTTGTTGAGACACACTCAAGGTTGTCAGACTCAGGGTAGTCGGATCTCTCTCCCACAAATGTTATTGTATAAACTATTTATTATTATGGCTTTAATAAATTTAGTGGGAGAATATAGTATATACTAAATTGCATAATGGATTCGGGTCTAAAGTATATGGTAGAGCAGAATGCGCTTGATGGGACCAACTATAAGGATTGGCTTAGAAACATTAAATTAGTCATTTCTCTAGCCGAGATTAGATACGTGCTGTTCAAGGACCCTCTGGAAAAGCCGGACGAAGATGCAATGCCTGAGGAGATGAAAGCCTACAAGGAGTACCAGAGGGATGCCGAGAAGGCCATGTGCCTTATGCTGGCTTCAATGAACAACGATCTGTAACGGAAGCATGAACATATGGATGTTCAGAGCATGCTTCTCAATGCATAGGAATTATTTGGCAAGCGGTTAAGAGCTGCCAAGTTTGACGCCACAAGCAACCTCTGAGGCACTGAGATGGGAACATGCCCTTACAAGATCATATGATTAAGATGATCAGGTACGTGGAAGACGCCGCCCAGTTGGGTTTTGTCCTGGACAATTTGATGTCCGTGGACATCATCCTTAAGTCTTTGACCCCAGAATTCAAACCTTTCATTACTAGTTTCATTATGAACAGTATTGAAATGGATCTTCCCGGCCTCCTCAACAAGCTTAGGCAGTTTGAGGAGATGGAAAAGAAACCAACTATATTGGTTGTTGGCTCTGCTTCTTTAGACCAGTCGAAAGGCAAGGGTAAGAAGAGGCAGGTCACATAACCAGCCAAGGTGGAGAAGGGGAAAAAGAAGGCAAAGGGGGCTCCGTCCAAATCCGAATGCTTTCACTGCCATAAGATAGGCCATTGGAAGAGGAACTGTAAGGTTTACCTTGCAGAAAAGAAGAAGGGGCGTACTGATACCTCTACCTTAGGTACACCAATTCAATTTAATAAAGCATAATTATTTCCATAAATACTTTATCACATAGTATGAGATCCTAAGACATCTGTGTAATGTATACATGTGGCTGATATAAGGCAGATGATGGAAGAAGTTCCAAGGACGGTCGACATCTAAGCAATCATTGCTGCTGGGACCGTGCGAGGACTTCAAGAGACGTGAAGAAGAAGGAACTGATACTTATTTCCTTTTATGAATAAACTGTATCGTTCCTTAAATTAAAACAATGATTGAATATTTAACGCTCAAGGTTTATTATGATAAACATATTATGATTCATTTTTATGAATCCATTCCTTTAATAAAATGTCTCGGGGAATATGATTCCTTTTGAGATTGCGATTTTTTGCGAATAGATTAAATTTCTGTGAATGTGGCTGTCTGAGCTAGTTGCATTAATTCTCGAGCTGACAAGCAAAGCATCTGAATAATTTGATTGTTTGGAGCTGACTTAATTTTATAGCTAGTCTATAGTTAAATATAAGTTCCAGGAGCGTATAATTGTATATGATCACAATTACACCCATATTAAGATTTATTCTTAATTCAAACTACATTTGATTCTTGAGAGTTATTATTAAATGTAGTTAAGGGAAAAGTACTAAGTAGGACGTTTGACTGAGTATGTCAATATCAAGATTCCTTAAACCGATCTTGATATGACTCATTCGGCAAACCCAACCTGACACAGGTACGTTCCATCTATGCACTTCACAATTGGTTGTGCTTGTCATATATATTCTAAATATGATTTAGATATATAGTAGAAGCATTTAATCAGTTATTCTTAAAGTTAGTGGGAGCTAGCTCATATACTTAGCTCCGGTTTCTCGGACTAAGTAAAAAAGGTTTCCAACTTATTCAAATCATCTATATAAGACATTGAATCAAAATATTTTTGACTTAATCGAATATATAGAGACTTAAGGTGTCATTTATGTACTTGACATATTGACACAAAATAATTGGAATGAGCCAAGACTGACTTATAGAAATGTTAGACCGTACATCAAGATTGTATGAGCTAATTGTTAGCTATACAAAGAAATGAAAATTGATCCAAATCATTTTTCAAGGATCAACCTTGTGTGATCACAAGATGTATAAATAAAAATCTATTAAAATGCATTATATATACTTGTTAGTAAATCGACTCTTAGGTTTGACATCTGAATGTCCAATGTGACTGATATGCTATAACGGTATGAGATACCGTGATAAATATCCTAAGTGCAAGTGGAAGATGTAGGATGATATATAGCCATAAGGCGATTTATCCTAAGTATACGTCTTGTTAAGATATAATATGGTATCCATTATCCTAAGTATAAATTCGAATGAATTATATACTTAGATAATGTCCATAGACTTATAGTTAGGTCCTTACATATCCAGATAAGATCTCGATTATGAGTAGTAAGTGACCAAATAGAAACTTAAGTCTTAAATGGTTCGTGATGATAGATGTGTCGAGAATTGGATATCGGCACATCGGACAGACCACTGTGTTTTTGTCTTACCTTAGGGTAATGATGATCTCATAGTCATTCGACTTGGTAAAGTCGGAGACAAGACACAGGTGCTCATTGGAGAATCAGTTCACTAAACGACCAACTTAGAGTTATTAAATGGTTAACTTTAACTAAACTGTCCATAATAACTATTGGGTGATGATAGGTAAGCTGGCCTTAAGACATGAAGTCATTTGTACGAACTTATGAGTGAACAATGTCGCTTAGACATATGATCTAGCTTCAAGGCTAGGCCTGCTGAAAGATCTTAGCTTGGGTTACACCTGAAGCTCTCGAGGCAAGTAGATGAGTATGATGGGATTCGTCTCTTCCGTTAAAGGGAAGTTAGTGTCACGGGCTCAGTACGGTCTTTTGTTAATACTCGGCCGGGGTACATTGTAAGATGTACAACGTGAATATAACAAAGACCGCCGTATACTGACCAATGTTGAAAATGGGGTTGAGAGTAAACCATACCCTAGGCCAACAGAGACACAGTCTTGACGAAGGGACTATATCTAACAGTATTCATCACTAACACAGTCAATGTGAACCAAACGATACTTTTGTCAATGGGTCTATCACGTTATGATGATTCTGAACCAGAGACAACAACTACTGCTCGTGGTGACCATCGTCTAGGGGTTTCGAGCCCCAACCTATAGTAAGGTCAGGCTGTAGCGTCTCATACCGAGTAGTATTCGTGCCTTAGTAATAGGAAGATAAATAAGAGGAATTCATTCGATGAAACAGTATAGTTAAGTTCAAAATCTAATTGTGAGATTAAGTCGTAGATGGGGACAATGTTGCATTCGTTGCAAACAAGATTAAACGTGTCGTAAATTGGTTACGAAAATATTTGTAGGAACAAAAGAAAAGGGTTACCTGGTTGACAGGATCGTCCCGGTCTAAACGCAGGTTCAAACCGCGTCCAAAACGGAGCTCAAACGAGCCCGGAAACGCAAAAACAGTCAAAGGCAAGAGTGGGTTAGACCCACTTGGACAAGCGGGTCCTGCCGCTAAGCTTAGCAGGCGCACCCGCAACTTAAGTTAAATTAGGGTTTTTTGAAAATCTTTTGACGGCTACGAAAATTGACTTTTAGCCCATCTTTGGGCAATTGTTTGAGGGGTCAAACGAAGTCGAAATTCGTCGTCGTTCGTTCCTACGCATTTACCATTCGAAGCCATTCGAAATGAAAATTTGTATCATCTCTAAAGCTTAATGGTGAAGGAGAATTAATTGGTTGAAGTTGGCCTGTTGTGAAAGGCTTACTAACTTCAATTAACTAAATTAATTATCTTTTTTATTTTGATTTGTCCCACATTGCTCATGACGAAAAGAGAGATACCGACCCCCTATATAAATAGGGGTGCACCCTCTTCGTTGAAAAACACACCAAGTCTTCGATCGAGTTGCTCCGAATTTTGAGCAAGCTCGATCTACGACTTAAACTATTCTTCATCTCTTCTTCCTATTCTCCCGACAAGTCCTAGCAAGACTCCGAAGGGTGTTTTAGATTCGGACCAGACGTCTAAGACGCGGGTCTGCTCAAGTGAAACCTTCTACCACAAATGATCGGCTCGGAGGCGGGTGTTGGCTCGGGTAGATCAGTTCGAAGGTGCGAGGTGGCTCGGCTGGATCGAGTCAAGGCGGTTTGGCTACGACGAGCATAAGAAGCCGGTGCGGTACATCTTGCCCGCCCGAGGGTTGAGATTCCAGGTATGTTCTTTAAAGCTTTTTAGTGTAATTTAATTTCCTCGCAGTAGTATAGATCCCTCTTGGGGTCGTCAGATCCACCCCAAGTTGGCATATATCGGGCTAGGTTCTGGCTCTCTCAGGGCCTAGCTAAAATGTTTAGCAAGCATGATTTATTTTTCCACTGTGCTTTATGGCTCTGTGGTCCATCCGACTTAGGACGTGCACACATCTGAGCTCTGAAGGTCTACCAAAACCCTACAGGTTAGACTTCTAAATCAGATTTGAATCCTATCATAATCGAATCCTATTAAATCTACTTATACCAACCAATTATTGATATCTAAGTATCTTGGCCGAATATTCAAATCGTATATAATCTTAATTAACTTATTCTACAAATTAAACACCGATTCTAACAACATTAAACAAATCTTATTTAATAAACTAAATCTTAATTACCTATCAGCCCCAGACTCTACAACCATTTGGATTATCTCGTAGCACGATCTCGTGCGTATGAATCCCAACAACTTTTCCCCCTCCTTCAAAACCCAGCCAGAGGCCCTATTGCCTAACCAAATTAAACCATCTCCCCATAATTGCCGCAACAACCCCCAAAGATCCAAATAACCCCATCCTCGAGTGGGATCATTGCACATGCATGTAACCGCATGAAAGTCCCGCTCCCCTCGTAACCAACTCACTCTTCCCATCAAAATCCCACACCCCGTCACTTCCTCTGACCATCTCCGAGAAACTTTGGTGCCTCAAGCCTCTGCCAATGCCAGTTCGACAGCCCCTCACCCTGACATCGCCTCGAAGCCATCCTTCTCCGATCTTCAGCAAACCCTCTCCTAGCGCCATCTCCGGCAACCTTTTACCTAAGGAACCGCCCTCCCTACAAACATCGCCTCCCCTCATTCCCCACAAACCTCCGAGATCTCCTCGACCCATGTAACGACTGGTTTTCATGTATCTGGATTATATTATATATATATGTTTTGGTGGATTTTCTCCTCATGTGTGGTTTTCTTCTCCGTAGCTTTCATTTTCGATCGTTTCGTCGTGATTTTCTAGCTTCTTCCTTAGAATCGTCGATTTTGGAGTAAGTCATTCGTGACGGGCTTCATATCGGTCATATCTTATTGTTAGATCATGCCTAGGAGTCTTAGTAATCGATCCCGGAGCTTCGCGCTCCATTTCGGAACTTTTTGTGCACGTTAGCCGGTATAAGAAGGGGAACCGACCGACTAGATGACGATTTAGTCGGTCGGCAAACCTTCATGGACCGACTAGTTCATTGAATCAATTGTACAGGAGTTACTAATTATCGTTAGTCGGTCTAAGAACGTTTGTCGACCGACTAGGTTGCAAACTAGTCGGTCAGCAATCGTTCTTTAACCGACTAGCTCTATGATCATTTTGATACCAAGTACTATTCATTCTTAGTCGGTCTAAGAACGTTCGTCGACCGACTAGATGAGAAACTAGTCGGTCAGTAGTTGTTCTTTGACCGACTAAATCTAAATCCTATTT
Organism: Scilla litardierei; assembly: GCA_030789695.1. Classification (NCBI taxonomy): domain Eukaryota; kingdom Viridiplantae; phylum Streptophyta; class Magnoliopsida; order Asparagales; family Asparagaceae; genus Scilla; species Scilla litardierei. The sequence continues at coordinate 31,399,100 of CM061139.1, read as the reverse complement.
TTGTACAGGAGTTACTGTTTACACTTAGTCGGTCTGCGTTGGTCAACCGACCGACTAGTTCCCAAACTAGTCGGTCAGAGATTGCTCTTTGACCGACTAATCAGTGTTAAAACCCTAATTTCTGGGCAGTCGCTAGCCCTTCCTATTTAAACCCCACCCACGATTTCTTTCATCCCTCTTTCATTCTCCTGAGCCATTTTCTCCCCCAAATCACCCTCCAACATTTCCCCAAGCCATTCCTTCCTCCCTTAGAGCTTCCCTCTCCATTTAGGCCGGCCACCACCTCTAGGTCGCCGGAAACCCCCCAAAAATCCCCAAAACCCCATTTCTCCAACTTTCCCCATCCATTTCAGATCTGAACCCTAGTTCCCCGGATCGCTTCTTCTGTCGCCGTGCTTGGTCGACATCGTTCTTCCGCTTCCTAAGGTAGTGGTCGATCCTTTGATGTTCTCATAACCCGTTTTGTGATTTTTGTGAAACCCTAATAAAACTAGGGTGGATGTTATTCTAATGTTGTTTTGCCATGGCAGCGACCTCTTCCCCGTTGATTAGCGTCCGTGAGACGAACCTTCGTGATCGTCATCCTCGATGCTAGGCAAGTGAAACTTGCCACTTAGGGTTTGTCACGCCCCACTTCCCTGAAATGGAGGCGAGACGTGAAAAGGTCTGCACGGGAGTGGAGCTGTGAAGCCCCAAACCCGATAAGCGTCAATAAAACATAAGCAGGTCCATGTAACCACAAACGGAACAACAATAATAACACAAGGAGAGACATAAATAAAATCTCAAATCTCAGAATTTGTCCAACATAAAAATTAAGTTCAACATCCAGAAAAGCCACCATGCTAAAAGAAAGAGTCTAAAGGCCCAGAACAAGGCCAACAAAAGGGACAACGTAACAAAGTATTGGTACCACGCACCAACAACAAACAATCTAAACAACAACACAAACAATCTCTACCACTGATCGCCCGTGTCCACGAAGTCCTCGTCAAACACAGGCTCGGGCTCGGCGTCTGCAAACACCTCGTCCTCAACAATGAACTCAGGCTCAGGATCTAACATGTGTCACCCAAAAGAGTAAAGGGGGCACATGTCAGCAAGTCTAAAAGACTTGGGCAAGGAAACTGAAAAGGAAGGCAAATTAGCAACCTAGCAGTTATAGTATGCATGACATGGCAGTTATGGTATGAGTGCACAAGTAAGACATGGTGAAACAATAAGTACAAGAGAACAATTTATCAGGGCATGTCAAGAGTAGCCAAGCTACTAACAATCTCAATCTTTTCACTAGTCACGTTTCACGTTGTTTGTAGATGTTTACGCCTTACAGCTGAACTGTTGGACATTCACGCTGATTGGCCACTTAACACTACCCCAGAACCCAGAGTTTACGCCTTACAACTGCAGTTGCTGATCGGGCAGACTCCCAGTTGAATGGCCGCTTAACTCTTACCCCAAAACCCACGTGTAAACGAGCCAGGGTCCCTGTACACGAGCTCAGTAAATGAGCCAGGGTTGCCTCGCACAAGAGATCATTTCCTAGATCACAAACCAGGAGCGTATTTCATTTGGCATAGGGGTGCACCTAGCCTCAATCATTTCACAAGGTGTAGTAGAGCTACGCAATCACGGGAACACTTAAAGAGTGCAATGACATGACAATTAATTCACGTACCGTTAATGGAAATTAAACATGACATGGTAGTTGTGCAACATGATAAATGTCGGATCTAGCTTCGTTGTCAAGCTAGTTCCTAAATTTGCGCCTAGGCGAGTATCATTTCTTCGCCTAGTCTCTTTTACGCCTACAACAAGCAAATGGCCTAAGACATGGCCCAAAACCCTAAGTGGCAAGTTTCACTTGCCTAGCACCGAGGATGACGATCAACGAGGCCGTCACACAAATGCTAACTATGGAGATGAGATCGCTGCCATGGCAAAACAATATTAGAACAACATCCAACCTAGTTTTATTAGGGTTTCACAAAGACACAATGGGTTATGAAAACATTAAGAGATCGATTTATTACTGTATCGGAGGCGGAAGAACGATGCCGAGCAAGCACGGCAACGGAAGAAACGATCTGGGGAACCTACGGTTCAGATCTGGAATGGATGGGGAAAATCTGGAGAAATGGGGTTTTGGGGGTTTTTGGGGGTTTCCGGCGACCTAGAGGTGGTGGCCGGCCAAAATGGAGAGGGGGAGAGGCTCTTGATGAAGGAGGAGGGCTAGGGTTAGATGGATGATGATTTGGGGAAGAAGGAGGCTCAGGAGAAAGGAAAGAAGAAAAGAAAAATGTTTGGGGGTTTAAATAGGAAGTGCTGGCGGCTGCCCAGAAATTAGGGTTTCGACACTGATTAGTCGGTCAAAGAGCAACCACTGACCGACTAGTTTGGGAACTAGTCGGTCGGTTGACCAATGCAGACCGACTAAGTCCAAACAGTAACTCCTGGACAAAAATAGGATTTAGATTTAGTCGGTCAAAGAACAACTACTGACCGACTAGTTTCTCATCTAGTCGATCGATGAACGTTCTTAGACCGACTAAGAATGAATAGTACTTGGTATCAAAAATGATCATAGAACTAGGCGGTTAAAGAACGATTGCTGACCTAGTTTGTAACCTAATCGGTCGACAAATGTTCTTAGACCGACTAACTATAAACAGTAACTCCTGAGTAATTAACAAAGCCAACTACTCTGTCCATGAAGGTTTGCCGACCGACTAAATCGTCATCTAGTCAGTCGGTTCCCCTTCTTATACCGGCTAACGTGCACAGAAAGTTCCGAAATGGAGCGCGAAGCTCCGGAATCGATTCCTAAGACTCCTAGGCTTGATCTAACAATAAGATATGACCGATATGAAGCCCGTCACGAATGACTTACTCCAAAATCGACGATTCTAAGGAAGAAGCTAGAAAATCACGACGAAACGATCGAAAATGAAAGCTACGGAAACGAAAACAACTCATAAGGAGAAAATTCACCAAAACATATATATATAATATAATTAATCCTAATACATGAAAACCAGTCGTTACATCCTCCCCAACTTAAGAAAAATTCCGTCCTCGGAATTTCCCAACACTCACGTGTCCGGAAACAAAAGTGGGAAACGCTCTCGCATCTCATCCTCATTCTCCCAAGTAGACTCTCCAGGCGAGTCGTGTCACCACATCACCCTCACAAGATTGACAACCTTGTTCCGAAGTGACTTCTGACGCCTGTCCAAAATCAGCACTGGATGCTGGTCATACGTCAAATCTGGGTGAACGGTAATCTCTGAGAAATCCACAGCATGAGATGGATCGCTAATGTATCGACGAAGCCGCGACACATGGAAAACATTGTGAACTCCCTCCAAAGATGGCGGCAAGGCTAAGCGGTAGGCTACCTCGCCAACTTTCTCCAGAATGTCAAACGGTCCAATGTATCGCGGGCTCAACTTTCCTTGCTTCCCAAAGCGAATCACGCCACGATTCGGGGAAATCTTCAAGAACACATGGTCGCCCGGCTGAAACTCCAAAGGACGACGTTTAGCATCCGCACAATGCTTAAAACGGTCCTGAGCAATCCTCAACCTCTCCCGAATGTTCCTGACAACATCCACGGCCTCAACAATCATCTCAGGTCCCAACAGCTCCCTATCGCCAACGTCATCCCAACTCAATGGCGATTGACATTTCCTCCCATAAAGAGCGGCGAAAGGCGCCATGCCAATACTCGCCTGGAAGCTGTTGTTGTAAGAGAACTCTACCAGATGTAGATGGTCCTCCCACGAACCCTTGAAATCCAACATGCATGCCCTCAGCATGTCCTCCAGGATCTGAATCGTCCTCTCAGACTGGCCATCCGTCTACGGGTGGTATGCAGTGCTGAAACTTAGACGCGTATCCAAACTCTTCTGCAAACTCTGCCAGAACTGAGATGTGAACCTCGTGTCTCTGTCTGACACGATACTCACAGGGACTCTGTGAAGTCGTACGATCTCCTGCACAATTCACGTTACATCACTATCTAAACTAGGAAAAGGAAATAAAAACGGAGAGTAAAAGAATTTACCTCCATATATCTCCCGCTAGCGCCTCAGTGGACTGTCCCACTCTGAACGGAATAAAGTGCGCGGATTTGGTCAACCGATCTACGATCACCCAAATCGCGTCATTCTGCTTCGGACTCCGAGGTAGTCCAGTCACGAAATCCATAGTGATGTGTTGCCATTTCCACTCAGGAATCGGAAGCGGTTGTAGCAACCCTGCCGTACGCTGATGCTCCGCCTTCACTTGCTGGCAAACCAAGCACTTGGCTACACTCCGAGCCACACTCCTCTTCATGCCATACCACCAATAGTTCAGACGAAGATCCTTGTACATCTTGTTCCCACCAGGATGCACAGAATACGACGAACTATGTGCCTCCACCATCAACTCCTCTCTAATATCTCTAGCTGGCACACACAATCTAGCTCCAAACCTCAGCGAGCCATCCTCATGAATCAAAAAGTCAATCCACAGACCGGCTTCCACCTGCTCCCGAATCTTCACCAGCTTCGGATCCTCAGCCTAGCCAGCCTTGATCCGATCCACGATCGTCGACTGTATCTGCATACACATCAACGGAGAAGCCTCCCAGGAAGAACAATCTCAACTCCAGACTCGTAAAAATCCTGCTGCAATCTCCACTGCGAGGTCAAAATCATCACCGCTGGAAGCCTACTCAGCGCATCAGGAACCACATTCACCTTGCCAGGGTGGTACTGCAAATCAATCTCATAATCTGCCATGAGCTCCAACCATCGACACTGTCGCATGTTGAGCTCCTTCTGAGTGAAAATATACTTCAAGCTTTTGTGATCGGTGAAGATCTTCACTTTCTCACTCAGCAGGAAGTGCCTCCAAATCTTGAGCACAAACACAACAGCAGCCAACTCCAAATCATGCGTCGGGTAATTATTCTCATAAGTCTTGAGCTGACGCGAAGCATACGCCACAACATGCTCGTGCTGATGCAACACACAACCGAGACCCTTGCCAGAAGCATCGCAAAAGATCTCAAATCCACCGCTGCGATCAGGCATAACAAGAATATGGGTAGTCGTCAATCTCTCCCTCAGAACACCAAAAGCATTCTCACAATCACCCAACCAAACGAAAGGTACATCCTTCCGCGTCAATCTGGTCATCGGCTCAGCAATACGGGAAAAGTCCTTGATGAAGCGCCGATAGTAACCAGCAAGTCCAAGGAAACTCCGAATCTCAGACGCTGACTGCGGAACAGGCCACTCTCTGATGGCCCTGATCTTCTCGGGATCTACTGAGATACCATCTCCAGTCACCACATGCCTGAGAAAAGCAACTCTGTCCAGCCAAAACTCGTACTTCGAAAACTTAGCATACAAATGATGCTTCCTCAAAATCTCTAACACTGTCCTCAAGTGCGATGCATGCTCCTCCTCCGACTTTGAATAGATCAGAATGTCGTCAATAAAGATAACGAAAAACTTATCCAAAAAGTCGTAGAAAATCAGGTTCATCAGATTCATGAAAACTGCGGGTGCATTGGTTACACCGAAGGGCATAACTACAAACTCGTAGTGTCCATACTTCATCCTGAACGCTGTCTTCGGAACATCTCCCTTCTTCACCTTCAGCTGATGATAACCACTCCTCAGATCCAACTTCGAAAACACACTCGAACCTCCAAGCTGATCAAAAATATCATTAATGCGAGGCAATGGGTATTTATTCTTGATGGTCACCGCATTCAACTCCCGATAGTCCACGCACATGCGACGCGAACCATCCTTCTTCTTCACCAGCAGCACCGGTGCTCCCCACGGAGACACACTAGGAATGATATAACCCTTCTGCAAAAGCTCATCCAGCTGCTTCCGCAATTACTCTAACTCAGCGGGTGCCATACGATATGGCGCCTTCGAAATCGGCTGCGCTCCCGGAACAAGATCAATAGAAAATTCTAAAGCTCGATCAGGTGGCAAACCAGACATCTCCTCGGGGAAGACGTCATCGAAATCACGCACCACAGCTGGCTTCTCCTACTCCAACTGCATAGCCACAATCTCCACCGACCTGGCCCGAAACCTGACAGGACCAAGCGAGCTTCTTCCACGACTGAACTCAAATACTGGATGTCCGAGAATCTCGAACACCACCTTCTTCCTCCGACAGTCGATCGTAGCATAGAAGCTCGCAAGCCAATCCATCCCAAGGACCGCATCAAAGTTGATGATGTCGTGGACAATGAAATCAGCGTAAAGCTCATGTCCACAAACCACCAACGAGCAAGAATTTCAACCAAGATGCACCGAGACCATGCCATTCCCTGTAACGATATTCCAACTCTTGGAAAGAGGGGACGTCGACAAGGAATGCTTCTCCACGAAGCTCCTAGAAATAATGCACATCGATGCACCAGAGTCAAAGAGGACTCGTGCAGGAAATGTGCACACCAAAACCATACCTAACAAGCAATTTAACAATCAAACCCTAGTCTAGCAACCAATCATGTTCAAGCAAACAACATAATCCAACAATCAAAACTAGCTAGGAAAGTAACAGCTAGATTGAGGATTACCTGCGATAACATCATCCATAGCCTCGCTCTCCACAGCGGTCATCAGAAAAGCCTGTCTCCTCGGCGGAAAAGCCTGCTGAAAAGCCTGCCCCTGAGGGACAAGAGCTGCTCCACGACCGGCAGGAACAGGCACTCTCTGCTGCAACGGCTGTGCTGCAACAGGTGCCCTCCACAGCTGATTCGCATGCCGACAATCCTTCGCGACATGAGAAGCATCACCACAAACCAAACACTGGCCCAGAAACTTCCTACACTGATCCTTGATGTGGCCAGGCTTGCCGCAGAAATGGCAAGTCTTCAGATTGGGCCCTCCTGGCCTCTTGAACTGAGCTGGCTGATTAGGCTTGAAACCAGGCCTAACCACTACCCTGGCCTGCTCCATAGGCCTCTTCCCAGCACCAGAAACATGTCCTCTCCTCTGACTCAGGTTCAGCTCTTGCCTCCTCGCAGCGACCAGGGCCTTCTGATAAGAGTCCAGATCAGAGGAAGACACAAAACTCTGAAGCTCCAAAGCAAGTCCCTGCAGAAACCTCTGAGCCCTCTCATCAGCATCCTGCACCATCTTCAATGCGAACCGACTCAGCCTAGTGAACTCTTGGTGGTATAGGTCCACCGTCAAGCTCCCTTGCTTCAGATCAATAAAGCGCTGCAGCATCTCCTTCCTAGCAGCCTTCGGAAAGAACTCCTCATCAAACCTGGACTTAAAGGTAGCCCAAGCTATCGGCTCCAACAACATCTTCTCTTCGGCATCCCACCAGTTCCGAGCATTATCCTTGAGTTGCCTCTTCGCCAAATCAACCCACCCAGCCGGTGTGTCTTGGCCATCTTCAAGTTATCCTCAATGTTCCGAATCCACTCATCAGCAGCCAGAGGACCCTCAGACCCATCAAAATATGCGGGACCCAGCTCCCGAAATTGCTTCGCTCCTGGCTCAGAGTGAGGGGCATCCTGGATTGCCCGACCAGCTCGAACAACTAGAGCATTCTGGACTTGCAGGAGCACGCCCTACTGCACCTGCATCATCTGAAGCATCATCCGCATCATCTCTCCATTGGTGGGCTCCCGCTCAGGCTCCTCGTCATGAGGGGGCGCACCACTACCTCCACCACGGGTGAATCGCCTTCCTGCCATCTAATGACACAGAAAACGAAGCAGATTAGACTCATAGCTTATGACTCGGATGTCGAACTTAGTTTATTGGACATTCTAATATTATTATCGTCATTCCGATAATCGTAGTTACAGAAGGGACCTGCATGTGCCACCAACAAAACCTGTCACGCCCCGCTTCCCTGAAATGGAGGCGAGACGTGAAAAGGTCCGCACGGGAGTGGAGCTGTGAAGCCCGAAACCCGATAAGCGTCAATAAAACATAAGCAGGTCCATGTAACCACAAACGGAACAACAATAATAACACAAGGAGAGATATAAATAAAATCTCAAATCTCAGAATTTGTCCAACATGAAAATTAAGTTCAACATCCAGAAAAGCCACCAGGCTAAAAGAAAGAGTCTAAAGGCCCAGAACAAGGCCAACAAAAGGGACAACGTAACAAAGTATTGGTGCCACGCACCGACAACAAAAAATCTAAACAACAACACAAACAGTCTCTACGACTGATCGCCCGTGTCCACGAAGTCCTCGTCAAACACATGCTCAGGCTCGGCGTCTGCAAACACCTCGTCCTCAACAATGAACTCATGCTCAGGATCTAATATGTGTCACCCAAAAGAGTAAAGGGGGCACATGTCAGCAAGTCTAAAAGACTTGGGCAAGGAAACTGAAAAGGAATGCAAACTAGCAACCTAGCAGTTATAGTATGCATGACATGGCAGTTATGGTATGAGTGCACAAGTAAGACATGGTGAAACAATAAGTACAAGAGAACAATTTATCAGGGCATGTGAAGAGTAGCCAAGCTATTAACAATCTCAATCTTTTCACTAGTCACGTTTCACGTTGTTTGTAGATGTTTATGCCTTACAGCTGAACTGTTGGACATTCACGCTGATTGGCCACTTAACACTACCCCAGAACCCAGAGTTTACGCCTTACAACTGCAGTTGCTGATCGGGCAGACTCCCAGTTGAATGGCCGCTTAACTCTTACCCCAAAACCTACGTGTAAACGAGCCAAGGTCCCTGTACACGAGCTCAGTAAATGAGCCAGGGTTGCCCCGCACAAGAGCTCGTTTCCTGGATCACAAACCAGGAGCGTATTTCATTTGACATAGGGGTGCACCTAGCCTCAATCATTTCACAAGGTGTAGCGGAGCTACGCAATCACGGGAACACTTAAAGAATGCAATGACATGACAATTAATTCGCGTACCGTTAATGGAAATTAAACATGACATGGTAGTTGTGCAACATGATAAATGTCGGATCTAGCTTCGTTGTCAAGCTAGTTCCTAAATTTGCGCCTAGGCGAGTATCATTTCGTCGCCTAGTCTCTTTTATGCCTACAACAAGCAAATGGCCTAAGACATGGCCCAAAACCCTAAGTGGCAAGTTTCACTTGCCTAGCACCGAGGATGATGATCAATGAGGCCATCACACAAATGCTAACTACGGAGATGAGATCGCTGCCATGGCAAAACAATATTAGAACAACATCCAACCTAGTTTTATTAGGGTTTCACAAAGACACAATGGGTTATGAAAACATTAAGAGATCGATTTATTACCGTATCGGAGGCGGAAGAACGATGCCGAGCAAGCACGGCAACGGAAGAAACGATCTGAGGAACCTAGGGTTTAGATCTGGAATGGATGGGGAAAATCTGGAGAAATGGGGTTTTGGGGGGTTTTGGGGGGTTTTGGGGGTTTTCCGGCGACCTAGAGGTGGTGGCCGGCCAAAATGGAGAGGGGGAGAGGCTCTTGATGAAGGAGGAGGGCTAGGGTTAGATGGATGATGATTTGGGGAAGAAGGAGGCTCAGGAGAAAAGAAAGAAGAAAAGAAAAACGTTTGGGGTTTAAATAGGAAGTGCTGACGGCTGCCCAGAAATTAGGGTTTCGACACTGATTAGTCAGTCAAAGAGCAACCACTGACCGACTAGTTTGGGAACTAGTCGGTCGGTTGACCAACGCAGACCGACTAAGTCCAAACAGTAACTCCTGGACAAAAATAGGATTTAGATTTAGTCGGTCAAAGAACAACTACTGATCGACTAGTTTCTCATCTAGTCGGTCGATGAACGTTCTTAGACCGACTAAGAATGAATAGTACTTGGTATCAAAAATGACCATAGAGCTAGTCGGTTAAAGAACGATTGCTGACCGACTATTTTGCAACCTAGTCGGTCGACAAATGTTCTTAGACCGACTAACGATAAACAGTAACTCCTGAGTAATTAACAAAGCCAACTAGTCGGTCCATGAAGGTTTGCCGACCGACTAAATCGTCATCTAGTCGGTCGGTTCCCCTTCTTATACCGGCTAACATGCACAGAAAGTTCTGAAATGGAGCGCGAAGCTCCGGAATCGATTCCTAAGACTCCTAGGCTTGATCTAACAATAAGATATGACCGATATGAAGCTCGTCACGAATTACTTACTCCAAAATCGACGATTCTAAGGAAGAAGCTAGAAAATCACGACGAAACGATCGAAAATGAAAGCTACGGAGACGAAAACCACGCATAAGGAGAAAATTCACCAAAACATAATTAATCCTAATACATGAAAACTAGTCGTTACAAGGTTTTAGGCCATGCCTTAGGCCATTTGCTTGTTGTAGGCGTAAAAGAGACTAGGCGGCGAAATGATACTCGTCTAGGCGCAATTTCAGGAACTAGCTTGACAACGAAGCTAGATCCGTCATTTATCATGTTGCATAACTACCATGTCATGTTTAATTTTAATTAACGGTACGCGAATTAATTGTCATCCATGCTATCCATGTTGAATGTCGCATTCGTAGCACACGCTACCATACTTGTGTTTCCTGGCTCGTGTTCCAGAAGCGGGCTACGTGAGTTGGTTGATAGCCAATACCCGATCTACTTGTTTCCGGCTAGGCACCTGCGTTGCAGGCATAACCCTACGCCATACGTGTTAAATACACTTCCTGGCTCGTGATCTAGAAGCGAGCATTCCGTGTTCGGGGTAATGCCCTGGCTCGATACACGTGGAGGGGTAGGGATAAGCGGTCACCTGAGCTTACGAGTTGGCCCGATCAGCCACTCTAGCCAGCAGACGAAATCTCTGTGCACAACTTGTTTACTTGACGTGTTTAATTGACGTGATCACTTGACGTGAACCACTTGACTTGTACTTGTCTGTGTTTTACTTGTGAAACTTGTTATCCATGACATACTTGCTACTTGTACTTCCCTTTACTTGTCACTTCCATACTATACTTGCTATGTCATGCATCATACTATAACTGCTAGGTTGTTGGTTTACCTTACTTTCAGTTTCCTTGCCCAAGTCTTTTAGACTTGCTGACATGTGCCCCTTTACTCTTTTGGGTGACACATGTTAGATCCTGAGCCTGAGTTCATTGTTGAGGACGAGGTGTTTGCGGACGCCGAGCTCGAGCCTGTGTTTAGCGAGGAGTACGTGGACACTGGGGACCAGTCCTAGTGTCTTCGTTGAGCTTTCCCCTTTTGTTTTAGACTGTTTAGTTGTCGGTGCGTGGCACCTATACTTTTTTATGTTTGTCCTTGTTGGCCTTGTTCTGGGCATTTAGACTCTTTCTTTTAGCCTGGTGGCTTTTCTGGAGGTTGAACTTAATTTTATTGTTGGACAAATTCTGAGATTTGAGATTTTATTTCTGTCTCTCCTTGGGTTATTATTGTTGTTCCGTTTGTGGTTACAGGGACCTGCTTATGATTTATTGACGCTTATCGGGTTTGGGGCTTCACAGCTCCACTCTCGTGCGGACCTTTTCACGTCTCGCCTCCATTTTAGGGAAGCGGGGCGTGACAGGTTTTGTTGGTGGCCCATGCAGGTCTCTTCTGTAACTGCGATTGTCGGAATAACGATAATAATATTAGAATGTCCAATAAATTAAGTTCGACATTCGAGTCATAAGCTATGAGTCTAATCTGCTTCGTTTTCTGTGTCATTAGATGGCAGGAAGGCGATTTACCCGAGGTGGAGGTAGTGGTGCGCCCCCTCATGATGAGGAGCCTTAGCGGGAACCCACCAATGGGGAGATGATGCGGATGATGCTTCAGATGATGCAGGTGCAGCAGGGCGTGCTCCTGTAAGTCCAGAATGCTCCAGTTGTTCGAGCTGGTCGGGCAATCCAGGATGCCCCTCGCTCCGAGCCGGGAGCGAAGCAATTTCAGGAGCTGGGTCCCGTATATTTTGATGGGTCTGAGAGTCCTCTGGCTGCCGATGAGTGGATTCGGAACATAGAGGATAACTTGAAGATGGCCAAGATCACCCCGGCTGGATGGGTTGATTTGGCGATGAGGCAACTCAAGGATAATGCTCGGAACTGGGGGGATGCGGAAGAGAAGATGCTGGTGGAGCCGATAGCTTGGGCTACGTTTAAGTCCAGGTTTGATGAGGAGTTCTTTTCGAAGGCTGCTAGGAAGGAGATGCTGCAGCGCTTTATTGATCTGAAGCAAGGGAGCTTGACCGTGGACCTGTACCACCAAGAGTTCACTAGGCTGAGTCGGTTCACACCGAAGATGGTGCAGGATGCTGATGAGAGGGCTCAGAGGTTCCTGCAGGGACTTGCTTTGGAGCTTCAGAGTTTTGTGTCTTCATCTGATCTGGACTCTTATCAGAAGGTTCTGGTCGCTGTGAGGAGGCAGGAGCTGAACCTGAGCCAGAGGAGGGGACATGTTTCTGGTGCTGGGAAGAGGCCTATGGAGCAGGCCAGGGCGGTGGTTAGGCCTGGTTTCAAGCCTAATCAGCCAGCTCAGTTCAAGAGGCCAGGAGGGCCTATTCTGAAGACTTGCCATTTCTGCGGCAAGATCGGGCATGTCAAGGATCAGTGTAGGAGATTCATGGGCCAATGTGTTGTCTGTGGAGATCCTACCCATACCATGAAGGATTGTCCGAGGTCGAAGCAGCCTTGGAGAGCACCTGTTGCAGCATAGTCGTTGCAGCAGAGAGCGTCTGTTCCTGTTGGACGTGGAGCAGCTCTTATTCCACAGAGGGCTTTTCCACAGGCTTTTCCGCCGAGGAGGCAGGCTTTTCTGATGACCGCTGTGGAGAGCGAGGCTGTGGATGAGGTTATCGTAGGTGGTCCTCAATCTAGCTGTTACTTTTCTAGCTAGTTTTGATTGTTAGATTATGTTGTTTGCTTGAACATGATTGTTTGCTAGACTAGGGTTTGATTGTTAAATTGCTTGTTAGGTGTGGTTTTGGTGTGCACATTTCATGCACGAGTTCTCTTTGACTCCGGTGCATCGATGTGCATTATTTCTCGGAGCTTCGTGGAGAAGCATTCCTTGTCAATGTCCCCTCTTTCCAAGAGTTGGAATATCGTTACAGGGAATGGCATAGTCTCGGTGCATCATGGTTGCAATTCTTGCTCATTAGTGGTTTGTGGACATGAGCTTTACGCTGATTTCATTGTCCACGACATCATCAACTATGATGCGGTCCTTGGGATGGATTGGCTTGCGAGCTTCTATGCTACGATCGACTGTCAGAGGAAGAAGGTGGTGTTCAAGATTCTCAGACATCCAGTGTTCGAGTTCAGCCTGGGTAGCAGTTCGCTCGGTCCGGTCAGATTTCGGGCCAGGCTGGTGGAGGTTGTGGCTATGCAGATGGAGCTGGAGAGGCCAGCGGTTGTGCGGGACTTTGATGATGTCTTTCCCGAGGAGATGTCTGGTTTGCCACCTGATCGAGCTCTAGAATTTTCTATTGATCTTGTTCCGGGAGCGCAACCGATTTCGAAGGCGCCATATCGTATGGCACCCGCTGAGTTGGAGGAATTGCGGAAGCAGCTGGATGAGCTTTTACAGAAGGGTTATATCTACCCTAGTGTGTCTCCGTGGGGAGCACAGGTGCTGCTAGTGAAGAAGAAGGATGGTTCGCGTCGCATGTGCGTGGACTATCGGGAGCTGAATGCGGTGACCATCAAGAATAAATACCCGTTGCCTCGCATTGATGATATTTTTGATCAGCTTGGAGGTTCGAGGGTGTTTTCGAAGTTGGATCTGAGGAGTGGTTACCATCAGTTGAAGGTGAAGAAGGAAGATGTTCCGAAGACAGCATTCAGGACGAAGTATGGACACTACGAGTTTGTGGTTATGCCTTTCGGTGTAACCAATGCACCCGCAGTTTTCATGAATCTGATGAATCTGATCTTCTACAACTTTTTAGATAAGTTTTTCGTTATCTTTATTGACGACATTCTGATCTATTCAAAGTCGGAGGAGGAGCATGCCTCGCACTTGAGGACGGTGTTGGAGATTTTGAGGAAGCATCGGTTGTATGCTAAGTTTTCGAAGTGCGAGTTTTGGCTGGACAGAGTTGCTTTTCTCGGGCATGTGGTGACTGGAGATGGTATTTCAGTGGATCCCGAGAAGATCAGGGCCATCAGAGAGTGGCCTGTTCCGCAGTCAGTGTCTGAGATTCGGTGTTTCCTTGGGCTTGCTGGTTACTATCGGCGCTTCATTAAGGACTTTTCCCATATTGCTGAGCCGATGACCAGATTGACGCGGAAGGATGTACCTTTTGTTTGGTCGGGTGATTGTGAGAATGCTTTTGGTGTTCTGAGGAAGAGATTGACGACTGCCCTTATTCTTGTTGTGCCTGATCGCAGCGGTGGATTTGAGATCTTTTGCGATGCTTCTGGCAAGGGTCTCGGTTGTGTGTTGCATCAGCACGGGCATGTTATGGCGTATGCTTCGCGTCAGCTCAAGACTCATGAGAAGAATTACCCGACGCACGATTTGGAGTTGGCTACCGTCGTGTTTGCGCTCAAGATTTGGAGGCACTTCCTGCTGAGTGAGAAAGTGAAGATCTTCACCGATCACAAAAGCTTGAAGTATATTTTTACTCAGAAGGAGCTCAACATGCGACAGCGTCGATGGTTGGAGCTCATGGCAGATTATGAGATTGATTTGCAGTATCACCCGGGCAAGGTGAATGTGGTTCCGGATGCGCTGAGTAGGCTTCCAGTGGAAATGATTTTGACCTCGCAGTGGAGATTGCAGCAGGATTTTTGTGAGTCTGGTGTGGAGATTGTTCTTCCTGAAGAGGCTTCTTCGTTGATGTGTATGCAGATACAGTCGACGATTGTGGATCGGATCAAGGCTGGCCATGCTGAGGATCCGAAGCTGGTGAAGATTCGGGAGCAGGTGGAAGCCGGTTTACGGACTGACTTTTTGATTCATGAGGATGGCTCGCTGAGGTTTGGAGCTAGGTTGTGTGTGCCAGCTGGGGATATTAGAGAGGAGTTGATGGTGGAGGCACACAGTTCGCCGTATTCTTTGCATCCTGGTGGGACCAAGATGTACCAGGATCTTCGTCTGAACTATTGGTGGCATGGCATGAAGAGGAGTGTGGCTCGGAGTGTAGCCAAGTGCTTGGTTTGCCAGCAAGTGAAGGTGGAGCATCGGCGTACGGCAGGGTTGCTACAACTGCTTCCGATTCCGGAGTGGAAATGGCAACACATCACTATGGATTTCGTGACTGGACTACCTCGGAGTCCGAAGTAGAATGACATGATTTGGGTGATCGTAGATTGATTGACCAAATCCGCGCACTTTATTCCATTCAGAGTGGGACAGTCCACTGAGACGCTAGCGAGGAGATATATGGAGGTAAATTCTTTTATTCTCCGTTTTTATTTCCTTTTCCTAGTTTAGATAATGATGTAACGTGAATCGTGCAGGAGGTCGTACGACTTCACGGAGTCCCCGTGAGCATCGTGTCGGACAGAGACACGAGGTTCACATCTCAGTTCTGGCAGAGTTTGCATAAGAGTTTGGGTACGCGTCTGAGTTTCAGCACGGCGTACCATCCGCAGACGGATGGCCAGTCCGAGAGGACGATTCAGATCTTGGAGGACATACTGAGGGCGTGCATGTTGGATTTCAAGGGTTCGTGGGAGGACCATCTACATCTGGTAGAGTTTTCTTACAACAACAGCATCCAGGCGAGTATTGACAAGGCGCCTTTTGCCGCGCTGTATGGGAGGAAATGTCGATCGCCATTGAGTTGGGATGACGTTGGTGATCGGGAGCTGTTGGGACATGAGATGATTGTGGAGGCTGTGGATGTTGTCAGGAACATTCGGGAGAGGTTGAGGATTGCTTAGGACCGTTTTAAGCATTGGGCGGATGCTAAATGTCGTCCTTTGGAGTTTCAGCCGGGCGACCATGTGTTCTTGAAGATTTCCTCGAATCGTGGTGTGATTCGCTTTGGGAAGCGAGGGAAGTTGAGCCCGCGATACATTGGACCGTTTGACATTCTGGAGAAAGTTGGTGAGGTAGCCTACCGCTTAGCCTTACCGACATCTTTGGAAGGAGTTCACAATGTTTTCCATGTGTCGCAGCTTCGTCGTTACATTAGCGATCTATCTCATGCTGTGGATTTCTCGGAGATTACCGTTCGCCCTGATATGACGCATGACCAGCAGCCAGTGCAGATTCTGGACAGGCGTCAGAAGTCACTTCGAAACAAGGTTGTCAATCTTGTGAGGGTGATGTGGCGACACGGCTCGCCTGGAGAGTCTACTTAGGAGAATGAGGATGAGATGCGAGAGCGTTTCCCACTTTTGTTTCCGGACACGTGAGTGTTGGAAAATTCCGAGGAAGGAATTTTTCTTAAGTTGGGGAGGATGTAACGACTGGTTTTCATGTATCTGGATTATATTATATATATATGTTTTGGTGGATTTTCTCCTCATGTGTGGTTTTCTCTCCGTAGCTTTCATTTTCGATCGTTTCGTCGTGATTTTCTAGCTTCTTCCTTAGAATCGTCGATTTTGGAGTAAGTCATTCGTGACGGGCTTCATATCAGTCATATCTTATTGTTAGATCAAGCCTAGGAGTCTTAGGAATCGATCCCGGAGCTTTGCGCTCCATTTCGGAACTTTTTGTGCACGTTAGCCGGTATAAGAAGGGGAACCGACCGACTAGATGACGATTTAGTCGGTCGGTAAACCTTCATGGACCGACTAGTTCATTGAATCAATTGTACAGGAGTTACTGTTTATCGTTAGTCGGTCTAAGAACGTTTGTCGACCGACTAGGTTGCAAACTTGTCGGTCAGCAATCGTTCTTTAACTGACTAGCTCTATGATTATTTTGATACCAAGTACTATTCATTCTTAGTTGGTCTAAGAACGTTCGTCGACCGACTAGATGAGAAACTAGTCGGTCAGTAGTTGTTCTTTGACCGACTAAATCTAAATCATATTTTTGTACATGAGTTACTGTTTACACTTAGTCGGTCTGCGTTGGTCAACCGACCGACTAGTTCCCAAACTAGTCGGTCAGAGGTTGCTCTTTGACCGACTAATCCGTGTTAAAACCCTAATTTCTGGGCAGCCGCCAGCCCTTCCTATTTAAACCCCACCCACGATTTCTTTCATCCCTCTTTCATTCTCTTGAGCCATTTTCTCCCCCAAATCACCCTCCAACATTTCCCCAAGCCATTCCTTCCTCCCTTGGAGCTTCCCTCTCCATTTAGGCCAGCCACCACCTCTAGGTCACCGGAAAACGCCCAAAAATCCCCAAAACCCCATTTCTCCATATTTCTCCATCCATTCCAGATCTGAACCCTAGTTCCCCGGATCGCTTCTTCCGTCGTCGTGCTTGCTCGACATCGTTCTTCTGCTTCCTAAGGTAGTGATCGATCCTTTGATGTTCTCATAACCCGTTTTGTGATTTTTGTGAAACCCTAATAAAACTAGGTTGGATGTTGTTCTAATGTTGTTTTGCCATGGCAGCGACCTCTTCCCCGTAGATTAGCGTCCGTGAGACGAACCTTCGTGATCGTCATCCTCGGTGCTAGGCAAGTGAAACTTGCCACTTAGGGTTTTAGGCCATGACTTAGGCCATTTGCTTGTTGTAGGCGTAAAAGAGACTAGGCGGCGAAATGATACTCGTCTAGGCGCAATTTCAGGAACTAGCTTGACAACGAAGCTAGATCCGTCATTTATCATGTTGCATAACTACCATGTCATGTTTAATTTTAATTAACGGTACGCGAATTAATTGTCATCCATGATATCCATGTTGAATGTCGCATTCGTAGCACACGCTACCATACTTGTGTTTCCGGGCTCGTGTTCCAGAAGCGGGCTACGTGGGTTGGTTGATAGCCAATGCCCGATCTACTTGTTTCCAGCTAGGCACCTGTGTTGCAGGTATAACCCTACGCCATACGTGTTAAATACACTTCCTGGCTCGTGATCTAGAAGCGAGCATTCTGTGTTCGGGGTAATGCCCTGGCTCGATACACGTGGAGGGGTAGGGATAAGCGGTCACCTGAGCTTACGAGTTGGCCCGATCAGCCACTCTAGCCAGTAGACGAAATCTCTGTGCACAACTTGTTTACTTGACGTGTTTACTTGACGTGATCACTTGACGTGAACCACTTGACTTGTACTTGTCTGTGTTTTACTTGTGAAACTTGTTATCCATGACATACTTGCTACTTGTACTTCCGTTTACTTGTCACTTCCATACTATACTTGCTATGTCATGCATCATACTATAACTGCTAGGTTGTTAGTTTACCTTACTTTCAGTTTCCTTGCCCAAGTCTTTTAGACTTGCTGACATGTGCCCCTTTACTCTTTTGGGTGACACATGTTAGATCATGAGCCTGAGTTCATTGTTGAGGACGAGGTGTTTACGGACGCCGAGCCCGAGCCTGTGTTTGGCGAGGAGTACGTGGACATTGGGGACCAGTCCTAGTGTCTTCGTTGAGCTTTCCCCTTTTGTTTTAGACTGTTTAGTTGTCGGTGCGTGGCACCTATACTTTGTTATGTTTGTCCTTGTTGGCCTTGTTCTGGGCCTTTAGACTCTTTCTTTTAGCCTGGTGACTTTTCTGGATGTTGAAATTAATTTTAATGTTGGACAAATTCTGAGATTTGAGATTTTATTTCTGTCTCTCCTTGTGTTATTATAGTTGTTCCGTTTGTGGTTACAGGGACCTGCTTATGTTTTATTGACGCTTATCAGGTTTGGGGCTTCACAGCTCCACTCTCGTGCGGACCTTTTCACGTCTCGCCTCCATTTTAGGGAAGCGGGCCGTGACAACCCAACAGCATATTCAACCCATCACCTTCCTCTCAGCCTCGCCGCCCTTCACCAACGAACTCTAGCCAATCGAACCAAGTTGTCGTGTTTTCCACCCCCTCCTTTCAACCTCTCCACCTTCAGCCTCCCCGCAAACATCTTCATTACCGCACTCTCCCAGTCACAACATCGCCACTCCAAGCCATCGCACCCTCAAAACCCAGTCGTCGACGTTCATCCGTCCCTCGATAATGCCCCTGCCCCTCACAGTCGCCACTCCGACCACTGCGCCACCCCGACCAGCCCCACAAAGCCCCACCGCCATTATCCCCTGCTCTACAAAATAGAGCAACCCAATTCTCCGACTTCCTCTCCTCCAGCAGACCTGCATCCCTCTCCCAACTCCCAATGCCCATAATGACTCTGATCACCCTCCTCAAACCAACTCTCAGCCTCGCCTTTCAACTTCATCTCCAAGGCACCCACGGCGGTAACCCCTGCCTCTCGCCACGGCCTGCCACCATCAACTTCATCGTCGAACCCCATCGACAGCAGCACCCCAATCATCCCCTCCGGAGCTACCTGTGCTTCGGTGCCACCGCCGCTGAACGCCTTCAACGCCGGACCACCCAGTCACCGACCGTCGCCTCGCCTGCGAGAACAACGAGAGGGTTGCGTGCGTAAGTTTTATTTATACCTGTTATATGTTATAACATATATAATTATATAACTTGTTATGTGTGTGTTAGTGATGGAATAGAGTGCAGTATTAGTTCATATATGTAGCATTAAATATTACTGTATTTTGCTTAGAATATAACTTACAGTTAATTATTGTCTTGGATAAGGTTTATATATACAGTAATAGGCTAAGGTTGGATGATGTGAACAATATGTTAATACATAATAGTGCATATAAATATAAATGTAGTTCTAATGGTTGTTGAGATTCTTTTAGCTTGATATTGAAACCTGTTGATGCAGATGTATTACATCTCATTGTGCCTTTCATGGACAGTCAGAATCGCATCGTTTCAGGCAAGTATAGTATTTGCTGTCAATTTTTGAAGTTACGCGTAATTACTGCCCAACACGTATTTGGACCATTTTGAGAACATTGCATGTGTACGCTTTTTCTAAAGCACTCGTGACTTAAAAGAAATCCCGCATAATAAACTTATCACGTCTACCTTCAGTAGTTTTGTTGTGTTGTGATGTTGCTGCGAAAGATATTGTTTCCATACTAAAAATACTTCATAATGCTCTTCTTGTTTGTTATGCTATTGTTCGGATTAACTACCCCTAATGAAATGTGATACTGGGCCATCGGGGCATATAGAGACTATTGGGCCCTTGGGGGAATTTACGGAATATTGAGCCCTTAAGGGCATACATTGAACTGAACAGACACACAGTGACACATTGGGTTGGGGTAGTCCATTGTAGGAGAGTGCAGAATTCGGGATTTCACCCCACCAGTAACTTCGACCGTCACCCGGATGGGGTCGGTGAGTACAGAGCCAGGGATAGCTCTTGTTGGTTTGGGTGTAATTGTTGTTTCTTCTGCCCTAAGACAATGGGCTTCTCACTAGATTAGAAGATTGAATGCTGCACCATTTATTCCTATTGTCGATATTATAAATGTGTAACCTGCTAACTTTTCTTATCATGCTTACCATGCATTACTTGCACACTACTCTTTATATGCTCACCACTTGCATACCACATTTTGCCATGTTTACTATACACACTACACCTTGCCATGTTTGTTACCTTGCACTCTACACTTTGCCTGCTCACTACTTTGCATGTTACACATTGCATGCTCACCACTTTGTACACTGACCTTGCTATACCCGCATGTTTTCTTATGCTGACATACTTTTCTAATTGTGCACCATTGTGTTTTCCTCACTTTTAAAAGCTTCTAAAGTATATTCTTATCTTGCTAAAAGTCCATTTGTTTCTAACGTTTTAAATCTTGCTGAGCGACCCTTGCTGATGTATATTTTCCTGTTGTCTATCTTGTGAAAAAATAAACATTAGGTTCTGAGAAAAATTTTGCAGTGGAGCATATTCTGAGACTGAGCTAGTGGCCAGGAGTACCAAGATACTGAGATCCACCGCTGAGGAACGATGGGCTCTTGCAGCGACACAATAAATTAATATATGTATTGTATTTCATTCAGGGTATTTCCTTTTGTATAACTGTTTGTAGCGGCCATGCTAGGCCTTAATTTATTTGTGTACTCGTAATCTGGACTTGAAGTTGTAATGATAATATTTGTAGTGTTCTGATATTCGCAAGCAAGAAACTGCCATGCTTTTTACACAAACGCTTATTGTGATTAAGTCAAAGAAGAAAGGAAAAATAAGTACTTCTTCTTTACTTTAAGCACATGCGGACCCGCTCACGTCCTTGCTTCGAAGTATAATGGGAAGCGGGGTGTGACAGAAGTGCGACCAGAAGCAGGTGTGGATAGTGTGACTGTGGACTAAGGATTGGTATGAATGAGAGGGGTGGAGTCCATAGGTGCAGAGATAGTGGTGGTAGGGACAGTGGAGTCGGTAGGCTCGGTACCGACAAGCTCAGAATATATGGGATCTAGTGTAGGCTCAGGAGCACTAGATATAGAAATGCCCTCAGATACGGGCAATAATATTGATGGTGCAGTGATCTCGAGGCTAGAAGTGTGGACTACCCCTGAACTCTCAGCTGGAGTAGTGGAAGGTGTGGTGGTGGTGGGATCACTGACAGAAGTGGGGACAGAAGTGGTTGCTAACGATGCAGAAGTGGTGGGGATGGCTGCTCTCTCACGATCCTCCTCGGTGCTAAGCTCCTAATCATCCTCACACTCCTCAACGAGTGGTCCTTTAGGCTCCAGGCCATGTATGGGTGGGATAGGGAGCATGTCGGGAAGTAGCCTGTCTAAGTGGACATGCTTAACACATGTAAGGTCAGGGCGTGATAGGGCCATGTGATGCTCATGCTGGGGGCCTAAGAGGTAGATCCAATGGTGCTCACCATGGGGCCTGACGATCTACATGCAAGCAAGCACATCGGTAGTTAGTGTGGTGGGCCCGATGGCAGCCAAGTGATCGACAGCAAGGTCTAGGTCAAGCATGAGGGCGTAGAAAGTGAGGAAACCGCCACAACAAATCTTCATGGCAGAGGTGGAAGTGAGAATCAGGCAGCTGCATAGCCAACATGCCGTGTCTGATAGGAGGTAGGGTCGAAGTGTGCCATTATCGGCCCGTTTGACGAGTCTGGTCATCCCACTAAGATGTATAAGCTCGTGATATTAGATGGTACAAACCTCAGGCCTAGAAAAGATAGTCGCAGCGAGGTGGCACTGAGCATAACCTAGATATGAGTGAATGATAGATGAGGACTTCACCCTACTAGGGCTGAAATGTGGGAGGCCGTCTATCCGTCTTCGGAAGCTCTTGGCACTAAAGGATGGGAGCTCTGTGTTGGGTGCAAGGCCTGAGAAGGATCTGGGATGGGTGGAAAGCTGAAGAAAGCTCGGATCATGGCGAAGGTGACGACAACATCACGGTCAAAGAGTCTGAATCTAATTCCCTGGCCTGTCCATACAATGAGCTCATCGCCTCGTAGGTGAGGCAACATAGGTGGTGGTGGTCATATGCAAGAAGTGCTCCCAACCTATGGCCTGGTAAAGGCACGGACCCCCTAAGAATTCTAGACTCTTGAGGGCTGGGATGTCTACGAATCTAGTTGGGACGATGGGGCATCAGGAACTGATCGCGAATCTCTCGCGGTGCACATCGTTTTTTAAGACAATGTCATATGTCTTCAGAGTCTCCTGGGGTAGCTGAGGTGGGGGTGGGGGAGCGGATGTGGGAATGGGAATGGAGGCAGTAGCCCTTGGTACCTCTAGTGCGAGTGGTGTAAGGGATGGGGAGCATGAGGGTGGTGGTGAGGGGGATAAAGATGGTTGATGGCGTGTCTGGTGAGAAGAGGAAGCACCGGAGTCATCGACTTTCCTCTTCTTTGTCGGGGGCTTCCTACTCCCCACTGTCCTCGATGGCATAGTGAGTGTAGCATGCAAACAGATGCAAACACAAGATATAGATATGTAAAATATAGATAGGAACGAGTGTACCCAATCTCGTGGAGTGTGGTGATCGCAGCGAAACTGTGAGCCCATTGCCTCCAGGTGAATCTTTCCCCAAGCTTGTCCTAATCGGTGAAAGTGATTCAAACCCAAGCATTGCCTCTTAATGCTTCGAATGTACCTGCAGTAGATTAGAAGAAAAGTACTAGTATCAGATTTAGAAAATTAATGGGGTTTAGGGTTCAAATTAAGAAATAAACCGATTTTAGGGTTGAATTAAAGAATGAGAGAGAGGGAGAGATGTAGGGAGATAGAGGGGAGAGATGGTGGTGGAATGGAGTGGGGGGAGGGGTCAGACTGAGTGGGATGCGGTGGCACTTGGGCGGTGAGTGTGGTGATCGAGGAAAGAGACGATTGAGTGAGGGAGGGTTTGAGAGAGAAGCAAGGTGGCACGTTGGCTGAGGAATTAATTGAGGGAATTATGAGTGGGGTCGGTTCGATTATATATGGGGCCAACCGAGATAGGGCTGCTCGGTCAGTCCCGTTACAGTTTCAAAAATAATGGGCCCTCTGCTTTAAGTTGATGCTCGGTCGAGCAGCTCAGGCTGCTCGATCGAGCTGAATATAAAATTTAAAAAGATTAATCTCCAAATCTGTTGCCTTGCTAGTCAATCGAGCTTCTTACTTAGCTCAGTCGAGTTGAAACGTTGCTACACTGAGCTTGACTGAGTACTATAATTACTTGGTCGAGTCGAATTAATTCCAGAGTGACGTTTTCAGCGCATTTATGTTTGCGCCTAAGCTCGACCGAGTACTGAAGCTACTCGGTCAAGTCGAGTTGGTCATCGAACGCCTATTGTAGCTCCCTCATTTAGCCGCTCCGAGCTCGACCAAGCACTGTGTCTGCTCGTCGAGTAGCTTTCCCTCGATCTTCAATATATTTATAGCTCATTTCCTTTTCTCCTTTCGGTTTCTTCTCTGTTCCTTCATCGTTTTAAGCTCTCCCTTCATTGGTCACCTGGACAAGATAGAATGCGTCAGAATTTTTTGTAATTTTTATAATTTATAGTTTTATAATGAACTAAAAACATTTTTTATTTGGGTTTTTAGGTAGAATGAAGAACTAAATAAGAAATAAAACTAAAAATAAAGAAAAATTCAGGTTGCCTCACGAAAAGATCTTGTTTAAAGTCGTAAGCTCAACTTCCTATGATCTTCAATGATGATCTGTGATGTTTGGTGCATATGATATGCGCTTATCGTATTTTTCGATGAGGCCATGTGGTGGGAGTTGGTTCACCTCGCTTCGTGGGTCTTTAGAAATTGTAAAGATCATGGCCTCTGGTTGTTGTTGATAAAGTGGTATATCGGGTAGCTCCTTGTCCAAGACCTTTAAGTAGGCAGCCAATGTCTTATCATGTATGACGTCGTCGTCATCGTCTATGCCCTTCCTCATAGGATCTCTTGCAATCTCCTCCTTGGCATATTCTTCGGCAGCTTCATCCTCTAATAGCTTAAGATAGCTAGCATCTTTGCACGAGAAGCACTCCTTCATCAGCTTTTGTAGATGGAATTCGATCTCTATATTTCCAATATTCAAAGATAATGTCCGTTAACGGACGTCGATAAAAACTCCAGCTGTGTCCATGAAAGGACGTCCTAAGATGATTTGAGAACTCCCCTTCTCAGGCATGTCCATAATAATGTAGTCTACAGGCATACTAATTCCTCCCGGTGTTTGTAGGATGACGTCTCGTACGATGCCGACTAGGTAGTTGACAGATTGGTCTGCCAACTGTATGCTCATGCCCGTGCACTTTAGCTTCGTTCCTGTATGTAACCTCTTGAAGAGGAGAGCAGCATCAAGCTAATTCTTTCCCCCAAGCACTCTATCGATGGGGATGCCGCCTATGGCATCGTACAGCTCTTGAGATCGGGCAATTTCTTTGGTAGAGTGTTCTTAAGGACCGAAGTATAACTGTCCACTAATTTTACTGCTTCTTGTTTTCTCTTCCCCGCTATCAAATCTTTCAAAAACTTTGCATATATGGGGACCTTTGTAAGCGCATCCATGAACGGAATGTTCAAGTGAACACCCTTAAGAAGCTCTATAAATTTGGTATATTTCTTCTCAAGCTTTGCCATGGCTAATCTTTGCAGATAAGGAGGTGGATGACGGTTTCCCTTGTCTTTGTTGGCATCATTTGGCATAGATTTTTCAGAAAATGGAATATCTGTCGGTGCCGTGGTAATATGAAAAGCTAGTACAGTAGGTGTGATACGCTCCGATTTAACTCTGGAAACTTACCGCAAGTGCACGGTGTCAATGCTTTGTAATATAGAAAATGTCGAACCCATAGGGAGGCAAATGCTTTTATAGTTTTGGATATATTCAAAGTCTCAGAACCATGCTAGTTTGGCGTACTCAGAATGAATGTCACGAATGGTTACTATCTCAATTAACAATATGATGAAAACTATGGCAATAGGAGTTACCACTAGGATCGTCGGATATCAGTGCTAGGCTACAATTTCTATGTTGAATTGGCTTTATTATGGCGATATTATCGCATTTAAAATGTAGAACTCGTGGCCAACCACCATTGTGATACTCGTCTAACATATCTCGTACTCACCCCACCACTGTGGATGGCCTTACACACGATCCGTGCATTATGAATGACAATTATTCTCAATCTCTACTCACGCCACCACTGTGGGTGAGAGCTTCGATCTATAATTTGATGGCTCTCATTGATGCTACTTCCATAGGTCATCAATTAGTAATATAGGACGCCAGTGGAAACCATCAAAAGTGCATGCCACTACCGTGGATCACAAACTCTAATTGAATTCACTAATGGGCCGAATTAAGTTCATAGGATACCCGTCCAAGGTGTGTGCCACTCCCGTAGATCATAAACCCTACATGAAATCTCCTACAAACTTGGCTGAATCAACCAAAATACATCACTTTTATACCAAAAACAGAAAAATCTTAACTTTGCATCTAAATCCTAAGATCCTCGGGCTAATCCATTAGCCCTAGAAACGACAACTCATAAATCATAGCGACACCAACAAAAGCGTTTAGAATAGCAATAGAAATCATGATCACAATAAAATACATCGAAATAAGCATAGAGAGATGAGAGATCGTTACCAAAGCATCGAAGACGAACAAACAATCAAAAAGAATTAAAATCAAGATATTCCAAGCAATTACAATAATAAAAATATCAACTTGTCTTCAAAACAATAGCGATGGCTTAAGAACTCTCAAAGAAAAACTAAGAACTTCTAAGAAATAAAATCTGAATTGCCTCCTTTTAAAACTAGGGTAAAAACCATGCTTAAATACAATGGGCATGGATCCCACAAAAATCTGGAGAAAGGGCTTATTGGGCCCCTAATTTGTTGGGCTTCGGTGCCCTACTCGGTCGAGTCACGACACTGCTTGGTCGAGTGGTGACACGGTCAGTCGCTTCTCCTTTCTTGGTTTAGCTTCAGATATGAGCAGCTCAATCGAGTGATTGACATGCTTGGTCGAGTCACTCAGGATGCTTCTTTAGGCTCAAATTGCTGCTTCTAAAATAAATTCTGCTCGGCTAAGTAGTTGAAGTACTCGGCCGAGCACTGGTCTACTCGGTCGAGCTACAGTAAGTTGAGGATGCCTTTGAAAATCTTCATTATGATCGGGCTTCAGCTCCACCGAGTGGCTGAAGTGATTGGTCGAGTCACTCTTGGGCTCTCCTACTTCGACTAGGAATTGGGATTGAATTGTAATTGGCCGAGTTGAGCTGACCAAGTAACTTTCTTACTCGACTGAGTGGCATGTGCATATTAGCTGGAGGAGCTCCTATTTTGCATTGAAGGTCAGCTTGGTCAAGTGCTATGCACTCGATCGAGTGGTCTGGGAAAATCAGTATATAAGCTTCTTTCTCTCTTTCTCTCTTTCTCTTCTCTTCTCCTCTAATCTTCTTCTCCATCTCGTCGAACACCTATTAAACCTTGCCATAGGCGCTCCAGATAGCTCGGATGTGTCCATAGGCTAAAATTGCTCCAAATCACTCCAAAGGTCCTGAAAGTCCACAATTCCAAACGAAAATCGAATATAACATGAATAGCATGATAATATATATAAAAATGAACTTTGGGTGGCAAACATGCCATGAAAACATGCGGTAAAACATGGAAAATATGGACACATCAAGGTAAAGCCTCCTTCTCTTTAGTGGCGGATGGCTCATCTATAACTCTCTCCTCGTTCTCTACAACAATAGGCTTAGAAGTAGCAGTATCTTCCTTTTGTATATGCATCGATGATTGTTGATCCATATTCTTAGAGACCGATACTATCACAGCATCGGTACTCTTTCCTCCTCTAGTCATAACTGCCACATCTGCATTAACTTGCCCTCTTGGATGTGGCTCGTGTTGAGATGGAAATCTCCCTTGAGCCTTCATAAATTAAGTCATTTGCACCAAAAGGTTATCGATGATGGTCGAAAGTTGTCTTTGTGTTGCTGATAATTCTGAATTGAGCTTCGTTTTGGCGCTCATAAAGGCATCTAATGTCACCTCCACGTTAGGTTTTTGTGTCGCCAGTTGTTGGTATTGTTGTTATTGTTGGTATGGTTGGCGATTAAAATATCTCGGTGGTCTATAGGTCCCAGATGGCCTGAATTCGTAATGTTGCTATTGTGGAGGTGGTGCTTGTTGTGGAGGCAACTATAGTGGCCTCGGTTGAGATGGTGGTTGTATGGCTCTGTTGGCGTTGCTATAGGAGAATTCAAGATGTGATTTCCACGTCGAATTTGATCACTGAGGTCCAGGATTTCTCCTTTCATCCGCTATATAATTGACTTGCTCTGCTGGTATGCCCGTTCCTTCACGTGACCCTTCTATCATAGTATACCCTTGTTCGGCGTAGTCTTCATATGTAGCATATACCGGGGCCTTGGAAGTAGTTGGAATAGTATCCAACCTTTTCTCAATTCTTGCAACTTGCTTGCTAAGGGTCTCAAGTTTCATATCAAGATGTGTAACCACCTTTATTCCAGGACCGGTGCATGTAAGTGTTGAACGATCATCGCTCCATTGTTGATTGTTGGAGCACATCTGCTCCAAAAGTGACGTGTCCTCCTCAAGTAGCTTAGCCAATAGTGCGCCTTGTGCAGAGGCGTCAATGATCATCTTTGTATCAGGCTTGAGGCCATTATAGAAACTTTGAATAAGATCCCAATCCAAAACACCATGGTGTGGGCACTGGTGCTGAAGATCTTTGAAGTGTTCCTAAGCTTCATAAAGTGATTCTTGTGGGAGTTGTTAAAAAGATGTGATGCCGCTCCTAATCCTCACCTTCTTGGACGGTGTATAATATTTGTTCACAAATGCTTGGGCTAACTGCTCCCAAGTCTTGAAAGTATTGGTAGGATGCACCCTCAATCAATATGCTGCTTTGTCCCAAAGAGTGAACGATAAAAAACAAAGTTTGATAGCATCTTCACTTCGGTCTTTCATCTGAAAGATATCACATTTTGCTTGGAACAGGTCAAGGTGATGGTTTGGTTTCTCGTTCGGGAGCCCATGCAGTGGATCACACTGTATTAATTAGATCAATCCAGTTTTTAGCTCAAAATTGCCCGTCGCCAGTTGCGGTCTCAAGATGGAAGATATGCTGAATGGATTAGGCTTCATATGGTCTTGAATGTTGCAGGTGGTGTAGGAGAAAGAGGAGTCTCTGCCATTTGATCTTGTAAGATTTGGTTCCTCCTGTCTGCTCTGAGCTGTCTCGACCTTCAATCTCTAGATCGTCGGATCCCCCAAGGCCAGTGTTCATGCACAAGAAACAAACTCAGAGAAGATGTCAGTAGTAAAGGGAAAAAGAATATAAATATGGATATATAAGAGATGGTAAGAGTAACTAACAAGTTCTTCAACAAAGAAAATAACCCAAGAAAAAAATGTTTGCCTTATTGGCGACGGGGCCAAAAGCTTGATGCGCTCTAGATTTAACTCCGAAAACTTACCGCAGGTGCCCTGTGTCAATGCTTTGTAGTATAGAAAAATGTCAAACTTACAGGAAGGCAGATGCTTATAAAGTCTTGGGTCTATTCAAAGTCTCAAAACAATGCTAGTTTGGCATACCCAGAAAGATTGTCACGAATGGTTACTATCTCAATTAGCAATAGAATAAAAACTAGGGCAATAGGAGTCACCACTTGGATCGGGATGTCAGTGCTAGGTTACAATTTCTACGTTGAATTGGCTTATTAGGGCGAGATTGTCACATCTAAAATGTAAAACTCATGGCCAACTATCGTTGTGCTACTCGTCTAACATATCCCATACTTAGCCCCACCATCATGGATGGCCTTACACGCTATCTGTGCATTACGAACGACAATTATTCACAATCTTTACTCACGCCACCATCGTGGGTTAGAGCTTCGATCTGTGATTTGATGGTTCTCATTAATGCTACTACCGTAAATCATCAATTAGTAATATAGGACGCCGTTGGAAACCATCAAAGTGCATGCCACTATCGTGGATCACGAACTCTAATTGAATTCACTAACTTGCCTAATTAAGTTTATAGGATACCCGTCCAAGATGTGTGCCACTATCGTGGATCACAAACCATATATGAGATCTCCTACAAACTTGGCTAGATCAACCAAAACACATCTCTTTTATACCAAAACAACATAAACATCCTAATTTTGCATATAAATCCTAAGATCCTAGGGCTAATCCATTAGCCCTAGAAACGACTACTCATAATTCATAGCGATATCAACAAAGTGTTTAGAATACATAGAAATCATGATCGCAATGAAAGACATCGAAATAAGTATAGAGAGATGAGAGATCATTACCAAATTATGTAATAAAAATATCAACTTCGTCTTCAAAACAATAGCGACGGCTCAAAAACTCTCTAAGAAAAACTAAGAACTTCTAAATTAAAATATCTTCATAGCCTCTCTAAAACTAGGGTAAAAAGAGTGCTTATATACAATGGGGATGTACCCTACAAAAATATGGAAAAAGGGCTTCTTGGGCTCACAATTAGTAGGGATGCGATGCCCTACTCGCTCGAGTAGCAACACTGCTCGGTCGAGTGATGACATGGTCAGTCGCTTCCTTCTACCTTGGTCTTGATTCAAATATGCGCTACTCGATTGAGTAACTAATGTATCGACCAAGTCATTGAGGTTAATAATTTAAGCTCAAATCATAACTCTATTATTGATTCTGCTTGGCCGAGTAGTTGCAGTACTCGATTGAGTTGTTGGTCTACTCGGTCGAGCTACTGTAAGTTAGAGATGCCTTCGAAATAAGCGTTCTGTTTGGGCTCAGCTCGACCGAGCTGCTGTAGTGCTCGGTCTAGTTGCCTAGCGCTCTCCTTCTTTGATTAGGAATGGGAATTGAGTTGTAGCTGCCTGAGTTGATCGAATCGAGTAGCGTTCCTACTCGGTCGAGTGATGCATGCTCATCAGCTAGACCGAGTGCTGAGCAGCTCTGTTGAGTGGTCTGGAAAAACTGCATGTCGTACTCTTGAGCTCTTCTCTTCTCCTCCTTCTTCCCCTCTCTTCTCCTCATCAAATCTTCTTCTCCACCTCGTCGAACACCTATTGAACCTCGCTATAGATGCTCCAGTTAGCTCATATGTGTCCATATACTATAATTGCTCCAAATCGCTCCAAAGTTTCTGAAAATCCAAATTCTATATTAAAATCGAATATATCGCGAAAAGCGCAATAATATATATATATATATATATATATATATATATATATATATATATATATATATATATATATATATATATATAGTGAACTTCTGATGGCAAAAATTCTATGAAAACATGCGACAAAAACATAGAAAATATTGACACATCACCTCTGCAGTGTCATTTGCTAACAACAACAAAACCAAAAGTCGATCAAAATATATAGACATCTAGTTTCTTAAGACTAAAGGTTGAGTTCATGATCACATTGTAGAGTTTGAGCACATAAGGACAGAGTTAATGATTGCTGGCCCTCTGACTAAAGCTATACCAATCATTCAATTTAAGGGTCATGTATGAAGCATGGGGCTCATTAATATTTAAGTGTTCTTTGAAATTTATTGTAAGACCTATACTTGTTTTAGGTCTAGATTGAATTTGATGTTTTAAGCATATTTTTTACATTGCTAATAGAGTGTATACATTATGGCAGTCATGTATTTATTCCTATTGAAGCATATAAAATTTGACTCCTCAAGTTATATGTACATATTTATTGAAGCTTCTTACGGATAAGTTTTGCTTATTTTA
Organism: Scilla litardierei; assembly: GCA_030789695.1. Lineage (NCBI taxonomy): Eukaryota > Viridiplantae > Streptophyta > Magnoliopsida > Asparagales > Asparagaceae > Scilla > Scilla litardierei. The sequence continues at coordinate 31,367,924 of CM061139.1, read as the reverse complement.
TTGCAACAAATTGGCCATAAAGTATAATTGCAATAAGTTGTGTCATTAAAACATTAAAAAGGTATTTGAGTCAAATGGCAGAAAATAAGAAATTGTGACTCAAAATAATTAATATGCCATTAATTATGGAGAAATATATTTTTTAATTAAATCTCCAAGATGGTTGGAGTAACTCCATGGGTTGTTGTTGTAACTCCAAGGTACTTGGAGTAACTACATGGGGTAGTTGTTGTCATAACTCCATGATGGTTGGAGTTATAAAGGGGATCTTGCCCACACACAAAGACAATTCTTGTTATTTACTTTCTTTCCATCATTCATTCATTCAAGAGTGTGGAGTGGGCAAGAAAGTATAGTAAATTATGTTTTTAACACTTTAGGTTTACTTACATGCAATGGAAGAGGGTATGCTATTCTAATATATTACATCTTCTAATATTTGATCCTACTTGAGTATAACTTGTAATTTGCATGTGTACAAGTTTTAAGGTTTGATAATCATGCTTTTAAGTTTTTCAAACTAAAGTTTTGAATTTAAAGATTGTGAAAATTTATTACACATCACCCTACCTAATAAACTACAGAGTTGAGCACGAAAAGCGTATAATACCTAATATGATACCGCAAAAGATTTCTATTACTAAAACCAGTAAAATATCATTCAACTTGGATTTGATTGTCGGGTGATTCGATCGGGTTCAATTGCCCCCTTAGTTAGGTACATTACGGTTGGCCAACAACAACATGGGCATTGCCCGCCATTTAGTACCTAACCTCGGATATGAAAAGGGTCATGCCCTCCATAGTTTCTACGACCATTTCTAAGTGCAATCACGTATGCTATGGTTAAATTTAGGTGTTTCGTGATGTTTTCTCACCACCGGTTGATAGTCTGGAGGTTCGGATGTCGTCGTTGTCACGTGAGATGGAGATGACCTTTGGGATCAGTCGGTGACGTGTTCACTCGAGCAGGAAGGAACGGATCCATGCTTTGGTGTACCGAGGGATAGCCTCGATGGGACGACAACCTACGAGATCGATCGGACGAATGGGCTCTGGCACGAGGACATTCAGATCTGAGCGATGGGTCGTCGAAGGGAAGCTTCGATGGTGGTGACGTCTCCTTCGATCTGCAAGATGAAGAACTCGTCAGGGGGGTCGGACCTTGGTTCCGACCGGATCCCCTCCGATGCCAAAGTCAGATCTAGTCTGAAGGATGCTCGGTGGGATCGAGCATGGTTCATATAGAGACCAAGCGTGAATCCTGGAGCCGAGCTATGGAGGAGAAACCTTTAAGGTGGAAGAAAGTGTGTGTGTTTGTATGTGATACGTCCATTGTAGATCTCGGTGATCTGTCCCTTGAGATGATGCCTCTCCCCTCTTCATATAGGCGAGTCATCCCCAGTGTAATGGGCCATGATTACTGTCATTGATGGGGACATGCTAAGTAGGGAATGTTGACCCCAATAATTGCCATGTTTTATGAAGGAATCAATGCCATGAAGGTGGAGTGATAGCCATGATGGTGGTTGCCATAATAGGCGAGTGCTCCCTTGCTTTGGGGAGCGATTTCTTCCACTACGGATAGTGGGCGGTCTTTTGGGCATTCGTCTTGGGTGTAGAAGCGCGACCCGCCCGTGAGGTCCTTGGGCCAGATCCTAAGGCTGTAGTGGGTTGGTTGACTGGTCATAGTTGACTTGACTTCTCTGGGCCTGATCAAAATAGTTGTATCAATTGTCCCCATCTTCAAAGATCTACCATTGTTGAGGTTGACGTCAGGAGATGTAGTATAAGGGAAGACGTGGCTCCTTTTATAGAGTTGGTCCGACTTGCGAAGTCGGCTAGGAACAACAGTTAGTTAATCCGAGATTCGTTCGGTGGCAAGGGGAGGCTGCCCGACTTACGGCCGACGAATGAGTGAGTCGGCCAGTTAGGGGAGTGACACTTAGCCTTACCACCGATTTGTTCATTCGGTGGCAATGGGAGTGCTTCTGGACTTATGACCGACGAAGGAGTGGGTCGACTAGCTGGGGAAGTGTCCCTCAGCCTCGCGACCGATCTGTTGGTTCGGTGGCGAGGGAAGTGCCTCTTGAATTACGACTGATGAAGGAGTAGGTTGGTCGGCTGGGGGTGGCCCCAAGCCTTACAACCGTTCCATTTGTGTTGTGGCGAGGGGAGTGACCCCTCAACTTACGACCGACGAAGGAGTGGGTCGGCCAGCTGGGGAGTGGCCCCAGTCTTACGACTGATCCGTTCGTTTAGTTGCAAGGGAAGTTGCTCCTCGACTTGCGACCGACGAAGGAGTGGGTCTGCCAACTGGGGGAGTTGCCCCAGCCATACAACCAATCCGTTTGTTCGGTTGCAAAGGGAGTTGCCCCTCGACTTACGGCCGACAAATGGATGGGTCGGCTAGCTGGGGGAGCTTCCCCCAGCCTTACGACCGATCCGTTCGTTCAGTTGCGAGGGGAGTTGCCCATCGACTTACGACCGACGGAGGAGTGGGTGGCCAGCTGGGGGAGTTCCCCCCAGCCATACAACCGATCCGTTTGTTCGGTTGCAAAGGGAGTTGCCCCTCGACTTATGGCCGACGAATGGATGGGTCGGCTAGCTGGGGAAGTTTCCCCCAGCCTTACGACCGATCCGTTCATTCGGTTGCGAGGGGAGTTGCCCCTCGACTTACGGTCGACGGAGGAGTGGGTGGCCAGATGGGGGAGTTTCCCCAAGCCTTATGACCGATATGTTCGTTTGGTTGCAAGGGGAGTTGCCCCTCGACTTACGGCCGACGGAGGAGTGGGTCGGCTAGCTGAGGGAGTTGCCCCCAGCCTTATTGGCAGGCAGAGCTAGGCGAACTTTGGCAAGATTACTCGGTGTTTGCAGCTCACCTTCTTTGAACAAAGGTATGTTGACAAGCTCGACGGGATCGACACCAATGCGACGATACGCTTCAGCTGGTTTGATGAGCTCTGATTGACAGGGGTGCCCATAATGGATCGGCTACTCGGATGGATCTAGATCAGTGTTCTTGGTAGCTCGACATGGCCGCCTGTCTCCGAGCAAAAGAGCTTGGATGAAGGGTGCTTCAGAGATCCATCGTCGATGATGTGGTCGTCGACATGGCCCTCGAGCTACTGTTGACAAACGCAAGCTTGAACAGCGGCAATGGTCCTTGATAGGTCTTGGTTGGCAGCTCTGCTCACTCCCCGGAAGCAATGTCGGCAGTGGTTTTACGTCGCTACCTCAGTTTTTTGCACTACTGCCCCAATTTTTGCACCGTTGCCGTTGGGTGAGCTTGGAAGGCGGAGGCAATCTGAAAGGCAGAGGCGGTCCAGTTCCCACCATGTACGTTATCCTTGCACCCTACAAGACTCGGGTTTTCCCCAAAAAGTTGGTAATCTGAGTCGGTGGAAGTTTCATCATACTGGCACTAGTCAATCAGATGGTGTTGGCCTAGTCTTGGCCGTCCCCATCTGGCCGGCCTCCTATGGATGTGTCGGCATCGTCTAATCGACCTCCTTCTGGGTCGGCCTCGGCTTGGACTGGTCGGCATCCTTCTGGGTCTGCCTCGGCCGGTCGGGCTCCTCCTGGGTCGGCCTCGGCTAGTCGGCCTCCTCCTAGGTCGGCCTCGGCTGGTCGGCCTCCTCCTAGGTCGGCCTTGGCCTGGACTGGTTGGCATTCTTCTGGGTTCGCCTCGTCTGGTCGGCCTATTGGCACCTACTTAACGGAGGAGCTTAGAGTCGACTCGGTCGGCAGCTTGGCAAGAGTCGGCAGGAAAACTTGAGGTGGACCCAATTATCAACGTGTTTGTTCAATCATGGCAGTTGCAGGTCGGTAGCCCGCAAAGAGAGTTTGGCTTGTCCCGCAGCTCGGCATGGAGACCCAGATGCTCGGCATTCTAGTTCGGATATTCGGACAGAACTCGGGCCGGGGGGCTGGAGTTCGGCTCCCTTTCAGCACTTGGAGGCTTGACGGGGGCTCCCTTGTTGCTCGGAACGGAGCATATGACACTTGGCAATGATGCTCAGCAAGGAGGATCAGATGCTTGGCACGGATGCTTGGTACAGAGGCTCGGCATGTAACAAAATCAACAATGTGATGTGCTCGAAAGCTTGGCATGGTGCGTGATTGGCAACTCATTATGCTCAGAAGCATCATGCTCTTTCACCTATGAATAGCATCAATACATTTAAAACATCGCATACCTCAAAGCAGCCTTGGTCAACTGGGCGAGGAACAAATCACATCGTAGATTTCTGTCACTATTCCTTTGCTCTGCCTCAGTATCTCAGCCAATGAAGTGTCCCGCCACTTCTTTGCTGCTGCTACTGTGGGCCAAGGGCTTGTATGCTCAACCGTTGAAGTGTTCGGTGTGCTTCTTGAAGCAGAGGTGGCAACGAGATCCCTATGGTCCGAGTTTCACCGGAATTGTGTCAGGAAGCATCGCGAGCATTGAGTGAGAGGTAAACCATGCTGAACTAGATTGCTACTCCCTGTGATTCCGACAGCGTTGCCGCATGTGGTGGAGCCGCTTGGGTCCAGGGAGGAGGTTTTTGGTTTGGAGCTCGGATTCGAGCTTATGGACGGTGACCTGGAAGTTTTGGACCTGAGATGAGACTCTTCTGCTCCGATTGATATCAGGTGTTGGACTCTGCGAGGAGAGAGCCAAGGGGGAGGAAGGCGAGGCGGTCAAAGGCAAATGAGTAGGCCAGTTCGGTGAGGCTAAAGATGCCTAAAGGGAAAATAAGTGCCAAATCGGGAAATAAGCCCTCCATTCTAGTAGAGATCGTCCCAAATCGAGAGATCGGCGTAAGCCTCACCGCCATCGCATGCAGCTGACGACTCCTCTGCCACGTGCTCTAGTCCCAACAGTCACTCCAGGCCTGAGATCTGCTCTCTTAGTCCCATCTCGAACTCTGGCACCGAGGAAGACATCGAGGATGTGACAGAGCTCTCCTCGGCTCGGCTACGAGTTGGCTGAGGATGCTCTGATGCGGTGCTTCTTGGCAATCTGAGGCACACCGAGAAAGTTATGCTTTTCCTTGACCCCATGGGCCTCGAGAGCAGCTGCATCGCAGGCTGTAGCGGCCTCCTCGATAGCGTTGTTGGTCCCTAGCCATACGTGGTCGCCTTTCCACTGGCCGTGGATCTCAGCGTCTTATTCTGCCCTGTAACGGCCTCCCTGTCGACCGATCGGAGAATTGCATCTCCCCTTATGTACTGATCGCTGGGGGAGCAAGCAGAGCAGCCTGTTGGCAACGATCGGATAACAGGTCATTCGATGGGATCAGAGATTTGGAGAATGACCCGATCTGAGACTAAGGCAGCATGTCGGTGGCGATCGGACGGCAGATGGCATCAGATCCGGAGAAGACTACGAGCTCCTCTTGATCCAGGCAGGATCAGACCAAGGTTATGGCTCACGGGGGTCAGTGACGACCCGATCTTACTCCTCTTGCTCTTTGACACCACGAGCTCCTTACTGATCGGGCTCCACCGGATCGGATCCAAAGAAGATTTCCGACTGGAGATGGACGGGTTCCTGTTGCGGAGCATCAATGAAATTGAACCTCAACCACAGGGGTCATCGACTTCTGAAAGGCGTCGGGGACTCTGGCGACGGTCATCGGCAGAGGGCCGTCAGCATCCATCAACAGATCCGAAAGAAGCGGCTTCGATAGACCATTGCCGATCTCTACGTGTTGTGGACTCCAGTGCTGGTCATCGGCTGAGGGCCATCGGTATCCATCGACAGGTCTGAAAGAGGCAGCTTCGACAGATCTGAAATAAGCGGGATGATCTCGGGAAATTTTCATGAAAGGGGTAGCTTTCTTGGGGAAGCCACCAAGTAATTGAAAAGAGTAAGCGGCTTTGATCAGACTTCGAATGGGGGCAGCGGTGATTTGGAAGTCGGGCGACGATTATTGCTCCTTCGGAGTTTGGTCTTCGTATCCCTTTGATTAACGGGAAGAGTCATCATTGATGTGGTTGATCACGTGGATGTTGACTCGTTTCCATAGATGGCGCCAGATGTTTCGGGGTGTTTTCTCACCACGGGTTAATAGTCTGGAGGTCCGGATGTCGTCGTCTTCATGTGGGACGGAGATGACCTTTGGGATCGATCGGCGATGCGTTCACTCGAGCAGGATGGCATGGATCAGTGCTTCGGTGTACCGAGGGGTAGCCTCGATGGGATGACAACTTCCGAGATCGGTCGGATGAACAGGCTCTGGCACGAGGGCGTTCGGATCCGAGCGATGGGTCGCCGAAGGGAAGCTTTGGCAGTGGTGACGTCTCCTTCGATCTGGAAGATGAACTCGTCAGGAGTGTCGGACCTTGGTTCCGACCGGGTCCCCTTCGATGCCAAAGTCAGATCTAGTCTGAAGGATGATCGATGGGATCGAGCATGGTTCACGGAGAGACCAAGCGTGAATCCTCGAGTCGAGCTATGAAGGAGAAACTTTTAAGGTGGAAGAAGGTGTGCTTGTTTGTATGTGATACCTCCATTGTAGATCTCAGAGATCCACCCCTTGAGATGATGCCTCTCCCCTCTTCATATAGGCGAGTCATCCCCGGTGTAATGGGCCATGATTGCCGTCATTGATGTGGACATGCGAAGTGGTGAATGTTGACCCCAATAATTGCCATGTTTTATAAAGGGATGACTGCCATGAAGGTGGAGTGTTGGCCACGAGGGTGGTTGCCATAATTGGCGAGTGCTCCCTTGGTTTGGGGAGCAATTTCCTCCACTACGGATAGTGGACGGTCTTTTGGGCCTTCATGTTGGGTGGAGAAGCGCGACCCGTCAATGAGGTTCTTGGACCGGAGCACAAGGCCGTAGTGAGTTGGTTGACTGGTCGTGGTTGACATGACTTCTCTGGCCCGGTCAAAGTGGTTGTATCAGGTATATCTTTCCTTCAAGTTATAACCAACCATATAGACACACACACAAAGTAAACTAATGTAACCTCAGACCCCATTTCTATGCCAAATTATACCTAAAGAGATTTGCAAAATAACAAACTAAAAGTAGGTCAAGGATTCAAATTTTAAATAGCTATATAGTTGTAGATAATGCTATCTTCGTTCGATTCCTCGTCAGTTGGAAAACAAGTGGATAACGCAGCATTTAAATTATCTTTATTCTGATTAGTTAGGGGTTGGATTGTCAAGTCCTTGACTTCTCATTGTGAAACACGCTTCATCGTCAAACTATAATTGGGTTGGAGAGGGCCGTTGAACATGGGCATCAAGCATGCGTGTTGAGGTTACATTATCTCATTATCTTCAATCATTGACCTCCTCACAAATTGACCTCTTTTAATTGTAACCCATGGGAATTACTGAAACCTAGAAAATCCACTGATTGGCTGGATCAAAAATGAAGTATCATCAGCTTATATTGTGCCGGGCGCTTGCATCTCAAAAATGAAGTATCAAAAATGAAGTATCCATCTTGCCTTTGCGTATAAAATTTTTGTTCGAGACAAGCCATCCATTTTATTAGAGAGCACCGATGACGGGTCGCTATTTTTGTCAGCAGATCCGAGTTGTGATAGGTCCGAAAAGATTTGAAGGTAATAATAAGACCCGAATATCCAGATTTTCCCAGTTATCCACGGCTTTCGATGTATCCATGTTCCTTTCTCTAGATGCTGACATGGGTCTGAGGATCACTGTTGATAAAGCAGCAAAGGCATAATGATATAACTTGTTTCAGGGTTGTTACGACTAAATTGGACCAGCCCGAATTACAACGGCCCACGGCCCAGCCTTAAAGGGGACGTCCACTAGAGAAGACGGGTCCGTCCAGAAAGGCCCACGGACGGGGCTAAAGGCCCAGCCACTCCATCCTCGGGGGCACCCGACTAGCCCACATCCCGCCAGATTAACCGCCCCTCGGAATCCGCGATCCCATAATGGCCATTAACAGACCCGTTAATGGGCCACCCCTCCACTACGCGCGAGTGGGAGGAGGCGGAGGCGGATCGTGGGGACGTGAGAGGAGGCGGGATGTGGAGCAATCGCGAGGGACCCTATAAGGGGAAGGCCAAGACGACGGAGAAGGGGATCGAGACTCAGGTAATCAACAAGGAGGTACTCCATCAACGACCTAGGCATTCACCATCTCAATTCCTCCCTCCCCCAAACTCGCGCCGCATGGGTTGACGTGCCGGCTTCCTTACAAGCCGGATCTCCCCCGCCGAGTATCCCTTCAGACCTTGATCTGGCTTAGGCATCGGAGGGGATTTGGCCGGAACCTAGGTCCGGCCTCCCTGACGAGTTTCCTCATCTGTTCAGGAAGAAGCTATCCGATGCGCCGAGGCTACCCCTCAGCGTCGGGCGGCCACCCCCATCGCAGTCGTCAGGTGGACGGCTGCTCAAGCACCGACCCTCTCGCAAGGCGCCGAGGCTACCCCTCGATGCGGATCCAACCGAGGCCGAGCGCGACCTAGCCGATGCCGAGCGTGACCCACCGAGTCGAGGCTTCTCCTCAGCTCCCTGAAGGCAGAGGATCGACGCTACACGGGGACTCCCCCGTCTACGCCCGACCCTCCTTCCACCCACGCCGAGAGCACGCGGGCTCGGCGACCCCAAGGGACCCCCAAGTTGGCCCCTTGACCACATTGACCACACAGCCGACGGTCAATGAACTGTAGTGAGAAAACACCTGTAAACATCTGGCACCGTCTGTGGGAACGAACTAACACCCACGTCAAACCGCCAAGATGGAATCCATCGGTAACGGCCAGGGGGCGCATGCCACCCATCCCGGAGGAAGGAGCGTACCACGCCCCAGCCGAGAACCTACACGGCTGTGTCGCCGGAGAGATCGACGATGCCCGGCTAGCCACGCAGGGACAACTCCGCACCTACGCGCAGGAGACCAACGCTAACATCCAGACTTTGGTCGCGACGATTCAACAGCTCGTCAGTAGCACTCCCGCCCCCGAGGGTGGAGAGGGACAGACCTACCGCCAGGAAGAAGATCCCCGACCTCTTCGGTCCGCCGTGGTTGCCGACCAGGAAAAAGGAGTGCACAACATGGAGCGGAGGTTCACCATGCCCGGTTTTTCCCCAGCACGGTCTCCCACTCCCACCTCATTCAGAGAGGGAAAGGGGAGGGACTCGGAATGGACGGACGGCGTCTCGAGGACGGTCTCGTCCCCGTGTCCAGGATCGTCCAAACGTAAGCGGGATGATCGCCGGTCAGTGAGCGCCTGGTCTTGCCAGAGCGGAAGCAGCCGACTAGCAAGGACGCACCACCAAAAGAACCGGAGGGAGCATTCGCGCCAATTGAGTTCGGCACCCAAGATGGCGAAGGCGCAAGAGGAGGTCAAGCCTCCACCCCCCCCCCCCCCCCCCCCCCCCCCCGTTGCAGCCGAACGGTAAGGAGGTGGGCGAAGGGGAGCGAACCGGGTGCATCAGCGGAGAACGATGCCCCCTGACTCGGAGGATAACTGAGGCACATACCCTCGAACTTCAAGGTACCGACACTGGAGAAATACAACGGCATCAGTGACCCTGCAGATCATGTGATGGACTACGAGGGGGTCATGGCGTTCCAGGGGGCCGATGACACCCTGCTCTGCAGGGGTTTCTACTCCACCCTACGGGGGGCCGCCCGGACCTGGTACCTCAGCCTGCCCTGTCGGTCGATAGACAGCTTCGAGGAGCTCACCCAGTTGTTCTGCAAGCAATTTATGGCAGGGCGACAGGTAAGACCTGATTCGGAACACTTGTTCAATGTGGTACAGGGACCGGCCGAATCTCTGAGACACTTCATGCGTCGCTTCAATGTGGAGCGATTGAGCGTGGATAGCTGCCCCGAGCTGGTTGTGAAGGCGGCCCTGAAGAAAGGCCTGTGACATAGGGGCTTGAAGAAATCGCTACACAGCGACCCTCCGAAGGACCTCGCCGGAATTATGTCCCGAGCGGAACGTTTCATGCTGACAGAAGAGGCCCTGGCCGTCGATGAGGGTAAGACCAGGCGTGGAACCAAGCGCGATGAGAACGAGCGTCGCGGCACGGAGGAGCATCGACAAGAGAAGAGGGCCAGAGGAAGACCACGGAGGGAAGAGTCCCGGCACTCCTCGGTGACCGCCGCCCCGGACATGGTCCTAGCGCAAGCCCAGAATGAGGGACATATGAGCCGACCTCCCCCAAGGATGAAGAAAGGCGGGAGGGACGAAGAGAAGTACTGCAAGTACCACAAAGACAACGGTCACGATACCGACGACTGTTGGCATCTAAAGAAAGACATCGAGAAGCTTGTGAGCCGGGGGCACCTGAAGAACTTCGCCAACGACCCCGCCTCAGGAGAAGGAACGTCCAAACAGCAGGACAAGGGAAAAAGGGTGAACGTGGTCCAGACGGTTACACGTATCATCGAGTGAGGGGATAGAGTAAATAGCCGCCGCTTCGCCGGGAGAGGGCTATCCTGCCAGAACCTCCCATGTCTTTTGTCACCTTTTTCCTTTTCATTACTCCAAATGTACTGTCTCATGGAAATGAAGGCATATTCTGTCAGTGCAGATTCAATCACTTGTTTTGAGCAGGCGATTCAGGACACATAGGAGGACTCAATCAAGGCAACCGCAGTTAACCATTAAGTGGGAGGAAAGCCACTCCCCAAAGAATTGGCTAGCCGAGCCCGCGGACCGAGCGGACCGCCCGCTCGTAAGGCTAGGGGCAACTCCCCCAGCAGACGGGCACGATGGCCGGTCATAAGCTGAGGGGTACTTACCCGCGCAGACCGAGCAAACCGCCCGCTCGTAAGGCTGGGGGAAACTCCCCCGGCAGACGGGCACGACGGCCGGTCATAAGCCGAGGGGTACTTACCCGCGCAGAACGAGCAAACCGCCCACTCGTAAGGCTGGGGGCAACTCCCCCGGCAGACGGGCACGACTGCCGGTCATAAGCCGAGGGGTACTTACCCCCGCGGACCGAGCGAACCGTCCGCTCGTAAGGCTGGGGGAAACTCCCCCAGCCGACGAGCATGGCGGCCGCAAGCCGAGGGGTACTTACCCCCGCGGACCAAGTGGACCGCCCGCTCGTAAGGCTGGGGCAACTCCCCCAGCAGACGGGCACGACGGCCGGTCATAAGCCGAGGGGTACTTACCCGCTCAGACCGAGCGAACCGCCCGCTCGTAAGACTGGGGCAACTCCCCCAGCAGACGGGCACGACGGCCGGTCATAATCCAAGGGGTACTCTCCTACGCGGACCGAGCGAAGAGCCCGATCGTAAGGCTGGGGCGACTCCCCCAGCCGACGAGCATGGCGGCCGACCGCAAGCCGAGGGGAGACCTCCCTCGCGGACCGAGTGACCCACCCGCTCGCCAGGCTAAGGACAATCACCCCGACGGACAGAATCGGCGGGAAGAATGACATTCCAAGCCAGACGAGCCCGGGACAACACACCTGGACGAGGGCGACGTACGATGATCGGGCGGAAAAAATGGGCGACGCCCGTCCGGTCTATGAACATGGAAGGTTATTTCAAGGGGGAGAACCCCCGAAGAAGAGACCAGTGGCGCAAGAGAAACTGACTAGAAGAAATCGTTCTCATTAATGGTATGGGATACATATCACTCAGCAACATCCTCTCAAGCACTGTTGTTGACAACAAAATTTGTCACCCAAGAAAAGAAAAATGGGGACAAGGTACAAGGTCTCCTCAGGGGTCCGGAGCACGAGAGATAGCGTCATCCGGGGCCTCGCCTTACTCCGAGCAGAGGGGATCGACGTGTCCTGGTGGAGGGGGGATCAGCTCCCGAGCGAGCTCCGCGAACTGCCGGAATGACTCCCTGACGACCTCCACTATACGAGGGGCGAGGAGGTCCTCATAGGTCACGAAGACCTCCCTCAAGACCGACACAATTCTCGGCCTTATGGCTGTGTCGACGCCCTTCTCAGCCTCCTTGGCGAAACGGAGCCTCCGACGCAGCTCGGCGAGTTGGCCTCCCTCTCCCGCCGGAACTTTTCTTCCGCTTCTCGACCCAAGTCATGGGCATCGACAAGATCTCTTTTGAGATCATGCACCTGAGACTCGAGCTCGTCGGCACGACGGCGTAGCTGCCGAGCTTCCATGCGGGCACCTTGAAGGGCTACCTCAGCCTCCCCAACCCGTGCGAGCTCCCGATTTAAGGAATCCTCGAGGTTTCTTAATCGGGTCGCCCGGCGTTGCGCTTCAACAGCCATCGCGGTGGCCTGCAAACAAAAGAGAGGTGGGTTACACCAAGGAAGGTCGAAGGGCAGGGCAACTGCCCCGAAATAGACAGGAATTCGAACCTGTTGGAGATGACAGACCAGAGAGTCCGACAATATGTCCACGGGGGACATCTGATCGATGCCCCGGACACACACCCGGGGCGAGCGACTCGCTAGTCTTACCGCAAGCGCACGGTGTAGCGGCGAGCGGGTATCGAACACGAGGAGGGCAAATGACGGTGTCTTCTTCAATTTACCTGACTATAAGAATAGTCGAGAAATATTCGCAATAAAGCGGTCACAGTCGTTCAATTGTATAAAGGAAATATCAAATTAATAAAGACGCCTAGGGGTAGGGAATCCCCGCTACTAACCGTATCTCGTCATTTTGATTCAAAGGTTTCGCAATTGCTAGACTTGAAATTTAGGTGAACTAGTTACAACTAAATGTAGAACCAAGCTCACGCTCTCGCGCTATTGCCGGTCTATAGCAAACCTAGGGTTGGGTCCAATCTCTTGCAAAGCCTAACCTAGGCAAGCTAGCGTGAAGAACAACATCATCGTTCAATCGTATCTCGAGCCCACTCTCGTGTAAACTCGAGCTACGACCTAGGTTGGGATAGTTCCTACCCGTCCAATCTCTTGCAAACGGGTATTGGTATAGAATTGCATTCGAAAACCCTAGTTTCGGTCCAATCTCTTGCAAACCGATTCCGGAGAAATCCAATTGTAACCCAATTCGAATTTCTAGGGCTTCCTATCGAGTTGGCATCCAATCTCTTGCAAATCCCAATCGATATGAATCCCTAGCTATTCGTATTAAATCAATCCCAAACTAACCCTAATCAATTCTAGCAATAATTTCACCAATTCATCACAAATTAGAAATAGGGTTCGTAGGGTTCATCCCTACGTCCTAAGACGATAAAACTACTCACAATTCATAATGCAATTCAATGGAAATTCAATAATAGAATCAATAGAATTCATTGCAATATTCAATATATCAATAAAAATGAGATTTTTGAGAGAGCGAGAGAGACAAACCAATGAAGATTCAATAGCATCCAACAAAATAACACTTTTCTCTCCCTCCTAAAATTTCAATCTAATCTCCTAAAAATTAATCTAAAAAGGCTGCAAAAAGTTCTGAAAAAGCTCTCTAAACTAGGTTAAATACTGGGGTTAAATACCCCCCAAAATCGCCCAAAAAACTGTCACAAAATTGCCCCTGCGCAGCCTCAAAATAACAATTTACGCTACAGGCAGCGCGGCTCACTCTGCCGAGTGACAAACGTCATTCGGCCGAGTGACAAACCCTGACAAATTCCAGAAACTTCAGACTTTTGGGGGTCGGCTCCTCGGGAGTCACTCGGCCGAGTGACTTTCTTTGCTTCGGCCGAGGGACTTCGTCACTCGGCCAAGTCGGATCTCGGGAGTTGACTGACAGATTACAGTAAGTTGGGACTTTTCGTTTGCCGTCGTCTTGATGCCACTCGGGCGAGTGGGGTCTCCGTGGTTCGGTCGAGTGGGCTGACGGTGGTCGGCTGAGTGCACGCTGATACTCAGTCTGTTGCGTGTCCGATCTGGCCGGCCGAGCGGGCTCTCGATGGTCGGCCGAGTGACTCCTTCACTCGGCCGAGTGACATGCTGAAAATGCCCAATCTTCGTATTTTTGCTCCCTCATCGCTCCTACGACGTTCTTTCTTCTTCCACTCCTCTCCAATAGCAAAATTCCCCTCGAAGGAGTCACGGGTGACACTCCGAAGTGGGTGCATCTCAGAATCACTCCAAATCGCTCGAAATCTCCTGAAATTCGACAAAAACAAGAAATCGTGAAAAGCATCGCAATATTGCTGAAATATCGTGAAAAGCGCGATTCGAGCGATCAAAATGGCATGCAAACATGCAGAAAAAAGGTGTAAAATATGGAGTGATCAACATCTCCAAGAAGGAACGGTCCCCCGGAAGGACAGAATCCGTCGTCAGCCGATTCGCCAAGACCATATCAGGGGACACCGAGCCCCCGGGAGGATCAGCGGGGCCCGCTAAGGCGCTCGGCAGGACCCAGCCGGATCCCAAGGCCGAAGGGGTAGCTGAGGGAGTGACAACGGCGTGGGCGGTGGGGTCGGCCGCAACGGTCAGCGCGATTGCCTGGCCGGGATCTGTCGGCGCGACGGAGGGAGCCGAAGAAGCGGCGCTCCCGCCATTCTTCTGCGGCTTCTTCCCACTGGGGCCAGCGGTAACTGGGGGGGAGCGCTTGCGACCCCCACCCGCGGACGGCCGAGGAGCCAATCCGGAACCCTCAACAGGGAGGGGGTCGATCCCAGTGACCTCTCCTACGGGGGGACCCGATGTGACCCGTGGGGGAGACTTGGCATCAATCCTCCCCGAAGGAGGCTCGGACCGGCGCAACTCTTCATCTACAGTGCGGCGAGGCGCCTGTCCAGAAGAACTCCCGCGGCCTCGGCGAGACCCCAGCCGAATAAGCTCATCAACATCGTGGGTGAATTCGCGGCCAGCCATCCCTGCGAGAGGAAGCGAAATCAGGGTGATCCAGAGGTTAAACAGAAAGAGGGGAGACAACCTACCGGGGGACCACAGAGTGCACTTAGAAGCAGGTCGTCCAGCAAAGGCCCGACCGACCTCTCCTCAAGAGAAAGTGACGACAGGAGGCGGACCGCGGCCCGCTCGGCCTCGGATAAGGTTACCGCCCCGTCGGTTTGTTGCGGACTCCCCCAACCTGTTAAGATCACCGAGACCCAGGGAAAGACAACGAAAACGAAGCTGGTGTCCCAGTTCCTCGACCAATGGGGCAGACCGAGCAGGCACTCTCGCCCCGCGCGGGCCCGGAGGTGCAGCCAAGATCCGAGGCCAACCGTCTGGATACGGTAAAAGTGAAAGAGGAGGGGGAGAGATGGCTCGAGGCCGTGAGTGATACAGAGCATAATGAACCCGGTCAGCACCGCGACAGAGGATGGCATCAGCTGGCACAGTGTGACTCTCAAGGAATCCGTAAACAGAATGATAAAAGGGTGGAGGGGGAAGCGGAGCCCTAGATGGAACATCTCGACGTAGACGCCGAACTCGTTACTCTGCGGGAAGCAAATCCGTTCATCGCCAAAGGGAATCCGGACGTCGTAGGGATGACATAAGTACCTCTCTCGTATTTCCCTAGCGACTAAGAAAGGGGCCATAGATGACGACCGGAGGATCGACGGAGGGATGCCTAATCGCTCGGAAGACGAGGCCACATCGTCCCCAACGGGATCCGGAAAAAGTTTTCCTTTCCCCTTATTCGGGACCCCCGGGGGCGGCGAAGAAGCTTTGGGCCCCGGGGGATGGGCACGATCGGGGCCAAACGTCGGTCCGCCAGGACATGTATCACCTATTCTAAGCATGGTGACCAGCCCCCCGGGCGGGCGCGCGTCTGCGCGCCGGATGTGTGCAATGATGCGAACGGGGGCGTGGAAATTTAAATATTTGTAACCGTAAGCGCACGGTGTTGTAGTGTGGCTTGGGGGTCGAACTCAGGGAGGCGTGGATGTGCTTGTGTCAAAGAAGATCAAAATCACCCCATGGGCGAGCTAGCCCAGATCGAATGATGGGTTGTCACGGTAAAGGAATGCTAGGTGTAGACAATAAGAAGGAAAAACCCGGGACTTTGGTTTCGACCCCAACGAGCGACTCTCGCCGATACGGCCTACGGGTAGGATGGCGATCGGAATTAGGGTCTAATGGTGAGACGTTGCCTCTGAAAGTGGTACCGGCATCGTATGGGCCCGATATTCCGGTCGGTGCCCAGGATGATACGCCGGACTTCCCGGGTTCGATCAGTGGGCACTCACGTGTCCATTAACACTGATCGACTCCGGGAGCACTAAGCTCGCAACGATAACTCCCAACATCTCATCCTGCCGCTCCCACGCGCTAGGATTCGGCGTCTACGCTAAGGGCGTGAGCTATGGCTAGGGAGTCAACCGCCAAGTTTATTCCCCCTTGGCCCAACGGTCAAAGGCGGTCTTTTTCCCGCCGATGACAATAAAACACCCCACGTAACCGTTAGATTCCTAATCCCTATCGATATCCTAACCCTATGGACGCATCGGGAAGAGCCCACGAAGGGGTTTCCGCCAAAATCCCAGATTTGGGAACTACTCACACATATTTAGTAAAAAGCGATATAAACGAAAATGAACCGCAAAAATCATGATCAGACAATAGAAATGCAATGGTAGTAAAGCAATTAAGATAATACTAAAGTTTTACAAAGATTTGAAAACTTACAAAAACTGGAAAATTACAGCCGTCACAAAATGAAGAAAACAGCAAAAAATAACCAACTCCCGAATCTGGAAGGTGGCGTACTTTGATAGGAAGAGCTGGATGTGGTAGTGGGGATTTTCATGGGCGTTCCCATGAAATGGATCCTGCTGCATCAGAACCACAAGTCCGGTCTTCAACTCAAAATTCTTGTCGGCCGCCAACTCCGGCATGGCTATGGACGAGGTTGTGGAGGAAGTCTTAGGCCGGAGCCTATCTCGAATGGAAATAATCCTCGCCATTCTTGCCGCTAACTCTTCAGGCGTCTCCCGAATGTTCATAAACCTCCCTTCTGTATCGGGTCTCTTCTCCGCCCTGATTCTCCGTAATGTACGCTCGATCTCAGGATCAAACAATATATCTATGGGGTCCGCTGTGGATCTCGTGTAAATGCACGGGAAAACAAAGTTTCAAAGAAGTGATTAGCACAATTGAAGGGTTAGATAAAAAAATGAAGAAATAAAATAAAGAGAAAGAAATAGCTAGGGTGGTAGGATCAAACACAATCGCCTCCCCGGCAACGGCGCCAAAAACTTGGTCGCGCCCGGGCGTACACCCTAAAGAGAGACCGCGTAGTTTTACAGCAAGCGCACGGTGTAGCGGCGAGCGTGTATCGAACACAGGGAGGACGTATGACAGTGCCTTCTCCGAACAACCTGGCTATAGGGACAGAAAAGTAGGAATTTGCCTTTCGGCAATGTTGTCACAATCGTTAAATAATGTAAAGAGATATAAAATCAAATAAAGACGCCTAGGGAATAGGGAATCCCCGCTACTCACCGTATCTCGTCATTGTGATTCATCGGTTTCACAATTTCTAGGGTAGAATGTCGGATGAACTAGTTGCAACTGAATGTAAAACCTAGCTCACGCTCTCTCGCTGTTGCCGGTCTATAGCAAACCTAGGCTCGGGCCCAATCTCTTGCAAACCCTAGCCTAGGCAAGCTAGCATTAGGATCAACGTCATCGTTCAATCGCATCCCGAGCCCACTCTCGTGCAAACTCGGGCTACGACCTAGGTTGGGATAGTTCCTACCCGTCCAATATCTTGCAAACGGGTATTGGTATAGAATTGCAACCGAGAATCCTAGTATCGGTCCAATCTCTTGCAAACCGATACTTCGGAACTCAATTCCAACCCAATTCGGATTTCTAGGGTTTCCTATCGAATTGGGATCCAATCTCTTGCAAATCCCAATCGGTATGAACACCTAGCTATCCGTGTTATATCAATCCCAAACTAACCCTAATAGCAATTCTAGCAATAGTTCTATCAAATCATCATAAATCGGAAATTGGGCTCGTAGGGTTCATCCCCACGCCCTAAGACGTAAAGACTACTCACAAATCATATCACAAATGGAAGAATAATCAATTGAAATAGCAATAGAATTCATGGCAATATTCAAAATAGCAATAAAAATATGATTTTTAATGAAGAGGGATACAAACCAATGTATCTTTCCAAGAATCCAACAAAATAACACTTTTCTCTCCTCTCCAATCACAAAAATAAAACTCTAAAAGTCTAATCTAAAAAGGCTGCCAAAAGCAATAGGAAAAAGCTCTCTAAACTAGGTTAGAATCTGGGGTTAAATACCCCCCAAAACTGCCCAAAAATTCGTGACCAAACTGCCCCTGCGTAGCTCCAAAATCGTGATTTCCGCTACAGGCAGCGCTGCTCACTCGGCCGAGTGACAAAAGTCGCTCGGCCGAGTGAGAGACCCTGAGAATTTCCAGTAAGTCTGGGGTCTTGGGGGTCTTCACTTCGGGGGTCACGCGGCCGAGGGAGTTGTCGTCACTCGGCCGATGGGCTTATCTTCACTCGGGCAGTCGGCAATTGCCACTCGGCCGAGTGGGTCTTCTGATGCTCAGACTGACGAAAAACAGTAAGTCGGGAGTTTTTGATGGGTGTCGTCTGAGTGCCACTCGGGCGGACGGGATACGTCACTCGGCTGATGCGGCTTCTGATGCTCGGCCGAGTGCACGCTTGGAGGGTGTCCGATCTGGTCGGCCGAGCGGGGTCTCGTCGGTCGGCCGAGTGACTCCTTCACTCGGCCAAGTGAGCTGCTGAAGATGCCCAAATTGCGTATTTTTGCCTCCTCGTCGCTCCTACGACGTTCTTTCTTCTTCCGCTCCTCTCCAATAGCAAAATACCCCTCAGGGAAGTCGTCGGTGACACTCCGGAGTAGGTGTATCTCGGAATCACTCCAAATCGCTCCAAATCTCCTGAAATACGACAAAAACAACAAATCGTGAAAAGTATCGCAATATCGTCGATAAATCGTGAAAAACATGATTTGAGCGATCTAAATGGCATGCAAACATGCGGAAAAAAGGTGTAAAATACGGAGTCATCAAAATCCCCCAAGCTTACCTCTTACTCGTCCTCGAGGAAGATAAGTAAAAGGCGAACCCGGTGGATTCAGAAAATGAAAATGATGGAAAAACGAAAAACGAAAAACGAATAAGAAAGAAGAAAGCGAAGAGGGAAGCTGCTAGATCATTTTTCTCAGGACATGGGTTTTGCTTACTCATATAGCATGCACCGAATGTAAAACACATGTCAAAGACTTTTATTTCGATATCATAGTATAATAGTGCAAATAGAGATAGAAAACCCAAGAATATAGATATAGCATGAAAAATGGAATAATTCTAAGATTAACATCGTCTGAATCATTTAAAGCGGTATACAATATCGCAGATCACACACTTTTCAATTGAATGCTTTCTATGAGGAGTATAAGAATATCACGCAATAGAATAGAAAGAATAGAAAAGCGTGGATTTCATGAAATGAGTGCTAGGCATAGATTTCTGGATTTCGTGAAGCTAAAACAATCTCACCGAGTATAGAATATTACTTAGCCTAGGTTAGCATGCACCGTCAAGTAGTCACTCTCTCACACATCATTGGATTCTCTCCCCCAAGCTTATCTATAAGCATGGTGGCAAATACAAAACTATACTTACATTCCCCATTTCTTCTGAAGCTCCAAATGCAAAAGAAAATAAAAATAAAAACAAAAAGAGGGAAGAAAGACAGGGTATATAGATGGGATCGTTTATTGAGATTCTTTTCTCTTTTCTTTTCTTTCTCTCAAATCTTTTTCTTTTCTTTTCTTTTTTTTAATAGCATTTATACACAAATGATCCCAAATCAAAAGAGAGAAAAGGATATACAAGAATTTTTCTTTTTCTTTTTTGTTTTGGGAAATTTGGAGCTAGGAATTTAATAACGGGGGAAATGCCAAATATTAGAATCGCTAAGGGGAGATTCACCAATGATTTTAAAATAGAGAATTAATGTTCAAGATATGTGGAGAAAGAAATAAATATGTCTCTCAGTTCACTCTATAAGACGTGCATGACAACTTCAGCAGGGTAATCTAATCTACTCAGTTTCGATCACAAAAAAGCAAAACTAATCCAGATTTATCATAGCTAACATCATTCAATCATCCTGAAGTGAAGTGTACAAATCATGCAAATAGAAGTGATATAGGAAAAGAAAACGGTACTCCAGATATAAGCATCTAATGCGTGAATCTTGGTGTGTTTTCTACGATAGCATACATATGAATATTCAGACTCAGCTAATAATAGAATTTCATCCATTTTCACACGGAAAAAGTGTGGGTTACTATCTCTAAATGCAAGGCAAATCACAGCATATGATATCAGAAATAAAAGCTAAGACATGACAAATATAGCATGCATATAAAGAAAGCTAACTCTACGTCATCATCATCACAGAAAAATCATCTCTAGCATGAGATGAAAGAAGTAAAGATAAGAAGGGAAAATAAAACTAATTACAATGCAGCACACAAAGAGGATAAGAAAAACGTGATGCATGGTAAAAAAAAGAAAAAGTGATGAAAATGAGTGCAAATGCGGAAAATGGCGTGAAAAAACTAAAAATAAAGGTGGTAAATCGAAAAGAACGTGAGAACTCACTCCCCCAAGCTAAAGTGCACAGTGTCCTCAATGTGCGAAGTGTGGCACACCGAGAGACGCGTAATGTGTGGGGCAGGTGAGGATGCATGCATGATGAAAAATAAATAAAAATAACAAAATGAAAATATGATGCGGACATGATGCATGCAGATATAAGAGTGAATCAGATATAAGAGTGTCACACCAAAAAGTCTCTCCCTCTCTCCCAAAAATGATATAGAAAGATATGATCAAAATGTGGACCCAAAACAGTGAGGGGAGGGGGGGTGGGCAAAAATCATCAGGACCGAGCAGAGACGGGCAGAATGACGGCAAAAAGATCAATGGCATCAAGGGTGCCTAAGAGGTTGGTGTTGCGCCGTCTCCGTCCTGAGGTGGAGGTGGAGGTGGTGGTGGTGGGTGATGGGGAACAGTCTGCTGGGTGGGTGTGGGTATGGGTGTAGAAGCATGCTGGGTGGGTGTAGGAGTGGGGGTGGGTACCTGCTGGGTGGGTATGGGTAGGGTCGGTACGCGAGGAAGCCGCTCGAGAATCTGAGTGAGGCAATAGTGAATGCCCGGAAGTAGGTCGAAGCGGCTGGCCATAGCAGTGACGGTGGCAGACATGGTCCTGAGGTCACCTCTGAGGGCACTCACCGCCCCCTCAAGAGCACGAATGCTCTGAAGTACAGTGTCGGGGGGAGATGGTGCAGAGGGACGCACGTGTCTGGGCTGTGCAGGACGGGGCTGGCGGACTCGGGTGGTGTAGTGGATGGGCTCAGCAGGCATGTTGAGGAAGGGTGCTGTGCTCACAAGTGGGGGCCTAGCCTCAGGGCGAGGCTGGGGCGCAGGCTGGTGTGAGGTGGAAGCAGCAGCAGCGGAAGTGGAATATAAAAGTGGCGACGAGGCGGCAAAAGAGGTCAGTGACATAGATGTGGGAACAGACGTCACGACACTCTCAGGAAGTACCGCTGTGGTGGAGACAGAAGTGACAACCGCTGGGGAGGCAGTGTGGGGTCCAAAAGGCGAAATCCCAGCGGAGATCATACAGACCATGGTCTCCACAACGGCAGCGAAAGAAGGCTATCCGCTCTCAACAAAAGTAGGTGGGCGCTCGGGTAGTGCGGAGCAAAGGGGCTCAACGGACAGAGGGCCAGCTGTGGTGGGAGTGGTGGTGGGCGTGGAGGTAGTGGAGGTGGTCTCAGCGAGTGTACTCCCGACACCGGCAGAAGTGTGGACAGAGGTGTCGGGTGCAGCAGAATATCAGGCTGCTGAGGGGCCACGGGGTCAACGGGTGCAGCGTGTGCAGCGTGGGCCTGCCTAGCCTGCTCAGCCTCCTCGGCCTCAAGCACGTAGGCGGTGGGGATCAGGAGATCCATCGTCGGAAGCCAGTCCACCTGTGCTGGTGCTATCTGTGTCCGAGCTGGGCTCGGAAGGATCATGTAGTCAGCACCGTAGGGACCGTGCAACCAAACCCAGTGTCGCTGGCCGTGCGGACGAAGCATCTTCATCCGGGCCATGACGTCTATAGACAGTGAAGTGGGGCCCGGAGAACGACGCAAATCGGCCGGTAGGTCCTCGCCGGTCATCAGGGTGAGCAGGGTGATCAGGCCACCGCAACATATCGGTGAGCGAGCGCCCACCGATACGATGATGCGGTCCAAAAACCAGCTCGCGATATCAATCACGACGGCGGGGACCAACTCGTCACTTTCCCTAGCTAGAACTCTGGGACGCGTTTTCGCATAGAGCATATAAAGCTCTGGCGTGGACATCGTCCCAGGCTCATACCTCGCCAAAAAGGTAGTCGCCATAAGGCACTGAGCTATGCGGAGGCAGGGGTGGACGATGGCTGAGGCCTTGGCCCTGCTAGGGTCAAAGGCAGCTGGTAAACCCGTGATCCGGGCCCAGAAAGCGTGGGAATCGAAGGAAGGTGGGGGAATGTGAGTGGGTGCGTAACCACGGTCGGCCCCGGGGATATTGGGCCACGAAAAGAATGCTCTCATCATACCGAGAGTGACCTGGCACTCCCGGTCCATAAACCTGAACGAGCATCCCTCGTCGGTCTGGGCAATAGAACTAAGCACCTCAAGTGTCGGACGGACGAAGGTGTCCGTCGACACTTGGAAAAAATTTCGCCAGCCCACGTTGTCATACAACGTGAGCATCCACTCAAGTACCCCCAGGCGCCCTAGGTCTGCAAGGTGTGCGAACCTGGAGGGTACAATCAAGCGTTGGGTAATGCGCTCGAAGACGACGCGGTGTGTGATCACTCCTTATTTTTACACTTTTTTCCCACATGTTTGCATGCCATTTAGATCGCCCAAATCATGTTTTTCACGATATATCGACGATATTGCGATGCTTTTCACGATTTGTTGTTTTTGTCGCATTTCAGGTGATTTGGGGCGATTTGGAGTGATCTCAAGATACGCCTACTCCAGAGTATCACCGACAACCTCCCCGAGGGGTATTTTGCTGTTGGAGAGGAGAGGAAGAAGAAAGGACGTTGCAGGAGCGACGAGGAGGCCAAAACGAGCTGTTTGGGCATTTTTGGTGTCCCACTCGGCCGAGTGAAGGAGTCACTCGGCCGACCAGCGAGACACCGCTCGGCCGACCTGATCGGATACGTTTCATGCGTGCACTCGGCCGAGCGACGGAAGCCACATCGGCCGAGTGACGAGATCCCGTCCGCCCGAGTGGCGCTCAGACGAAACCATTCAAAAATCGCCAACTTACTGTTTTTCGTCTGCCTGAGCTTCAGAAGACCCACTCGGCCGAGTGGCAAATGCCGTCCGCCCGAGTACTAAGAAGCATCGGCCGAGCGACGACAACTCACTCGGCCGAGCGACTCCCGAAGTGAAGACCCCCGAAGACCCAGACTTACTGGAAAATTACAGGGTTTCTCACTCGGCCGAGCGACTTTTGTCACTCGGCCGAGTGCGACGCGCTGCCTGTAGCGAAAATTGCGGATTTCGGGCTGCGCAGGGGCATTTTGGTCACAGTTTTTTGGACGATTTTGGGGGGTATTTAACCCCTGTTTTTACCCTAGGTTAGAGAGCTTTTCCTTTTAGATTTTTGCAGCTTTTTAGATTAACTTTTTAGCTTTATTCTTGTGATTGGAGAGGAGACA
Source organism: Scilla litardierei (assembly GCA_030789695.1). Lineage (NCBI taxonomy): Eukaryota > Viridiplantae > Streptophyta > Magnoliopsida > Asparagales > Asparagaceae > Scilla > Scilla litardierei. The sequence goes on along the minus strand of CM061139.1, from coordinate 31,344,325 downwards.
AAAGTTGATTTTTGTTGGATTATTTGAAGAACTCCATTGGTTTGTGTCTCTCTCGTCTAAAAATACAATTTTTATTGCTTATCTCAATATTGTGATGAATTCTCTTGTTAATTTCATTGATTATTTTTGTGTTTGTGCTATGAATTGTGAGTAGTCTCCACGTCTTGGGGCGTGGGGATGAACCCTACGAGCCCAATTTCAGATTTGTGATGAATTAGTAGAAATTTTGCTAGAATTGCTATTAGGGTTAGATTGGGATCGATTTACTACGGATGGCTAGGTATTCATATCGATTGGGATTTGCAAGAGATTAGATCCCAATTCGATAGGAAACCCTAGAAATCCGAATTGGGTTGGAATCGAATTTCCGTAGTATCGGTTTGCAAGAGATTGGGCCGATACTAGGGTTTCCAGTTGCAATTCCGTGCCGATACCCGTTTGCAAGAGATTGGACGGGTAAGAACTATCCCAACCTAGGTCGTGGCCCGAGTTTGCACGAGAGTGGGCTCGGGGCACGATTGAACGATGATGTTGATCCTAATGCTAGCTTGCCTAGGGTAGGGTTTGCAAGAGATTGGACCCGAACCTAGGATAGCTATAGACCGGCAACAGCGCGAGAGCGTGAGCTAGGTATTACATTCAGTTGCAACTAGTTCATCCGAAATTTTATTCTAGCAATTTTGATACCAATGAACCACATTGACGAAATACGGTGAGTAGCGGGGATTCCCCATTCCCTAGACGTTCTTTATTTGATTTGATATTTCCGTACTTTGTCTGACGATTGTGACAGGATTGCCAAAGGCAAATTCTCTCTTTTCTGTTCTCAAATAGCCAGGTTGATTGGAGCAAGCACTTTCATTCGTCCTCCCTGTGTTCGATAACCCGCTCGCCGCTACACCGTGCGCTTGCGGTAAAACTACACGGTCGCACTTTTGGGTTACATTCCGGAGCGATCAAGTTTTTGGCGCCGTTACCGGGGAGGCGTATTGCGTTTGATCTTACCACCCTAGCTATTTCTTTCTTTTTGTTTTTATTTCATTTTTTTTACCTGACCCTTCCATTGTGCTAATCATTTCTTTGAAACTTTGTTTTCCCATTGCATGTACACGAGATCTACGGCGGACCCTGAAGCTATATTATTTGATCCCGAGATTGAGCGTACTGCGCGGAGAATCAGAGCGGAGAAGAGACAAGATCAGGAAGGGAAGTTTATGACCAACCCGGAAACTACGGAACAATTAGCGGCAAGAATGGCGAGGATTATTTCTATTCGAGATATGCTCCGGCCTAAGACCTCTTCTACGACCTCATCCATTGGCATGCCGGAGTTGGCGGTTGACAAGAACTTTGAGCTGAAGACTGGACTAGTGGTTCTGATGCAGCAGGATCCATTTCATGGGAATGCCCATGAAAATCCCCACTACCACATCCAGCTATTTTTGTCGAAGTGCGCCACATTTCAGATGACAGGGGTCTCCATCGATGCCGTCAGACTGCGCCTCTTCCCCTTCACACTAAAGGACAAAGCACTTTATTGGTTGAGGACACAAGCTGAGGGAGTCTTTACCACTTGGGATGAGTTGGCGAGTGCATTCATTGACAAGTTCTATCCGCCCTCCAAAACGGTAAAGATTCGGAGCGCTCTTATGTCCTTCAAGCAAGGACCCCAAGAGACGCTCTACGAGGCTTGGGAGCGTTTCAAAGATCTGCAGCATCAATGCCCGCACCATAGCATTGAAGATTGGGAGCTAGTTCATAGCTTCTACAATGGTCTCCAACCGGGGACCAAGCAAATTATTGATGCCGCGGCAAATGGTGCTATCTTATCAAAGACTCCCGAAGAAGCTACGGCCCTAATTGAGGAGATGGCCTCAAACAATCAACAATGGGGCGACGAGCGAGGACACTCTACGTCCTCCTTGAAGCCAACTAGCATTTATGAGGCGAAGGCCGTAGCGGAGCTTACAAGCAAGTTTGATTCTCTCCACAAGGTAGTGGAGAGACTGGAGAAGTTTATCACGGAGCCCCAAGGAACCCCTTCCACCTCCGCACCAACGAACCAAATGTGTGATTGGCAAGACCAATCTCAAGCCATGTATTTGGGAGGAGAGCAAGGAGAAGGATCCTTGGAGCAAGTACAATATGTCACGGGGAAACAAGGATATTGGGCCAATCCAGCCACAAGAAATCATCTCGGTTTCTCTTATGCTAACAATGAAGGAGCTTTGAACCCGCCGCAACAACCACCTCAACAAGCTCGGCCACCACCGCCACCCCAACAACAACACTATCTACCGAGGGGGCCTCCACAACAAAATTTCCAACCGAAGCAACAAGTTCCACCCTATAGGCCGCCCAGATACAATCAAGGGTGGAGAAATCAAAACCCTCCACAAGCTCAACAACGATCCGACTTCGAAGCTAGAGTGGAGGAGTTCATGGTCGAGCAAAAGAAGGTCAATGCTTCCTTGAAGGCGGGCCAAGACTCCCTTACAATCGTTGTGGCACAAATCTCGGAGCAATTGGTGTTGCTCAATCGAAATACTCAACAATTGCCGGCTCAACCCGAGCAAAACCCACGGGGCGCCACCGGCCACATCAATGTTGTGGTTGCCGTTACTACTAGAGGCGGGAAGGATACCACCCCCGCCATGATTCCTACCGAGGAGCCCGTGGAGGAAAGTGTAGAGCCAATTGAGCCGGCAGTTGAAGTTGAGAGGGAGAAAGAGCCGCAAGAAAAGGAGAAATCTAGAGCGGAGCAATTGCTTGAAGAGAGGCGCTTCATGCCACCGGTACCATTCCCTCAGAGGCTTCCTAGAGCAAAGATGGAGAAGCGACTAGCGAAGTTTCTCGAATATTTGAGAGGGGTAAGCCTCAATATTCCCTTCCTTGATGCTATTGTTGAGATCCCGACATACGCAAAATTTTTAAAGGATTTGATTTCGGGGAGAAAGAGGAAGGAGAAAATTATGCTCGCCGAGGAGGGCTCTTGGTTCACCAAGAGAGAGAAAGAGCCGGCTAAATTCAAAGACCCGGGGAGTTTTCAGATTCCTTGCACCTTGGGCGGCGTCCCTCTTCAAAAGGCATTGGTGGACCTAGGGGCTAGTGTTAGCCTCATGCCTCTCTCTATGTTTCAAAGGCTAAACACCGGGACAAAATTGAAGCCTACCGACATGCGGATACAACTAGCCGATGGGCGAATCACAAGGCCGGTAGGGATTACAGAGGATATCCCGCTACAAGTCCCGGGGGGAATATGCTTGCCATGTGACTTCGTGATCATGGACGTTAAGGAGGAGGGAGATACGTCATTGATACTTGGACGCCCGTTCCTCGCCACCGCCGGAGTCATTGTCGACGTGCGAGAAGGTACCCTAACATTGAACGTCGGCAACATCGAGGTGGAGCTTCACATTCCGAAGGCTATGAAACACATGCCTTACCACGAGGAGCTAGACTATATGGACCTCCTTGACGAGGTAATCGAAGAGGCGATCCCCCATTCGATCGGCGCTCTATTCAAAGAAGATTTCGAGGAAGGCCCGGATTTAGGCCAAGATGAGAAGAAAAATGATTCCCCCGACTTCTCCGCTGAGATTGACGAAGGCGACGCTGATGTCGCAAGGATTTGAGAGCTCTGTAATCTCTCGAAATTGAAGTCTTCGAAGAAAGCTCCGCCGATACGGAAATCGGCGTCACCGGTGAAGCCGAGGACCGGAGAAAACGCTAGCTTTGGGGAGCCTCCCCCCAACACTATTCGAGACGGGAGACCATCGAGGGAGAACACGCCGCCGCAACTTTCGAACCCAAGCGTTCTCCCCGGAAAATTTGACGGGTGCATCCCGTATGCACCAAACATCCCGCATTAATTGAATATCATAGGGGGTCGAGCTCACGACCTTAAACGAGCGCTTGTCGGGAGGCAACCCGACGGTTATTGCTATATTTTCACTTTTCTTTTATTTTTTTAGAAATTTTTAGTGTTTTGAGTCGTTCGCCCAAAAATCTCGTGATAACGGGTCCTATTTTTTCTAACAGTAGAGGAGAACTAGGTACCCGTCATTAGGAGGATGCACAAGGCGACGAGGAGCGCCCCAGGAAGGCGCTCGATGCTTAGGAGGAAGATGAAATCGACTGGAGGAAGAAAAACGGAGTTTAAAGTCCAAACGAAGACAAACAGCAGAAAACAAGGCTCACTCGGCCGAGCATACTAGTCACTCGGCCGAGCACACAAGTTCGTCCGACCGAGCCGCTCACGAACAAGGGAAGTCTGCTGTACCCAACTCTCTGTTTCTTTTCCTGATTTCAGTATAACTGCTACTCGGCCGAGTATATATATTCACTCAGCCGAGTAAAACTGATACGCTCCTAGGGCGAGTCTTGCCGAGTAGCTTGAGCCACTCGGCCGAATGGACTTACTCCACTCGGCCGAGGGTGGCAACGCCACTCGGCCGAAGCGTAGCGGGGAGGAATTTTTCTTAAAATTTCACTCGACCGAGTGACCCAGTCACTCGGCCGAGTCGTAACTTTTGCTATAAATAGGGGCGAGGGTCGGGCTCATTTTTCGAAACGAAACAAATCGCAGCCCTCGACCCTTCGCATTCCCTCGCCCGCTGCCCTCGCCCACTCGCCCGACCGTCGACCCCGCGCCGCCGCTCGGCCACCCACCGCCGGCCGAGCCGCCGCCGCTCCTCGCCCGAGTCGCCGCCGGTGGCCACTGCTCCGGCCGACTCCGGTAACCCCATTTTGAACATGTTTTCCCCTTTTTTGTGTATTTTTCAAGGATCCATGTGCTTAACGAACCCCAAACCTGAATTAATTTCAATTTCTATCTATTATACCCCTAATGCCCCATACGTATTGAATATTACTCGCTGATATCTCCATTTCATACGCAGGTTATTTTTGGGAGCTTAGGGGAGCCCAGGGGAGCTTCCAGGGACTGATTTGGGCTACGTGGAGGCGTCATCTTCGCACGCTTGCATAGCTTTGCACTCGCGGCGTGTCGTGGTATATTCTTTCCTTTATTTTACGCACGCCGCACTTTTCACGCTTTTGGGTGAGCGCTCGGGGCCCATATGCCGCCCCAGACACGGCCGAGGTCGAGGAGAGCTTCCGCCAAGTGGAAGCGGTCGGATGATGCCGGCCCCTCCCACGAGGTGGAGGACTATCCTCCGCCTTCTCCCACATACCCCGTCCACCCAGCACAGCCTGCAGGCCCCGCACACCCCGCACAGCCTGCAGAGCCCGCACAGCCACTCCCTGCCGCTCCACAGCCACCACCTCCGGCTCCACTTATCGGGCCGCTGGGGATCACGTTCCGGAACGACGCACACCGCGTCGCTTTCGAGCGTATCTCCCAGCGCTCGATCGTACCCTCCAGGTTCGCACACCTTGCAGACCTAGGACGCCTGGGGGTACTAGAGGGGATGCTCACGTTGTACGACAACGTGGGCTGGCGAGATTTCTTTCAGGTGTCGGCGGACACGTTTATCCGTCCGACACTTGAGGTTCTTAGTTTGATCGCCCGGACCGACGAGGGATGCTCGTTTTGGTTCATGGACCGAGAGTGCCAGGTCACTCTCGGTATGATGAGAGCTTTCTTCTCGTGGCCCGATATCCCCGGGGCCGACCGAGGTTACGCCCCCACCCATATCCCCCCACCTTCCTTCGATGCCGGTGCCTTCTGGGCCCGGATTACGGGTCTTCACGCTGCCTTTGACCCTAGTAGGGCCAAGGCCTCGGCCATTGTCCATCCCTGCCTCCGTATAGCTTAGTGCCTTATGGCAACGACCTTTTTGGCGAGATATGAGCCGGGTACGATGTCCACGCCAGAGCTCTATATGCTCTACGCGATGACACGGCCCAGAGCTCTATCTAGGGAGGGCGATGAGTTGGTCCCCGCCGTCGTGATTGATGTCGCGGTTTGGTTTTTGGATCGCATCATCGTATCGGTGGGTGCTCGCTCACCGATATGCTGCGGCGGCCTGATCACCTTGCTCGCCCTTATGACCGGCGAGGACTTCCCTGATGACCTGCGATGAGCACCGGGCCCCACTTCTCTGTCGATTGATGTTATGACCCGGATGAAGATGCTGCGTCCGCACGGTGAGCGACACTGGGTCTGGCTGCACGGCCCCTTCGGTGCCGATTACATGATTCTTCTGAGCCCAGCTCGGACTTAGATTGCACCGACCCATGTGGACTGGCTCCCTGCGATGGATGTTCTGATCCCTGCCGCTTACGTGCTCGAGGCCGAGGAGGCGGAGCAGGCACACGCCGCCCACGCTGCCCCCGCAGACCCTGTTGCACCTGCTGAGCCTGCTGCCCCTGTTGACCCCGTGGCCCCTCAGCCTATCCCTGATATTTCTGCTTCTCCCGACACCTCTGTCCACACTTCTGTCGGTGTCGGGAGTACCCTAGCTGAGCCCACCTACACTGCTTCCACGCCTGCCACCACCACCACTGGCCCTCTGTCTGCCGAGCCCGTTTCCTCTGCCCCACCCGAGCGCCAGTCGACTATAGTTGAGTGCGGAGAGCCCTCTTTTACCACTGCCGTAGAGACCGTAGTCTCCACCTCTGTCTCCACCGCTGCTATATTCTCTGAGAGTGTCGTGGCGTCTGTCCACACTTCTGTGTCACCGACATCTCTGGCCGCCGCGTTGCCACTTTTGCACTCCCCTTTCGTTGCTGCTGCCTCCTCTTCTTACCGTCCTGCCCAGCCTCACACTGAGGCCAGGCCCACTTTTGCGAGCGCATCACATTTCCTTCCCCTCCCTGCTGAGCCCATCACCTACGCGACCCGAGTACGCCAGCCCCGACCTGCACAGCAAAGACCGGTGCGTCCCTCTGCACCACCTCCCCCCGACACTGTACTTCAGAGCATTCGTGCTCTCGAGGGGGCGGTGAGTGGCCTCAGAGGTGACCTTAGGACCCTGTCCTCCACCGTCTCCGCGATGGCTGGCCGCTTCGACCTGCTCCCGCAGATTCACTACTGCCTTACCCAGGTCCTGGAGCGACTCCCCCGCGTTCCCCCACCCACCCAGCAGGTCACCACCCCCACTCCTACCCATACCCATCCTGCTGCCACTCCCACACCCACACCCTCTCAGCAGTCTGTTCCACCTCCTCCTCCTCCTCCGCCTCAGGACGGAGACGGCGCAGCCCCACCTTCTTAGGCACTCTTGATGCCATCGATTCCTTTTGCCGTTGTGCTGCCTGTCTCTGCTGGGTCATGTTGATTTTTACCCACCCCACCCTCTCCTCACTGTTTTTGGATGCACATTTTGATCATATATTTATATATCATTTTTGGGAGAGCGGGAGAGTGTTTGGTGTCACACCTATATATCTGTATCACTCCTATATCTGCATGCATCATGTCCGCATCATATTTTTATTTCTTATTTTTCTTTTGTTATTTTATTTTCTTTTTCCCCATGCATGCATCCTCACTTACCCCTCACATTACTTGTCTCTCGGTGTGCCGCACTTCGCACATTGAGGACACTGTGCCATTTAGCTTGGGGGAGTGAGTTCTCACGTTCTTTTTCGATTTACCACCTTTTCTTAGTTTTTTCACGCCATTTTCCGCTTTTACACTTATTTTCATCATTTTTCTTTTATTTTACCATGCATCACATTTTTCTTATCTTTCGGTGTGCTGCATTTTAAATATTTTTATTTTCCCCTTTATCTTTATTTCTTTTTCATCTCATGCTAGAGATGAGTTTTCTGTGATGATGATGACGTGGAGTTAGCTTACTCTATATGCATGCTATATTTGTCATGTCTTAGATTTTATTCCTGATATCATATGCTATGACTTGCCTTGCATTTAGAGATAGTAACCCACACCTTTTTCCACATGAAAATAGATGAAATTTTATTAATAGCTGAGTCTGAATATTCATATGTATGCTATCGCAGAAAACACACCAAGATTCACGCATTGAATGCTTATATCTGGAGTACCGATTTCTTTTCCTATATCACTTCTATATGCATGATTTGTACATTTCACTTCAGGATGATTGAATGATGTTAGCTATGATAAATCTGGATTAGCCTAGCTTTTTTGTGATCAAAACTGAGTAGATTAGATTACCCTGCTGAAGTTGTCGTGCATGTCTTATAGAGTGAACCGAGAGATATCTTTATTTCTTTCTCCACACATCTTTAACATCATTCCTCTATTTTTAAATCATTGGTGAATCTCCCCTTAGCGATTCTATTATATGGCATTTCCCCCGCCATTAATTCCTAGCTCCAAATTTCCCAAAACCAAAGAAAGAAAAAAAAGAAAAAAAAATTCTTGTATGCTCTTATGTCTCTTTGAGTTGGGATCATTATGTATATATGCTATTTGAAAAAAAAAGAGAAAAGAAAAAAAAAGAAAAAGGAAAAGAAAAGAGGAAAGAACCTCAATAAAAGATCCCTTCTCATGTTCTCTCTTTCTTCTCTCTTTTTGTATTTATTTTCATTACTTTTGGAGCTTTATAAAAATAGGGATGTAAATATTTTTTATGCCATCATGCTTATAGATAAGCTTGGGGGAGGGAATCCAATGATGTGTGAGAGAGTGACTACTTGACGTTGCACGACAACCTAGGCTAAGTAATATTTTATACTCGGTAAGATTATTTTTAGCTTTACGAAGTCCAGAAATCTATGCCTAGCACTCATTTCATGAAATCCACACTTATCTATTCTTTCTATTCTATTGTGTGATATTCTTATACTCCTCATAGAAAGCGTTCAATTGAAAAGTGTGTGATCTGCGATTTGTATACCGCTTTAAATGATTCAGACGATGTTAATTCTAAAATTATTCCGTTTTTCATGATTATATCGTTGTTCGTGGGTTTTCTATTTCTATTTGCACTATTATACTATGATATCGAAATAAAATTCTTTGACATGTGTTCTTCATTCAGTGCATGCTATATGAGTAAGCGAAACCCACGTCCTGAGAAAATGATCTAGCAGCTTCCCTCTTCGCTTCGTTCTTTCTTCTTTGTTTTTATTCCGTTTGTTTCATTCTTCTCCGTTTTTCATTTTTTCGTCTTTCGCCGTTTTCGTTTTCCGAATCCACCGGGTTCGCCTTTTACTTATCTTCCTCGAGGACGAGTAAGAGGTAAGCTTGGGGGATTTTGATCACTCCTTATTTTACACTTTTTTCCCGCATGTTTGCATGCCATTTAGATCGCCCAAATCATGTTTTTCACGATATATCGACGATATTACGATGCTTTTCACGATTTGTTGTTTTTGTCGCATTTCAGGTGATTTGGGGCGATTTGGAGTGATCTCGAGATACGCCTACTCCAGAGTGTCACCGACGACCTCCCCGAGGGGTATTTTGCTGTTGGAGATGAGATGAAGAAGAAAGGACGTCGCAGGAGCGACGAGGAGGCCAAAACGAGCTGTTTGGGCATTTTTGGTGTCCCACTCAGCCGAGTGAAGGAGTCACTCGGCCGACCAGCGAGACACCGCTCGGCCGACCTGATCGGATACGTTTCATGCGTGCACTCGGCCGAGCGACGGAAGCCACATCGGCCGAGTGACGAGATCCCGTCCGCCCGAGTGGCACTCAGACGAAACCATTCAAAAATCGCCAACTTACTATTTTTCGTCTGCCTGAGCTTCAGAAGACCCACTCGGCCGAGTGGCAAATGTCGTCCGCCCGAGTACTAAGAAGCATCGGCAGAGCGACGACAACTCACTCGGCCGAGCGACTCCCGAAGTGAAGACCCCCGAAGACCCAGACTTACTGGAAAATTACAAGGTTTCTCACTCGGCCGAGCGACTTTTGTCACTCGGCCGAGTGCGACGTGCTGCCTGTAGCGAAAATTGCGGATTTCGGGCTGCGCAGGGGCATTTTGGTCACAGTTTTTTGGACGATTTTGGGGGGTATTTAACCCCTGTTTTTACCCTAGGTTAGAGAGCTTTTCCTTTTAGATTTTTGCAGCTTTTTAGATTAACTTTTTAGCTTTATTCTTGTGATTGGAGAGGAGACAAAAGTTGATTTTTGTTGGATTATTTAAAGAACTCCATTGGTTTGTGTCTCTCTCCTCTAAAAATACAATTTTTATTGCTTATCTCAATATTTTGATGAATTCTCTTGTTAATTTCATTGATTATTTTTGTGTTTGTGCTATGAATTGTGAGTAGTCTCCACGTCTTGGGGCGTGGGGATGAACCCTACGAGCCCAATTTCAGATTTGTGATGAATTAGTAGAAATTTTGCTAGAATTGCTATTATGGTTAGATTGGGATCGATTTACTACGGATGGCTAGGTATTCATATCGATTGGGATTTGCAAGAGATTGGATCCCAATTCGATAGGAAACCCTAGAAATCCGAATTGGGTTGGAATCGAATTTCCGTAGTATCGGTTTGCAAGAGATTGGGCCGATACTAGGGTTTCCAGTTGCAATTCCGTGCCGATACCCGTTTGCAAGAGATTGGACAGGTAAGAACTATCCCAACCTAGGTCGTGGCCCGAGTTTGCACAAGAGTGGGCTCGGGGCGCGATTGAACGATGATGTTGATCCTAATGCTAGCTTGCCTAGGGTAGGGTTTGCAAGAGATTGGACCCGAACCTAGGATAGCTATAGACCGGCAACAGCGCGAGAGCGTGAGCTAGGTATTACATTCAGTTGCAACTAGTTCATCCGAAATTTTATTCTAGCAATTTTGATACCAATGAACCACATTGACGAAATACGGTGAGTAGCGGGGATTCACCATTCCCTAGACGTTCTTTATTTGATTTGATATTTCCGTACTTTGTCTGACGATTGTGACAGGATCGCCAAAGGCAAATTCTCTCTTTTCTGTTCTCAAATAGCCAGGTTGATTGGAGCAAGCACTTTCATTCGTCCTCCCTGTGTTCGATAACCCGCTCACCGCTACACCGTGCGCTTGCGGTAAAACTACACGGTCGCACTTTTGGGTTACATTCCGGAGCGATCAATGTGCGTCGTCTCGAAACGTAATCCCCAGCGGCCCGACAAGTGGAGCCGGTGGTGGCAGTGGATCGGCAGGGAGTGGCTGTGCGGGGTGAACGGGGACTGCAGGCTGTGGCTGTGTGGGGTGAACAGGGTCTGCAGGCTGTGGGTGTGCGGGGTGAGGTGGTGTAGGCTGAGGAGAGTTCTCCATCTCGTGGGAGGGGCCGGCCTCATCCGCCCGCTTCCGCTTGGCGGAAGCTCTCCTGGTGCGTGGCCGTGTCCGGGGCGGCATGTGGGCCCCGGGTGCTCACCAAAAATAGGAAAAACGCGGCGTGCGAAAGTAAGTGGAACGAGTATACCGTAACACGCCGTGAGAGCAAAATAGTGGATGCGTGCAAAGACGCCGCCTCCACAAAGCCAAAAACGCTCCCCGGAAGCTCCCCTAGGCTCCCCTAAGCTCCCCAATATAGCCTGCACATCAAACGAAGATATCAACGAGTAATATTCAAAATGTATGGGGGGTTAGGGGTATAATAGATAGATTTTGAAGTTAATTTGGTGTAGGGGTTCGATTTGCACATGGATCGTCGAAAATTACAAGAAAAAGGAGAAAATAGGGCGAAAAAGGGCTACCGGAGCTCGGCCGACGGTGAGATCGCCGGCGGCGACTCGGGTGGAGGGGCGGTGGCGTCGGCCGGCGGTGGTCGGCCGATCACGGTGGCGGCGAGTGCGGTCGGGCAAGTGGCAGCGAGTCGCAGCGGGCGTAGGGGGCTGATCGGGCGTGGGCTCGGGCGTGAAAACGAAAAAGTGATGCTTCGAATTCCGCGCCGACCCGCTGCCCTTTATATAGGAAAAGTTGCGACTCGGCCGAGTGAAAGTGTCACTCGGCCGAGTGATCGTAACAGAAATATTTTTGAAAATTCCTCCCCGCTTACGACTCGGCCGAGTGGCTTTGCCACCATCTGCCGAGTGGAAAAAGTCCATTCGGTCGAGTGGCACAAGCTACTCGGCAGTTCTCGCCCTAGGAGCGTATCAGTTTCACTCGGCCGAGTGAAGATATATACTCGGCCGAGTGGCAATTATACTGAAATCAAGAAAAGAAACAGAGAGTTGGATACAGCAGACTTCCCTCGTTGGTGCGCTGCTCAGGCGGACGAACTTATGTGCTCGGCCGAGTGGCTAGTGTACTCGGCCGAGTGAACCCTGTTTTCTGCTGTTTGGCTCCGTTTGGGCTCTAATCTCTGTTTTTATTCCTCAAGTTGATTTCTTCCTCCTCCTAAGCGTCGAGCGCATTCCTGGAGTGCTCTATGTCGCCTTGTTCATCCTCCTAATGAGAGATATCCCTTTCTCCTCTCCTGTCAAGGAAAAATAGGACCTGTTATCACGAATTTTTAAGGCAAACGACTCAAAACACTTAATAAGTTCTAAAACAAAAATAAAGAAAAAAGTAAAAATAAAGCGATAACCGTCAGGTTCCCTCCCGACAAGCGCTCGTTTAAGGTCTTGAGCTCGACCCCATTGGATATTCAATTTAATGCGGGATATTGGGTGCATATGAGATGCACCCGTCGAATTTATCGGGAAGAACGCTCGGATTCAGATGTTGTGGCAGCGTGTTCTTCCTCGGTGATCTTTCGTCTCGGGTAGTGTTGGGGGGTGGCTCCCCCAAGCTAGTGCTTGCTCCGGTCCTCGGCTTCACCGGTGACACCGATTTCCGTATCGGCGGAGCTTTCTTCGGAGACTTCATCTTTGAGAGCTTGCAGAGCTCTCGTATTCTTGCGACATCAGTGTCGCCTTCATCAATTTCCATGGAGAGATCGGGGGAGTCATTCATCTTTTCTTCTTGGCCCAAGTCTGGCCCTTCCTCAAAGTCTTCCTCGAATATTGCGCCAATGGAATGGGGGATCGCCTCCTCAATGACCTCGTCAAGGAGGTCCATATAGTCCAGCTCCTCATGGTAAGGCATGTGTTTCATTGCCTTGGGTATATGAAGCTCCACCTCGATGTTGCCGACGTTCAATGTTAGAGTCCCTTCACGTACGTCGACAATGACACCGGCGGTGGCAAGGAACGGGCGTCCAAGTATTAGCGACGTATCGCCCTCCTCCTTGACATCCATGATCACAAAGTCGCATGGCAAACATATGCCTCCCGGGACTTGTAACGGGATATCCTCTGTGATCCCTACCGGCCTTGTGATCCGACCATTTGCTAGTTGTATCCGCATGTCGGTAGGCTTCAATTCTGTGCCGGTGTTTAGTCTTCGGAACATAGAGAGAGGCATGAGGCTAACACTAGCCCCTAAGTCCACTAACGCCTTTTATAGAGGGACGCCGCCTAAGGTACAAGGAATTCGGAAACTCCCCGGGTCTTTGAATTTGGCGGGCTCCTTGTCTCTCTTGGTGAACCAAGACCCCTCCTCAGCGAGCATGATTTTCTCCTCCCTCTTTCTTCCTGTAATCAAATCTTTTAGGAACTTGGCGTATGTAGGGATTTCCACGATAGCGTCGAGGAAGGGGATATTGAGGCTTACCCCCCTCAAATACTCGAGAAACTTGGCTAGTCGCTTCTCCATCTTTGCTCTAGCAAGCCTCTGAGGGAATGGGATCGGTGGCATGAAACGCCTCTCTTCAATCAGCTGCTCCGCTCTTGACTTTTCTTCCCCTTGCGGCTCTTTCTCTCTCTCAACTTCAATGACCGGTTCACTTGGCTCTACTATCTCCACCACGGGCTCCTCGGTAGGAATCATGACGTGGGTGGTGTCCATCCCACCTCTCGTAGTAACTGCAACCACGGCGTTGATATGCCCGGTGGTGCCCCGTGGATTTTACTCGGGTTGAGCCGGCAACTGTTGACTATTTCGATTTAGCAACGCAAGTTGCTCCGAGATTTGGCCTACAACGGTTGCAATGGAATCTTGGCTCGCCTTCAAGGAAGCATTAGTCTTCTTCTGCTCGACCATAAACTCCTCCACTCTAGCTTCAAAGTCGGAACATTGTTGAGCTTGTGGAGGGTTTGGATTTCTCCACCCTTGATTGTATCCGGGCGACCTATAGGGCCCCACTCGTTGCTTTGGTGGGAAATTTTGTTGCGGAGGCCCCCTCGGTGGATAATGTTGTTGTTGTTGTTGTTGTGGTCGAGCTTGGTAAGGTGGTTGTTGCGGGGGGTTCAATGCTCCATCATTGTTTGCATAGGAGAAACCGGGATGGTTTCTAGCGGCCGGATTGGCCCAATATCCTTGGTTCCCCGCGACGTATTGAAATTGCTCCAAAGATCCCTCTCCTTGTTCTCCTCCCAAATACATAGCTTGGGATTGGTCTTGCCAATCGCACATTTGACTTGTTGGTGTGGATGTGGAAGGGGCTCCTTGGGGCTCCGTGATATGTTTCTCCAGTCTCTCCACCACCTTGTGGAGAGAATCGAACTTTTTGGTCAGCTCCGCCACGGCCTTGGCCTCGTAGATGCTAGATGGCTTCAAGGAGGACGAAGAGTGTCCTCGCTCGTCGCCCCATTGTTGATTGTTCGAGGCCATCTCCTCAATTAAGGCCGTAGCTTCGTCGGGAGTCTTCGATAGGATGACCCCATTTGCAGCGGCATCAATAATCTGCTTGGTCCCCGGTTGGAGACCATTGTAGAATCTATGGACGAGCTCCCAATCTTCAATGCTATGGTGGGGGCACTGATGCTGCAGGTCTTTGAAGCGCTCCCATGCCTCGTAGAGTGTCTCTTGAGGTCCTTGCTTGAAGGACATGAGAGCACTCCTAATCTTTACCGTCTTGGAGGGCGGATAGAACTTGTCAATAAACGCGCTCGCCAACTCGTCCCATGTGGTAAAGACTCCTTCAGCTTGCGTCCTCAACCAATAAAGAGCTTTATCCTTTAGTGTGAAGGGGAAGAGGCGCAGTCTGATGGAATCTAGGGTGACGCCCAGCATCTGGAAGGTGGCGTACTTTGATAGGAAGAGCTGGATGTGGTAGTGGGGATTTTCATGGGCGTTCCCATGAAATGGATCCTGCTGCATCAGAACCACAAGTCCGGTCTTCAACTCAAAATTCTTGTCGGCCGCCAACTCCGGCATGGCTATGGACGAGGTTGTGGAGGAAGTCTTAGGCCGGAGCCTATCTCGAATGG
Organism: Scilla litardierei; assembly: GCA_030789695.1. Taxonomy (NCBI): domain Eukaryota; kingdom Viridiplantae; phylum Streptophyta; class Magnoliopsida; order Asparagales; family Asparagaceae; genus Scilla; species Scilla litardierei. The sequence goes on along the minus strand of CM061139.1, from coordinate 31,329,238 downwards.
AAATAATCCTCGCCATTCTTGCCGCTAACTCTTCAGGCGTCTCCCGAATGTTCATAAACCTCCCTTCTGTATCGGGTCTCTTCTCCGCCCTGATTCTCCGTAATGTACGCTCGATCTCAGGATCAAACAATATATCTATGGGGTCCGCTGTGGATCTCGTGTAAATGCACGGGAAAACAAAGTTTCAAAGAAGTGATTAGCACAATGGAAGGGTTAGATAAAAAAATGAAGAAATAAAATAAAGAGAAAGAAATAGCTAGGGTGGTAGGATCAAACACAATCGCCTCCCCGGCAACGGCGCCAAAAACTTGGTCGCGCCCGGGCGTACACCCTAAAGAGAGACCGCGTAGTTTTACATCAAGCGCACGGTGTAGCGGCGAGCGGGTATCGAACACAGGGAGGACGTATGACAGTGCCTTCTCCGAACAACCTGGCTATAGGGACAGAAAAGTAGGAATTTGCCTTTCGACGATGTTGTCACAATCGTTAAATAATGTAAAGAGATATAAAATCAAATAAAGACGCCTAGGGAATAGGGAATCCCCGCTACTCACCGTATCTCGTCATTGTGATTCATCGGTTTCACAATTTCTAGGGTAGAATGTCGGATGAACTAGTTGCAACTGAATGTAAAACCTAGCTCACGCTCTCTCGCTGTTGCCGGTCTATAGCAAACCTAGGCTCGGGCACAATCTCTTGCAAACCCTAGCCTAGGCAAGCTAGCATTAGGATCAACGTCATCGTTCAATCGCATCCCGAGCCCACTCTCGTGCAAACTCGGGCTACGACCTAGGTTGGGATACTTCCTACCCGTCCAATATCTTGCAAACGGGTATTGGTATAGAATTGCAACCGAGAATCCTAGTATCGGTCCAATCTCTTGCAAACCGATACTTCGGGAACTCAATTCCAACCCAATTCGGATTTCTAGGGTTTCCTATCGAATTGGGATCCAATCTCTTGCAAATCCCAATCGGTATGAACACCTAGCTATCCGTGTTATATCAATCCCAAACTAACCCTAATAGCAATTCTAGCAATAGTTCTACCAAATCATCACAAATCGGAAATTGGGCTCGTAGGGTTCATCCCCACGCCCTAAGACATAAAGACTACTCACAAATCATATCACAAATGGAAGAATAATCAATTGAAATAGCAATAGAATTCATGGCAATATTCAAAATAGCAATAAAAATAAGATTTTTAATGAAGAGGGAGACAAACCAATGTAGCTTTCCAAGAATCCAACAAAATAACACTTTTCTCTCCTCTCCAATCACAAAAATAAAACTCTAAAAGTCTAATCTAAAAAGGCTGCCAAAAGCAATAGGAAAAAGCTCTCTAAACTAGGTTAGAATCTGGGGTTAAATACCCCCCAAAACTGCCCAAAAATTCGTGACCAAACTGCCCCTGCGTAGCTCCAAAATCGTGATTTCCGCTACAGGCAGCGCTGCTCACTCGGCCGAGTGACAAAAGTCGCTCGGCCGAGTGAGAGACCCTGAGAATTTCCAGTAAGTCTGGGGTCTTGGGGGTCTTCACTTCGGGGGTCACGCGGCCGAGGGAGTTGTCGTCACTCGGCCGATGGGCTTATCTTCACTCGGGCAGTCGGTAATTGCCACTCAGCCGAGTGGGTCTTTTGATGCTCAGACTGACGAAAAACAGTAAGTCGGGAGTTTTTGATGGGTGTCGTCTGAGTGCCACTCGGGCGGACGGGATACGTCACTCGGCCGATGCGGCTTCTGATGCTCGGCCGAGTGCACGCTTGGAGCGTGTCCGATCTGGCCGACCGAGCGGGGTCTCCTCGGTCGGCCGAGTGACTCCTTCACTCGTCCGAGTGAGCTGTTGAAGATGCCCAAATTGCGTATTTTGCCTCCTCGTCGCTCCTACGACGTTCTTTCTTCTTCCGCTCCTCTCCAATAGCAAAATACCCCTCGGGGAAGTCGTCGGTGACACTCCGGAGTAGGTGTATCTCAGAATCACTCCAAATCGCTCCAAATCTCCTGAAATACGACAAAAACAACAAATCATGAAAAGTATCGCAATATCGTCGATAAATCGTGAAAAACATGATTTGAGCGATCTAAATGGCATGCAAACATGCGGAAAAAAGGTGTAAAATACGGAGTGATCAGAGACCGGTTGGATCTTCATGTCTTGGCTGTTGAAATTTGGCTACAGGTGAACCGATCGGGTGAAGGTCACCCGATCGGTTGGCAATCAGCTTCGAATTCCAGAGACTTTGAGCTTTTGACCCGGTCACTGAACCGACCGGGTGACTTCTCGTGAGCTCCAAGCTGCGTTCGGGTGGTGCACGCGTGCATCACTCGATCGGTTGGAGATGACCAACCGACCGGGTGAGGGGCTGAAAGATGCAATCTTCGTCGTTTGACCCCTGGATCACGCGTAACTCCTCCCGTTGCTCCGGGGACACATGATATCATCGTTTTATGCCCCAAATGCCAGTAAACTCCTGCAAAACACAGAAAACACGGAAAAGTGAAAGAAAACAAGAAAACACGAGAAAACGAATATTAGACGGCGGTAAAATACGGAAAAACACGGAAGAAAACGTGCGCAAATATATGAAATATAAACGCACGTCAAGATCCCCCAAGCTGAACTCTTCCTCGTCCTCGAGGAAGACGAGTTAGAGTAGGAGCTCGGAGGGAAAAATAGAGAGAAAGAGAGAAAAAGAAAAATCTATATCCTAGATCGCCCGTCAGTGCCAACAAAATCGAAAACGACACACCAAGCAAGCAAACGCCAAATCACATCAGTAAACCAAGGAGTACGAGTCCAGACAAGTGTCGTGGGCCCACGCGGTGAAGCGCGAGTGAGTGTGGTCGTGCGCTAGCAGACGGTGTCACTATCTACGATGTGCGATAAAGCTCGATATACACAAACCCAAGAAATGACCCAAATATCGATTCGAATCGAATAAGGCGGTGAATATATGTAGTTCAAGCATGCATGAGAATAGAGAGAGAATCAAAACATATCATGCGTCGGGGACTCCACAACTAGGGTTAAGGAAAGCACCACACTAAAGCCTAGATAATAGCTAAAAAATTCCTAAGCCAAGTGTTTTCGAAACCGATGGGGTTTGAGATGATGTGGAGAAGAACGCTCGGTGCAAATTCTCGCCTTCCCTTTATTCTCGGCAAGTAGGAAAATATTCACACTGGAATTTTTTTGGGTTTTGGGTTTTTCTGTATTTTTTTTGGATTTTTGGCGATACATATTTTTTTTCTTTTCTTCTCTCTTCTTTTTGGGTTTTTCTTTTCTTTTCTCCCTTTTTTTTCGCTTTTTGAATTTTGGGTTATTGGCTATACACATGTGTACTCTCCCAAGTGGGAGAACGGTACACGACGAGGGGATTTGCACCAAGTAAAACAAAAAAGAAAAATCTGAATCTAGACACTTGGGCAAAGGAAACTATTCTCGCTAATTAGAGCATGGGCTAAATGGGTTATCCTAGTCCTTAATTGTGGAATCCCGAGACATGCGAAATGAAGCATACGATATGTATATAATCATGCATACAGAAACAGGCAAGAGAGGCGAATACCGTATTATTCATATCCACTCGTGATAATCTAGGGGTCATTCCTGGACAGATATATAAATTAAAATCACAAAGCAGAAGCATACCAAACAGCTAGGCACGACACAAGACTCACAAAAAAAAGCTAGTGGACCCACGATGCGTGAAATGCAAGAGAACTCGATATCCTAGGGTTAGTGAGTGTGAATATCGATGCTATGCTAGGTGTGTGTGATTTTGTGGCAATTCATCATAGGGTTCATCTCTAGGAGAAAGAAATAAGAAAGAAGAAAAGAAAAATTAAAAACACGATGAAAACAACACAAAAACGAGAAAGAAAGACTCAAATGATGCACAAAGTGCGACTCCCCCAAGCTGAAGCTTGCATTGTCCTCAATGCAATAAGAGTGAGTACGGGAGGGCAATGAAAATGAGGGGGAATACGCACTGACACAAAAAGAAATTAAAAACAAGGAAAACACAGATACGAAAAATGAAAATAAAGAAAAATCAAAATCAAACCACACGACATAAAAATATGAAAAGGAAGAAAGAAAAAGACACGACACACAAAAATAAAACAAGCACACACACACAAACAAAACACGACAACACACCAAAAATAGAGTTCCCCCAAGCTAGACGTGACAATGCTAGCAATGAAATATGATCGTGAAAGTGCAGAGATATGCGGGGGGATGTCAAAAAACAAAGTGAAATCAAATAAAGATAAAAAGGAAGCGGTTCGACACGTGAATGAGTCCTCCCCTAGCAGTGGTAAAGCAGGGCCCCGCAAAGACAGATGGGCACTAGAAATAGGGGGGACAAAAGCGGGATGGGAACATATCAAGCAGAGGCACCACCCTCTGGGGGTGGTGATGGGGGCCTGTGCTGGGGACCAGTAGTGGTGGGGGGTGGGATGTGAAGCTCGGAGACACCGGGTGGGTCAGTGCGAATGTGGCGAATGAAGCTTTGAACAAAGGGTAGGTCTCGGTCGACGGACTCCTGAGTTATCCGACCACCATGTCCAGCTAGGAGGATCATGGCAGCGAATCGGTCGGATTGGTCGTCGTCTTGGAATGACGGATCGCCAATGTAAGCGGTGGAAGTGGTGTGTGGGGTGGTAGATGAATTGGTGGTGGTGGATTGAGCGGGGGGTTGTGTGCGACGAGCGCGACGGGTGGGCCTAGGGTTGGAAGAGCTAGCATCGGTGGGCTTAGCACGGAGGGGAGGCATTGTGCAGGAGTCATGTGTGTGTGTGTGTATGCAAAAATACGATTAAGACGCACAAACACGACCAACGAGCAAAATGGAATATTTGGGGCAAAATAAAAATTGAGCTAAGGAGCGAGTTTACCCAAATGAGATGAAGATCGTTGCTCGTAGACGCCCCAATGCTACTCGATAGGAGCACGTGTGAAGCCGCGGCAATCTCTTCAGCAAGTTTCGAAATTGGGGGAGAATGGGTGAAAGCTAGGGTTTTGTGTGCGGGTGGAATCGGTGAGGATGGAGAGAAATCGATGGAGAGATGGATAGGGAGGGGTGGGGGGTCGATTTGGGTTGATTTTGGGGAAGAACGAGGTCAGGCGTAAGAGGGGGAGTCGAAGCATCGGTCTGGGATTCGAAAATGGGCGAGGGCAGATCGAACGGGCGGGGCGGCCATTTATAGGGATTTAAGTCGAACCGATCGGGTGAGTTGTCACCCGATCGGTTGGCTTCGTGGTCGAAAACTTTGGCTGAAGAGTTGCTACAGGCGAACCGGTCGGGTGATAACTCACCCGAACAGTTGGCCGTTCCACAGATTTTCCCGAGAGTTCGGAGTGTCTCACCCGGTCCCTCAACCGGTCTCGCATCTTGCCACCCGATCGGTTGACAAATCCCTGAAATTTTCCCGAGAGTTTCCCCAGGTCACCCGGTCTTCTCACCCAGTCTCTTCTTTCTCCACCCGGTCAGTTCAATTAGTGGCAGACACGGCTGTTAGCTGATACATCCCAACCGATCGGGTGAGGTATCACCCGATCGGTTGAGGCCTTGTTTTCTGCAAAAACCCAAAAATCGCCTAAGTTCCACGACAGAAGTTCTTGCGACTAGATTTATTTATAAAAATAGATAAAATAAAGTTGAAAATATTCCTAAAAAGTGAAACAAAAGTTTAGAGCATGGGTTGCCTCCCATGAAGCGCTTTTGTTTAACGTCGTTTAGCTCGACGCCCGTTGATGATGTTCATGGTGGGCGATACGGGTGATGCCCAAAATCCGGCAACTCTTCAGCTCCAGAGGTTGTGGCTATTGGTGTAGTCGGCGGTTGTAAAAAGATTTGCTCGACTACCCTCCCCTTGTCTACAGGATCCGGGGGCTTCTCCCTCAAATTGGCGTCTACCACTGTCACGCCCCGCTTCCCATTATACTTGGGGCGAGGACGTGAACGGGCCCGCTTGGGTTGAAGCGGTGAAGCCCCAACCCAATAAGCGTCTGTGTATGATTACTTTGGCAGATTCTTGCTTGCGAATAATCGGAACAACATAATATGGTGTCATCATTAAAACTTTAAATTCCAGATTACAAGTACACAAAAATTAGAAGGCCTAGCATGGCCATTACAACAGTTACAAGGAAATTAAAATACACCTGAAAGTAAATACAACAATTATTAAAATTTAGCAAGCTGCGCAGTGTCCGTCGTCTTCAGTAGTGGATCTCGTGCTCTTGGCTCTTTTGGTCTTCCTGCTCAATCTCCAAAAGAACTCTTCGATGAACTCTGCTCAAAACCTAACGTATATTTCACAAACAAGGAAATATACGTCAGCGAGGGTCGCTCGGCAAGATTTAAAAACGTTAGAAATAAAATGACCCTCTGCAAGATTTAATATAGTTCACAAAGTTTAGGGAAGAGATGCACATTATGATTTCAAAAAGATGATACATAGTAGCATGTGGAAACAAGGGACATAACAATGTGTAGTGTGCAAGCAGTGAGCATGAGTAGTGTGGTGTGCACAGCAATAAGTATAAAGGGTGTAGTGCGTACAGCAATATGTATAGAAAGTGTAGTGTGCACAGCAATAGTCATGACGGTGTAGTGTGTACAGCAATAATTAATCGTGGCAATAATTTTAGCAGGTTACTCTATAGCATCAACAGAGGTAAAAATGGGTGCATCAATCAGTCAATCAATCTCCTATCTAGTGACAAAGCCCAGTGTCCGAGGGGGAGGTGACCAGCATCACACCCAAGTCAACAGGAGCTACCCGTGACTCTATACTCACCGACCCGGCCAGGTGTTGGTCAAGTTCACCAATCGAGTGCAATCCAGCTTTCCAGCCTCTACTACACTAGACTACCACACCCAAGTGTCCATAAGTCAAACCGTAGTTTAATGTTTGCCGAGTGGCAAAACATTCCGTAAATGGCCAGCGGCCCAATATCCGTAATGCCCGAAGGCCCAATAGTCCGTAATTGCCCGAAGGCCCAATGTTCCGTAAAATGCCCGAAGGCCCAATAATCTGTAATTTTGCCTCAAGGCACAAAAGTCCATAACATGCCCGAAGGCCAACCATCACAATTTATAAAAGTGGTTCGCAGAAAGGTTGTCACAGGAGCAATGCAACAGAAATGAAAGTGCATGTTTTCAGAAAACATTGTTTATCATTTTAAACTTGTATGTAATAGTACTTGCCGGTGATAAAACTTGCGCCTTTGGTGATCTGTAAAATAATATACTTACGCCTTTAAAAGTTGCCGGAAAACAATATACTTGCAGGTGGTAAATACTTGCCTGTAAACGGTGTTGGGTGACCATATGATCGCAACGAGATACGCAGTTCATCTGCGTCATCCAATTTTTGGTATTAGACTTAAGGTTTTTAAACAACTAAAATATTAATGGATTTAGCACATGGTCATTACTGTTCCAAATTGTTGCAAAGATACACATATATATAAGCTAAATATGCATGTACCGTTTTATGTAAAGAAAAAAAATGGAATAACTTATAACTGCCACCCTAACATCATATTATTAATGTAACATACTCACATTCACTAATTAAACTAACCCAAGTCCATTTACTCTAAAATATAATATATGTGGGTACGTACTGTGAATTAAAATAACAGGGTCATGCTATTATTTCTTCATGCACCAACTCATATGTACTAGCTAGCCCTGTCAACAAATAACATAGCTTACCTACTCAAATATTTAATTACCAAATGTTAGTACTGCTACATGAAATAATATTATTAAAATGTTAAACACCCACTCACATTATGCAAGTAACCACAGTGCACTTTATCAACACAATGTACGGGCAAGGCAACCAAAGTGCATGGCTAATAGTGCAAGTATAACCACTATTATTACAGACAACTAGTGCCACACCACTTACCTGAGCTTGCAGGTTGAAATCGGACGATGGTGGCTAGGCGGCTAGGCGGCGGACGTGCGGTTGTCAGTGGCGACGGCGACTCGCTTTGCAACGGCGGCGAGACCTGAACGGCAGTGGGGGGCTCCGAGGGGCGACGTGCACGATGGAGGCTGCGGGAGAGGGAAAGGACAGTGAGGAGCAGCGACAAAGGCGGCGGATGGCCGGGGCTGTCGGGAGTCTTTGCCTGCGGGTGGTGCGACGTTTCCGGGCAAGGGGAGGTGGTGGCTCGAGGAGGACGTCGGTGCGGCGTCTCGGGGCGATGGTCGGAGGCGTTGACGAGGGCGGTCGGCCGTCGGAGTTGCGGTTGCTCGGAGGAGGCGAACGACGTGGGTGGCGGCGCCGTGCAGATGAGGGAGGAGGCGTGCGCTGCTGGGCGAGGTCGCCGGAGGGAAGCTCGGGGGCCTGGGCGGTGACTGGGTTGAAGCCGCCGCGAACGGCAGGAGGAGGAGATGGCGGCGAGCTCGGACGGCTGAGGCGTCGCCGCAAGCGACGGCGTTGATGGGCGAGGGGAGGAGTCGGGGCGAGGGGGCCGCGGAGGATGGTGACGGCTCGATCGAGGTCGGAGGCGCGGAGGAGGCTCGGCGTGCTGTGCTTGGGTGAGGAAGAAGAAGGCTGCGGGGGGGAAAAGAAAGACAGGGGCGGCTGGCTTGTGTAGGGGGAGGCTAGGAGAAAAATACCCTAGGGTTTTATAATATAAGGAGATAGGTTAGTAGGTTGCTGTTTACTAGGGTTATAAGATAATAACATGGTTGTAGCCTAGGGGCAGCACGTGAGATGGGGTTAGGGGCTTTAGGCCATGCTGTTTTCAATATGGGTGGGTCTCCTAGGTTTTCACATGAGAAGGTAGGGTTGAAGGGTACCCTAGGGTCCTATAGCTAGCTTTAGGTGATATAAAATTAGTTGTGGGGGGAAAGTGAAGGCAACATGCGAATGAATCTCAGCCTAGGGTTCATTATAATATGGTTGTGTGTGGGTTTGAATGGCTAGAGTTTAATTAGGAATGGTTTTGAAAATTATTAATAGGATTAATGAGGGGAATAAGGGCTAATCAATGTAGGTTTAAACATGGAATAAGAACTATTCAATTGGGCTTAAATGAGTTTAAAAATGGAAAGCTGTATTTGAAAAAGTTTGAAATGATTTGAAATTCGGATTTTTGAATTTGAAATTTTAAATTAATTATAAAAGATATTTCCAAAATATTTATACGAAAAATTTATCGTAATTTAAAATAACAATGATATTAATGAGTATGCAAAAACAGAAGTGGATACGGATACGGGTACGGAGACAGAATGTCAAATAACGGATACTGGGAAGACATACGAGAGGGAAAATCGGATAAAAGTAACGATAGAAACCGGTCGTTACATCCTACCCACCTTATAAAAATTCCGTCCTCGGAATTTCCTAAGTTAGGTATGATCGAGGAAAAACCTAATTGACGAAGGGTCAGGGTATCAAGGAAGGAAGACACATATAGAGGAAAAGAAATTTCTGAATTGAAAAGGGTCTAAGATCGAAACAATGAAACAACACCTAGAATATAGCAAACGTGATAGACGAAAATGGTAACGGTAGAAGCGAAGGGTACGTCTAAGAAGCGACGAAAGGATGAGCACATGATATAAATCACTAATTACGATGATAGGTCAGGGTTCAAACGTTACCGTTCACCACGGGCTCGTCGTTCTCTCCGCTTCCTGCAGCTCCGGATCCTTGTCGAGTATTACGTCTTCTTGTCATGCTACAACAAACAAAGTAAACATTTGCGTATGCGAATTATCCAGATAGTCAAGTTAATAATGACATCTGTATTGTTCCGAGTATTTTGCAGAGAGCAAGACCTGCATGGGCCACCACTAAAACCTGTCACGCCCTGCTTCCCATTATACTTGGGGCGAGGACGTGAACGGGCCCGCTTGGGTTGGAGCGGTGAAGCCCCAACCCAATAAGCGTCTGTGTATGACTACTTTGGCAGATTCTTGCTTGCGAATAATCGGAACAACATAATATGGTGTCATCATTAAAACTTTGAATTCCAGATTACAAGTACACAAAAATTAGAAGGCCTAGCATGGCCATTACAACAGTTACAAGGAAATTAAAATACACCTGAAAGTAAATACAACAATTATTAAAATTTAGCAAGCTGCGCAGTGTCCGTCGTCTTCAGTAGTGGATCTCGTGCTCTTGGCTCTTTTGGTCTTCCTGCTCAATCTCCAAAAGAACTCTTCGATGAACTCTGCTCAAAACCTAACGTATATTTCACAAACAAGGAAATATACGTCAGCGAGGGTCGCTCGGCAAGATTTAAAAACGTTAGAAATAAAATGACCCTCTGCAAGATTTAATATAGTTCACAAAGTTTAGGGAAGAGATGCACATTATGATTTCAAAAAGATGATACATAGTAGCATGTGGAAACAAGGGACATAACAATGTGTAGTGTGCAAGCAGTGAGCATGAGTAGTGTGGTGTGCACAGCAATAAGTATAACGGGTGTAGTGCGTACAGCAATATGTATAGAAAGTGTAGTGTGCACAGCAATAGTCATGACGGTGTAGTGTGTACAGCAATAATTAATCGTGGCAATAATTTTAGCAGGTTACTCTATAGCATCAACAGAGGTAAAAATGGGTGCATCAATCAGTCAATCAATCTCCTATCTAGTGACAAAGCCCAGTGTCCGAGGGGGAGGTGACCAGCATCACACCCAAGTCAACGGGAGCTACCCGTGACTCTATACTCACCGACCCGGCCAGGTGTCGGTCAAGTTCACCAATCGAGTGCAATCCAGCTTTCCAGCCTCTACTACACTAGACTACCCCACCCAAGTGTCCATAAGTCAAACCGTAGTTTAATGTTTGCCGAGTGGCAAAACATTCCGTAAATGGCCCGCGGCCCAATATCCGTAATGCCCGAAGGCCCAATAGTCCGTAATTGCCTGAAGGCCCAATGTTCCGTAAAATGCCCGAAGGCCCAATAATCTGTAATTTTGCCTCAAGGCACAAAAGTCCATAACATGCCCGAAGGCCAACCATCACAATTTATAAAAGTGGTTCGCAGAAAGGTTGTCACAGGAGCAATGCAACAGAAATGAAAGTGCATGTTTTCAGAAAACATTGTTTATCATTTTAAACTTGTATGTAATAGTACTTGCCGGTGATAAAACTTGCGCCTTTGGTGATCTGTAAAATAATATACTTACGCCTTTAAAAGTTGCCGGAAAACAATATACTTGCAGGTGGTAAATACTTGCCTGTAAACGGTGTTGGGTGACCATATGATCGCAACGAGATACGCAGTTCATCTGGGTCATCCAATTTTTGGTATTAGACTTAAGGTTTTTAAACAACTAAAATATTAATGGATTTAGCACATGGTCATTACTGTTCCAAATTGTTGCAAAGATACACATATATATAAGCTAAATATGCATGTACCGTTTTATGTAAAGAAAAAATGGAATAACTTATAACTGCCACCCTAACATCATATTATTAATGTAACATACTCACATTCACTAATTAAACTAACCCAAGTCCATTTACTCTAAAATATAATATATGTGGGTACGTACTGTGAATTAAAATAACAGGGTCATGCTATTATTTCTTCATGCACCAACTCATATGTACTAGCTAGCCCTGTCAACAAATAACATAGCTTACCTACTCAAATATTTAATTACCAAATGTTAGTACTGCTACATGAAATAATATTATTAAAATGTTAAACACCCACTCACATTATGCAAGTAACCACAGTGCACTTTATCAACACAATGTACGGGCAAGGCAACCAAAGTGCATGGCTAATAGTGCAAGTATAACCACTATTATTACAGACAACTAGTGCCACACCACTTACCTGAGCTTGCAGGTTGAAATCGGACGATGGTGGCTAGGCGGCTAGGCGGCGGACGTGCGGTTGTCAGTGGCGACGGCGAATCGCTTTGCAACGGCGGCGAGACCTGAACGGCAGTGGGGGGCTCCGAGGGGCGACGTGCACGATGGAGGCCGCGGGAGAGGGAAAGGACAGTGAGGAGCAGCGACAAAGGCGGCGGATGGCCGGGGCTGTCGGGAGTCTTTGCCTGCGGGTGGTGCGACGTTTCCGGGCAAGGGGAGGTGGTGGCTCGAGGAGGACGTCGGTGCGGCGTCTCAGGGCGATGGTCGGAGGTGTTGACGAGGGCGGTCGGCCGTCGGAGTTGCGGTTGCTCGGAGGAGGCGAACGACGTGGGTGGCGGTGCCGTGCAGATGAGGGAGGAGGCGTGCGCTGCTGGGCGAGGTCGCCGGAGGGAAGCTCGGGGGCCTGGGCAGTGACTGGGTTGAAGCCGCCGCGAACGGCAGGAGGAGGAGATGGCGGCGAGCTCGGACGGCTGAGGCGTCGCCGCAAGCGACGGCGTTGATGGGCGAGGGGAGGAGTCGGGGCGAGGGTGCCGCGGAGGATGGTGACGGCTCGATCGAGGTCGGAGGTGCGGAGGAGGCTCGGCGTGCTGTGCTTGGGTGAGGAAGAAGAAGGCTGCGGGGGGGAAAAGAAAGACAGGGGTGGCTGGCTTGTGTAGGGGGAGGCTAGGAGAAAAATACCCTAGGGTTTTATAATATAAGGAGATAGGTTAGTAGGTTGCTGTTTACTAGGGTTATAAGATAATAACATGGTTGTAGCCTAGGGGGAGCACGTGAGATGGGGTTAGGGGCTTTAGGCCATGCTGTTTTCAATATGGGTGGGTCTCCTATGTTTTCATATGAGAAGGTAGGGTTGAAGGGTACCCTAGGGTCCTATAGCTAGCCTTAGGTGATATAAAATTAGTTGTGGGGGGAAAGTGAAGGCAGCATGCGAATGAATCTCAGCCTAGGGTTCATTATAATATGGTTGTGTGTGGGTTTGAATGGCTAGAGTTTAATTAGGAATGGTTTTGAAAATTATTAATAGGATTAATGAGGGGAATAAGGGCTAATCAATGTAGGTTTAAACATGGAATAAAAACTATTCAATTGGGCTTAGATGAGTTTAAAAATGGATAGCTGTATTTGAAAAAGTTTGAAATGATTTGAAATTTGGATTTTTGAATTTGAAATTTTAAAATAATTATAAAAGATATTTCCAAAATATTTATACGAAAAATTTATCGTAATTTAAAATAACAATGATATTAATGAGTATGCAAAAACAGAAGTGGATACGGATACGGGTACGGAGACAGAATGTCAAATAACGGATACTGGGACGAGAGGGAAAATCGGATAAAAGTAACGATAGAAACCGGTCGTTACAACCGCCATCTTTTCAGGATCCGGACCTCATCACCGGTGAGGTCCATGGGTTCTTTCCCTTTCCTCCTCGTAGGAGGAGCCTTTGGGAATCTGGGAGGGATCACATGTCGCGCGACCGCCTCATTAGCAACTTCATTCTTTGGGGAGCCAACTTGCTCTCCAAGGTTCCCCAAGCTATTGGTGGGATTCCTCAAGAGTACTTCCCAGGCACTTGTTTCAACAGCTCTATCTTCTTCATTCTCCAGCATATTGGTACTAGGATCGTCCGGGGGATTCGGATTCTTCATCGACAAGCCTAAGCCAAATTCGACTCTTTCTTGGCCCACATTGAGGGAAAGCTTCCCATTCTTCACGTCTATCAAAACTCCGGCGGTTGCCATAAAGGGCCGTCCAAGAATAATTGGGGTATGCTTGTCTTCCGGCATGTCCATCACCATAAAATCAACCGGTACATGTACTCCTCGCACATCGACGGGGAGGTCGTCCACTACTCCCACCGGGTACTTGACCGAATGGTCAGCAAGTTGTAATGTCATGCCGGTGGGCTTTAAGTCTCCCATCCCTATTCTCTTGTACAGAGATAGGGGCATTAAGCTGACGCTCGCCCCTAGATCGACGAGCGCTCTCTGGATTTGCACTTCCCCAATAGAGCAAGGGAAGAAACTTTCGGAGTCCTTGAGCTTGGACGGATTTGCACGCTGAATGAGTGCGCTGCACTCCGCCGTTAACACGACCTTCTCTTTTCTAGACCCCCGTGTCACCAAGTCTTTCAGAAATTTGGCATATGAGGGGATTGTCTCGATGGCCTCGAGGAAGGGGATTTGTAAGCTCAAATCTTTCACCATGGCAAAGAATTTGCCATACTTCTCATCGATTTTGGCTTTGGCAAGCCGTTGTGGGAAAGGCACAATGGGCTTGAACACTCTTAGGTTCCCTTCTTTATCCTTCTTCTTCTCCTCTCTATGAACTACCTCCGGAGTAGTTGGCTTTGGTGACGAAGCACCGTCGTCATTTAATTTCTCAGTTGGTCGTTCCATGACCAACGGTGCTTCCGGTCCTTTGGGGGGCTCTCTCGTAGGTATTTGCGTTTCGCTCCTCAAGACGATGGCGGACACGTTCTCATGCTCATGTGTGAGCACCAAGGTCCGATTTACCCCCTAGGGTTCACCTCAGGCTGTGGCGGTAATAAATTCTGTTGTCTCTGAAGGTTCACCACTTGCAACCCCAGTTGGGTCACCTGATCAGTGAGGACTCTTTGTCCCATCTCCAGCTTCAGATTTATCTTCTCCTGATTGGCGATGTATTGAGTCAAGAGGGACTCAACCGGAGAAATGGCCCTCTGCTGGCCGTATTGCTACTGGGTGGGCTACTGATTTCTAGGAACATATTGTTGATACTGTTGTGGTGGTTGTTGCTGCTGATATTACTGTTGCTGAAACTGCTGCTGGGGCCTAGCCGGCTGATATACTTGCTGTTGTTGCTGAGCTGGCTGTTAATAAGGCGCTCGGTAGCTAAGGTTAGGATGATTCCGGTTGTTGGGAGAGTAGGCCGGGTTTGAGTTGGTTCGTGGTGGAAAAGGCGCATTCCCCGTAGGATTGTAAAATAATGCGCTCGCCTGATCCAACGGTGGTGAGATGTCACCACCGTCGAACTCCCCAAAAACTTCGGATTCTACCGCAGCAATTTGTTGTGAACCGGCGCCACCGGCGCCTACCATCAATGCGGAGATCTGGGTTAACAGCAAGTCAAACTTGCTTGACAATTTGTCGACGTCTTCGACTCTATGGATGCCCCCAGATCTTGGTGTGGCTCTCTCGTCACACCATCGTTCATTGTTGGATGCCATATTTTCCCAAATTTGCCCGGCATCTTCTTCGCTTCTTGACATGAAGGACCCTTCAGCCGCGGCATCCATGGAAGATTTTAAATCGTCCCTCAACCCATTATAAAACCGATGTATGATCTGCCACTTGGGGAGCTCATGGTGGGGACATCTTCTCTGCATCTCCTTGTATCTTGTCCAAGCCTCATGCAAGGACTCGTGGCTGGCCTGGGAGAAGGAGGAGATCTCACTCCTCAGCTTCATGGTCTTCCAAGGGGGAAAGAACTTTGTCAGGAAAGCATTTGAGAGCTTCTCCCAGGTGTTGAATGTATTTGGGTCCTTCCCCCTAAGCCACAGCTTGGCCTTATCTCGCAAGGAGGAGGGGAACAGTTTCAGTCAGATCGCCTCAGTTGTGACACCGTTTATCCGGGAGGTGTCACATTTCTCCAAGAAGGAGTCTAAATGCTCAATCGGGCTCTCCATGGGTGCACCCGAAAATTGGTCCTGCTGGATCCACGTCACCAAAGATGGCTTAAGCTCAAAGCTTTGGGTCGTAATAGCTGGAGGACGGATGGCGGAGGTGGACTCGATAGATGGCAACGAGTACTCCAACAGGGACTTGTGAGGCGGGGTGTTCTCCCCCATGGCTTCAGGATCCTCTCTTCTTCGCTTCTCGGCGGACAAACGCCTTAGGGTGGCGTTTATCTCTGGATCAACGGGTATCAAGTCGTCGAGACTTCTTGAACTCCTGGGTATGAAAAACAACAAACACCCGTGAAGCGAAAAGTGGGAAAGAAACAGATAAGATAAGAAATAAGAAATAAAAATAAGAAAATAAAAAGGAAAAAGAAGAATGCGAAAATTATCGCGTGGTAGGGATGAGAGCTAGACACCAGGGTTCATGAAATCCTAAAATAACAAGCACGTTGCCTCCCCGGCAACGGCGCCATAAACTTGACCGGCCCCCCGGGCGGGCGCGCGTCTGCGCGCCGGATGTGTGCAATGATGCGAACGGGGGCGTGGGAATTTAAATATTTGTAACTGCAAGTGCACGGTGTTGTAGTGTGGTTTGGGGGTCGAACTCAGGGAGGCGTGGACGTGCTTGTGTCAAAGAGGATCAAAATCAGCCCATGGGCGAGCTAGCCCAGATCGAATGATGGGTTGTCACGGTAAAGGAATGCAAGGTATAGACAATAAGAAGGAAAAACCCAGGACTTTGGTTTCGACCCCAATGAGCGACTCTCACCGATACGGCCTACGGGTAGGATGGCGATCGGAATTAGGGTCTAATGGTGAGACGTTGCCTCTGAAAGTGGTACCGGCATCCCATGGGCCCGATATTCCGGTCGGTGCCCAAGATGATACACCGGACTTCCCGGGTTCGATCAGTGGGCACTCCCATGTCCATTAACACTGATCGACTCTGGGAGCGCTAAGCTCGCAACGATAACTCCCAACGTCTCATCCTGCCGCTCCCGCGCGCTAGGATTCGGCGTCTACGCTAAGGGCGTGAGCTATGGCTAGGGAGTCAACCGTCAAGTTTATTCCCCCTTGGCCCAACGGTCAAAGGCAGTATTTTTCCCACCGATGATAATAAAACACCCCGCGTAACCGTTAAATTCCTAATCCATATCGATATCCTAACCCTATGGATGCATCGGGAAGAGCCCACGAAGGGGTTTTCGCCAAAATCCCAGATTTGGGAACTACTCACACATATTTAGTAAAAAGCGATCTAAACGAAAATGAACCGTAAAAATCATGATCAGACAATAGAAATGCAATGGTAGTAAAGCAATTAAGATAATACTAAAGTTTTACAAAGATCCGAAAACTTACAAAAACTGGAAAATTACAGCCGTCACAAAATGAAGAAAACAACAAAAAGTAACCAACTCCCGAATCTGAGAAACCTAGGGTTCTATTTATAGAAAACGACATCACCCGATCGGTTGACAAGTCAACCGATCGAGTGAACTGCTTCATAAAATTACAGCGCAATGCGGAGTTTCACCCGGCCAGGATGAACCGGTCTGTTGGACTTGGATGCGGTCGGTTGGATCTTGGTGCCGACCGGGTGAAGAGACCGGTTGGATCTTCGTGGCTTGGCTGTTGAAATTCGGCTACTGGTGAACCGATCGGGTGACCTGTCTTGGCTGTTGAAATTCAGCTACAAGTGAACCGATCGGGTGAAGGTCACCCGATCGGTTGGTAATCAGCTTCGAATTCCAGAGACTTTGAGCTTTTGACCCGGTCACTGAACCAACCGGGTGACTTCTCGTGAGCTCTAAGCTGCGTTCGGGTGATGCACGCGTGCATCACCCGATCGGTTGGAGATGACCAACCGACCGGGTGAGGGGCAGAAAGATGCAATCTTCGTCGTTTGACCCCCTGGATCACGCGTGACTCCTCCCGTTGCTCTGGGGACACATGATATCATCGTTTTTTGCCCCAAATGTCAGTAAACTCCTGCAAAACACGGAAAACACGGAAAAGTGAAAGAAAACAAGAAAACACGAGAAAACGAATATAAGACGGCAGTAAAATACGGAAACACACGAAAGGAAACGTGCGCAAATATATGAAATATAAACGCACGTCACATGGCCATCGGCCGAGTTAAAGAGTGGGAGAAGTACCTTAATAAGAGCTTGGAAGAAGGCAAATGTTGGGAAGAAGAAGCTGGCAGAACGGAGATCAAGAAGCAATGAGCGCGAAGGAGTTGAAGCTCGAGGGATTAGGCCATATATATATTGAGGACTGTGGTTGGATCTGAACCGTCAGGGGAGAGCACGTGGCGACATCAAGACGGTGGCGATGCTTCAAAAACTGCACCAACGGAAGTTCAAACAGAGCGGTAATAATGGCATTCATTTAATAGCGGAACCTCGACTGACGCACCCATCGGATCATGTAAGAGTCACATCACCCGAGCCGAACAGACGGAAGACGAACGGCCCGGGCGATGGGGGCAATTGTTACGACTAATTTGGACCAGCCCAAATTACAATGGCCCACGGCCCAGCCTCAAAGGGGACGCCCACTAGGGAAGACGGGTCCGCCCAGAAGGGCCCACTAATGGGGCTGAAAGCCCAACCACTCCATCCTCGGGGGCTCCCGACTAGCCCCCATCCCGCCAGATTAACAGCCCCTCGAAATCCGCGATCCCATAATGGCCATTAACGGACCCGTTAATGGGCCACCCCTCCACTACATGCGAGTGGGAGGAGGCGGATCGTGGGGACGTGAGAGGAGGCATGACGTGGGGCAATCGCGAGGGACCCTATAAGGGGAAGGCCAAGACGACGGAGAAGGGGATCGAGACTCAGGTAATCAACAAGGAGGTACTCCATCAATGACCTAGGCATTCGCCATCTCAATTCCTCCCTCCCCCAAACTCGCGCCGCATGGGTTGATGTTCCGGCTTCCTTACAAGCCGGATCTCCCCCGCCGAGTATCCCTTCAGACCTTGATCTGACTTAGGCATCGGAGGGGATTTGGCCGGAACCTAGGTCCGGCCTCCCTGACGAGTTTCCTCATCTGTCCAGGAAGAAGCTATCCGAGGCGCCGAGGCTACCCCTCAGCGTCAGGCGGCCACCCCCATCACAGTCATCAGGTGGAAGGCTGCTCAAGCACCGACCCTCTCGCAAGGCACCGAGGCTACCCCTCGACGTGGATCCAACCGAGGCCGAGCGCGACCCAGCCGAGGCCGAGCGTGACCCATCGAGCCGAGGCTTCTCCTCAGCTCCCAGAAGGCAGAGGATTGACGCTACCCGGGGACTCCCCCGTCTGCGCCCGACCCTCCTTCCACCCACGCCGAGAGCACGCAGGCTCGACGATCCCAAGGGACCCCCAAGTCGGCCCCTTGACCACGTTGACCACACAGCCAACGGTCAACGAACTGTGGTGAGAAAACACATGTAAACAAGGGTGTTTTCTCACTGCATGTAATACTGTAGTGAAGTCAGAAGGATGCAACTACATGGCAGACATGGCTAACTTTCAGGACGACGACCGAACAGACTTTGATAAGAGCAAGCCGAGGATGTCGAACAGATCTTCAATTGAACGATATCTACAACGATGCGTAAGACAAGAAGCTCGTCCGGGGTGGGTGCGTCTGGATTCCGACCAAATCCACTCCGATGCTTAGGTCAAGTCGTGACCAAAGAATACTCGACGGAACTGATTCCGACTTGTTGGGATGTCGTTCACTAGTTCTTGGACCGAATTATATGAAGGAAGAAATATATTAGGTGGAGCAGATATTTTAGAGTATAGGCGTACCTGAGTGTCAGATAACCGAGATTCGTCCCGTCCTTCCTCATTGGGGAGCTATTTTAGGTGGTGGTTTCCTTGGGAGTATCTCTGGGGGAGGTCGTTCGGACATTGAAGGCAATTTATCACATTTGACCCGGGGCTCCTGCCTTTGAGGGAGAGCCCAATAATTTGCCATGAATGCCCTAGGGTGCCATGTCCGGGGCTGATTAATAGTCGTATCGTTTGGGCCAACTGGCGTTTCAAATGAGACGAGCCCCCTCTCACCTAAGGGTTTTGGATTGATTGGGCTAAAGTGTATGGCACTTGTCGGCCCCTGGGCCCTCGGCCCATTCGAATGGGCACTCGGCACCGGGCCAGCCCAAAATGACAATGGCACGCATCACTGAGCTCGATGGTCATGAGAGTCGAGGTCGAGTGATGCAACGTGTATGTGAAGGTTCGGCAGTTGAGACGATGCATTTAATGAAGGCCATCAAGATGCAGAACACCAAAATTCTCCCGCCACTCGGTCACAGAATTTGAAGAGGCGCCATCTTGAGATGCTGACATGTGCTTGAGATTAGACCGTCAAAGGTGATACGATGAGAATGCTTAGCCTTGCCCACACAAGGGTTGTTTGATAGAAGAAAACCCCTTCTTCCTTGGAATTGCGCTTTACCCCGCCATCATTTTCCTCCTCCTTTTCTGACTTTGCCTTTGCCAGCGTTGGATCATGGTTCTGCCAATGCATTCCTCGTCGTCTTCATTTTCTGATTCCGAGACAAATAGGCTGATGGCCGAGGCAAAACATGTGAAGTAGGGGCGGTTTGATAAATCCCGCTACCATGGCCATTGTGCCCTCTGGCCCCAGCGTTACAATTCTCCGGCCGAAGATGATCTCGAAGGGTGCCCGTTGAGGTAAGGGATTAGCCCTATGTAGTCTCCGCCACTTCGATCTCTTCGATCTGTTCCCTGTACCTTAGACCACCTTATATGTCAAAGGATTCCCTTCCAAATGAGATGATATGTTTCCTAGATAGGTGCAAAGATGGGGTGTTGTGAAAGCCTTCTTACATGGTCTTCGCGTTCCCCTTCATCCATTCATCCTCGAGGTCCTTGCTTCCCTTGAGCTTTCCCTCTGTCAGCTCACTTCCAATTCCGTCAGGTCCCTTGTCGGCTTTACCTTGCTATGCTTCCTCATTGGGATAGAGTCTTTCTTTTCTCTTTTCTGCCATTTCTTCCATCTGAGCCTCCACAAGTCTAACGCATGGTCCTACATAACCACCAAGAAGAAGAAGAACCTCATATTTGGGTTCTCGAGTTCCATCAAAGGTTGGAGGAGAACTACGAGTTCGTAATTCTCCCTGAGGATGCGAGCTTCCTCACTTACTAGAGTCGCTCGGACTTGGTGGCTTTGAAGGAGAATGGCCTTACCGATATAGAAATCGGGGAGGTTAGCAGACTGTTGGCGGTGGCGGGCTTCGAGCAGTCCATCACATTCCTCTTCTTTGACAACGTCTTGAGGAGGACTGTGTGGTTCGAGGGGAAGGCTGATCCTTGGCTCTTGCATTTTTCCTCAGTCGCCCTGACCTCTTTAGTTCATTTTTGCTTGCTTGTGATGACTTTTGACTTTTGCAGGCCCGACCAAGCAGGATCAGCCATCGCATTCCACGGTGACCCCTTCCCTAAGCTCAGGTTAAAGAAATCTGGGGCGACTTTTTCTATCTGACCAAAGTCATCCATTTCGGCCATAGCCGCCAAGGGCCTATAAGGGGTTACGGGTGGTTTAAAGAAGTACATGTTCTGTTCTCCGGCCAGCCCTGGTAGGGCAGAGGAGGAAAAAGTGAAGGGGAGAGAGGTCGACTATCCTCCACCTCATGTGGTGCTCCTACTAGCGAAGGTGTGAGCTCTGAGGCTCAGTCATCGCCCTCAGGCTTTCAGTGTCATCATGATAAGTGATCGTGGGGGAGTTCCCGTCCACTCGGGTCGAATCAACTTCCTCCCGATTATGAGTAGTCTATGTGGGTGTTTAGGTCAACGGAGGCTAACATCCCCCAGTCAAAGAGTGTCCACCTCAGGGCCGTCTATCGGGTAGGGCTCAATGAGTCCATTTTTTTGGACTATGGGTCACAGCTCGACTGGTTGAGAACACTTTCCTGCTGCAGGACTGGTCAGTGTTGCAGATGATGGAAACAAAGAGTGCCTGGCCGACTTTGTGGTATGGTGCGACCAATAGGTGAGAACTTATGCTACCCTTGGTATTGTCTTCTCATTGTGGGGGACCGGGGCCAGTTCCTAATTTCCTTTTAGTGTATATGTCCTTGGTCGGATTGGAGTTGCGACGCCGAGCAGTGGCAATCGCTGATGCTGAGGTGAGCCTCACCCGAAAGCAGACAGAGGTCGATGCTACGGTGGAGGCCGTCAGAGAGGCAGAGATATGGATGAGGTCGATGAAGAATAGGATCACCAATCTATCTTATGAGAGGGAGAAGCTCGAGATGGCACTGGCCGATGCTTTGCTTGCCAAATCAGTTGTCGAGGAGAAAGCCGCTAGAGTGATTGCCAAAGTGGGTCTGGAGGTCAACGTTAGCCTCTGTAAGGGTGCCGAGGACCAGGCGGTGGCATCATATGAAATAGGAGCTGCCCTCCAAGCCTAGCTGGTCAAGGAGACGAGGATGGCTGAGATGGATGAGACCCTCCTCCTTGATTGGATTGATGCTCTCGAGGCTCAGATCTACGGTTTAGAGAAGGTGGATCTAGACTCGATTGCTCAGGAGGCCGTAGGGAAATATTACATGGAATTTGTCTCTCCTCGGATGTTTCAGGCATTCAAGTCCGGTTTTATTTATTGTCGACGGAAGATCGAGCACAAGTTCTTTAGCTTAGGTGTCGTCTTAGAGAAGCTTGAAGATGTCGAACTCCTTGATGTGGAGTATGCCATGTCTGCCGAGTCGTCCAGAATAACAGGAGAGGCCCCTCATGAAGTTTTTGTGCCGCCTTCTTAAGTTGTATCTTGTACTTGATTTTAGTTCCTTTT
Organism: Scilla litardierei; assembly: GCA_030789695.1. Classification (NCBI taxonomy): domain Eukaryota; kingdom Viridiplantae; phylum Streptophyta; class Magnoliopsida; order Asparagales; family Asparagaceae; genus Scilla; species Scilla litardierei. The sequence goes on along the minus strand of CM061139.1, from coordinate 31,306,870 downwards.
TGTAATGGATATACACAACCTTCTTCTTTGAATTGTGTCTTTCGGTTTGTATTTTTAGGAATGGTCATCGCCAATTCGTCTGAGTCATGGTAGGATGGGGAAACAGGTTGGAAGTTGATGCTCGTCCTGGCCCTCCCATGGCTATCATATCACCATTGATTAGACGGCCTGCAGGGAGAGTGGCCCCACAGGCTTACAGTAGACAGATTTTCTGGTCATCCCGATGGGGGACCGACCCCCCAGCCAAACAGTAGACCAAGTTTCTGGTCAACCCACTAGGGGAGCGGCCCCCAGCCTTACGAGAGACCAGTTGGTCAGCCCACTAGGATGTGTGTGTAGGATCCTGCCAAAACAGAGTTAGGATCGATAATATGAAGTTTAGACTTACTCTTGCGTATGCGGCACGGTAGTCTACGAACTTCGCCTTCGGATTCGCCACGACGGATCGAGTCTTCTCACGAATGGAGTAAGGCTACTAATCCACAATCTAAATCTCTACTTTAGATTAAGAACTTGGATAGAGGAAGAGAAAGGATTTCTGCAGAGCTTCGCTAGAATGAAGTTGCATGCATGAATTTCATGCAAAAGGTGTAAGAAATGGCTTACCCTTGGGTCTTATTTATAGCCCCAAGGTAGTTATTTTAGGGTAAGTTGTTCCTTTGGAACAACTTAATTAAGGTGTACCATGATACATGGCACATTATAAGCTTAAGTTGTACCATATGCATGGTACAACATAAGCTTAAGATATTCCCCCTTTATTAGACATATGTCGCATGCACTTATGCATATATAATGCGACTTTCCCACTCATCCAGAGATCCTCTCCGCAAGGGAACAGATTCCCTTTGTACACGACTTCGTGTACGCGACGTTCGAGGTCCGTATTCCCTCGTACATCCCCCACAAGGGTGTACAAACGTCTTCCATATCCAACATCTCCCACTCACACTTGAGGGGATTGTAAGAGAACGTCTTTCCCTTAGTTCTTTCATCTATCATACCAAGAAATAGACCGTGCGACCGTCATGCGCGTAGAGTCTGTTGTTGTGCACTTGTTAGAGATACACAACGACCTCGAAGGTGCAAAGTTGAGTAGTTCAACGCATGCTTTACCCTAGATTATTTCTTCACATTTCTTATACTTTATATTCAACAATTGAATCCCATCTGGATCACAATTGGCTGGCCAGCTTTGAATCATTTAAAGTCCAAATGTGAATATGAAATCAATCTTCCTCTTCTTGCGAACCTTCTGATCTTGACTTGATTCGCTTTTCTAACGTGCCCCGCCGAGCCGAATTATCATAGCCCATTAGCAACACGCTAAGATAGCGATCATCTAGTCAAATCTAAAGGAACCAATTGGAGTCCTTGAGGGTAAGAGTTAAGACCCGTATGGCCTTTGAGTCTCACATAATAGCAAACACTATTGCTATTAACTCAGTGGTCGAAATGCATACGTGGTATGAACACGTATTACAACATCACTCCTTTCCCATGGAGAGTATGTCTTAATGATGTTGTACGGATGAAAAGATCAGACACCATAGTGCCTATCTTTTTGAGTCCCCTTACTACTCGTGAAATATTCACGGACTCTCATCCTGCATAAGACAGATAGGATTTAAAAAATCCTACGAGATCTCTTTCAAATATCCTTGTGATACAGATCTCAGATCTTTTGTAAGCATCCATATGATGCAGATCTTTCATTCGACTATCTTGTTTAAGTCATGACTCTAAATCATTCGTCTAATGATTTTGACTTTAAACTAGTCTCATCTCTATCTTATCCATCTGATAAGATAAGGCGGTTGCTCATGTGAGAGAGCCAACCTTTATATGTCCGACATACACACAATTCAGCTGAGATTTCAAAAATGTACACAAACATTTCTTTAAGAAATTCATATGCAATGTTTGAAAAAGAACTTATTCTTTTATTAAATTTGATCTTTCTTAGACATGGGAATATATATTGGTACAACTCAGCTCATACGCAATCCTTGGGATGATAAGTGTTTATAAAACACATTTCTGGGGATCGCTTTCGTAAGCTGATCCTCTATCATCTCATGCGTAGATATGTACCTTATGTCTACCTTCTTGGTTTTATCATAGCCTTTTGCAAATCTGCAGTTCCTTTAAGATACTGCATTATCCTCTTAACCGCTTTCCAGTGTTCTTACCCTGGGTTGGATTGGTAACAGCTTACCATTTCCAACGGCAAAACAGATGTCCGGTCTCGTACACACCATAGCGTACATAAGACTATCAACTGCACTGGAATATGGAACTTTTTCCATAATTTCCTTTTCCTTTTGGTTCTTTGGACACGATTCCAGATATAAATTATCGCATATGCTTATATGAATATCAATGGACTTGCAGTCCTACATATTAAATCGTTCTAGAACCTTCTTTATATAAGTCTCCTGTGAAAGAGAAAGAAGTTTCTTCGAACGATTCCTTGAAATTTTAACTCCAAGGATATATGCGGCTTTTCCTATGCCTTTCATCTCAAATACTGATGAAAGCCAAGCCTTGATACTCATTACAAAGCCTTTGTCATTTCTGGCTATTAAAATGTCATCTACATATAGAGACATGATAATATACTTGCTTTTAATCCTCTTGATATATACTCAGTTATCTTCATCAAGCATGGAAAATCCATTTGATAAGACAACTTCTTGAAATTGTATATACCATTGCCTCGAGGATTATTTAAGACTATATATGGACTTACGAAGTTTACAAACCTTATGTTCGTTTCCTTCTTTTACAAACCCTGTTGGTTGTTCCATATAGATCTCCTCGTCCAATTCTCCATTGAGAAAGGCAGTCTTTACATCCATCTGATGTAATTCAAGGTATAAGCAAGCTACCATTGCCAGAATCATGCGAATCAAGGTAAAACGCACAACAGGTGAGAAGATCTCTTCGTAGTCTATCCCTTCCTGTTGCGTAAAACCTTTCGCGACAAGGCGAGCTTTATATCTGTCAATAGAGCCATCAGCCTTATGCTTGATCTTGAGAACCCATTTGTTCCCAATTGCTCTATGTCCTCTGGGTAAGTTAACTAAGTCCCAGACTTGGTTAACTTTCATGGATTTCAATTCCTCCTTCATCGCTTCCATCCATTTGTCTTTCGCAGGGCATGATGCCGCCCGTTTGAAAGTAGCAGGCTCGTCATCATCTTGTAGTAAAGTCATAAAGGTTTACGGAAATTCATCCTCAAATCTTAGAGGAGCCAACCTTGTACGACTACTACGTTGTATTTGAGATTTCTTCAAGTCCTTGTTGACTTGAAGTTAGATCAATTCTAATATCACTCCCACTTGGAATGTCGTTAGAATTGCTCCCACTTGGATCATTATTCCCGTATGGAATAGGATAATCGTCATTCGTATAATCCATTGGTGAAGGTTGAAACGTATTTTCATTTTCACCAAGAATTCTCCCACTCGAATGAGGTAATCCTTCTTGATCATAAATCTCAAATAAAGATAAGTCCTGACTTATCTCGCCCTGTCTTGGAAACTCGTTTTCCAAGAAAGTGACATCCCTCGACTCAAACTCAATTAGCCCACCATTGTCTTCCTGACTAAAAAACATATAACCTTTGGAGTTTTCTGCGTATCGTATAAAGATACGTTTCCTTCCCCTTGGCCCAAGTTTGCCATACTTATGGGAGGAAATATGTGCGTAGAATGCACAACCCCAAGGTTTCAAAATGTCTAAGTCAGGAGACCTTTGGTTCCACAACTTATAAGGAGTGGAGCTAACTGATTTCGAGGGTACGCGGTTCAAAATGAAAGCGGCCGTCAATAATGCATCACCCCAAAAAGTGATTGGCAAGTTAGCTTGCGCCATCAATGAACGGACCATTTTTCATTAAAGTCATATACCTCCTTTCTGCAACACCAATTTGTTGAGGAGTATAAGACATAGATACCTGATGTACTATGTCTTTTTCATCACAAAAGTTCCTTTAAACTTGTTGATTGATATTCACCTCCCCTATCGGTTCGCACGACCTTAATCTTGCGATCTAATTGATTCTCCACTAAACTCATATAGTTTTTAAAGCAGGTTTAGTGCTTTCACTTTTGTGGGATATCAAATAGATATGACCGAATCGGGTGAAATCATCAATAAAAGTGATGAAAAATAGGACTTCCCGCGTCTTGTCTTGACATTCATCGGACCACATATGTCCGAATGGATTAGCTGTAATGGAACCTCGGCCCTTGTGCCGGTTCCAAACGGCTTGCGACAAGATTTCCTCACAAGGCAATGTTCGCAGGTCGACATTTCAACCTTTGAAACATTGGATAGAAGGCCACGATTGGCTAGTCTATCTATACGCATTGGTCCAATATGACCAAGCCTTGCGTGCCAACAAATTATATTAGACTCATTAGTTAAAGAATTTGTCACAAGGAAATTTTCATTACATGAGGAAATACATTGTACTTATTACAATAAATCCTTTGAAATACAAACCCAGTACCAATAAAGGAATTATTACAAAATAGGTCCATATTACAATCATGAAGGAACCAACTATAACCAAGACCCATTAAATTGACCACAATATTAATATTCCTTTGAATATATGGAATGAAGAGAACATCATAAAGTAGGAGAGTGTGTCCGTTGTCCAAGTCTAGCTTGCAATTCCCAACGCCTTTCTCTACAACACGTGTGTTGTTTCCTACATTGATCCACTTCATTCCTTGGGGTATCCGGTGATACTCCACGAAGGACCGTCTGTCCTTTGCTATGTGGTCGGTGGCACCTCGTCACTTCCACTCGTACACGAACGAGCATAGTGACCAAGTTTGTTGCACTTGAAGCACTTGATCCTTTTCAAGTCTTTCTTCTTGTGCCATTACTTGTGCCCACCCTTAGGTTTGGGTTCCTTGGTAGACTCAGGTTGCTTATTACGTTCATTAGAAGACTTCGAACGATCTTTACGTTTCTTTCCCCCGTGTGAGGAACTAGCAACCATGTGCACTTCTGCACTTGGCTTGGCAGCCGCAAGCCGCTCTTCCTCTAATTCGAGGTGCTTGGAAACATCGCTGAAGGTCTTGATGCTCTCATTGTGAGTGAGATGCATCTTCATTTGATCCCACCCATTTGGTAGGGAACGTATGACTGCTTGGATTTGTTGCTCATCAGTGAGCACATGACCTGCGTCCTTTAACTCCGAGATAAGGTTCGCCATATGTCGCAGATGTTTCCCCATGGAATGATCTGGACGTTTCTTATATGTATCGAACCTTATAGTTAAGGCGCGAAGTTTGGACACCGATGTGCCACCGAACTTCTCCTCTAGCTTGGACCATATGTCCATGGCTAGGTCATGTTCTCGGAAGATGCGCATTATGTCATCAGCCATACTACTTAATAACGTAATACACGCTATCTTATTCTTCCGAGACCAAGCATCAAAAGCTTCCTTGTCTCGTCTGTGTTGGGCCGTAGTGCCCAACTCTGGTTCAATCATAACGTTCTTTAGAGTTTCGAGCACTTCTTGCTCCTCTAGAACGTATTGTATCTTGATGGACCAAAGTTTGTAATTATCGCCTTTGAGTTTTTCACCTTTGTTTAACTCAGCGACGATATTCTTTGAAGCGGAAGACATTTTACTTTTAAAATGCTGCAAAAGACACAAAACCGAAGGTTCGATCAAAACATTGCATAAAAATTCTTAAAATATAACTCCCACTTGAAATGATAATAGAGTATCCCATTTGGATAGTTCTAAAAATTAAAATCTCACTTGGAATTATATTATATTTGATAAGTTACTTTCGAAAAATATTGAAGATGTTGTTCTAGAATCGAAAAGGTCTCTATGATTCCAATCACCATCTAGAACAACCTTCAATATTCACCCATCACTTATCAAACAATAGTACTCTTATAGTACTAGCAGCGGAAAACGAGTTTGAAAACGTATTTTTCAGATATAATTCCCACTTGAAATGATAATAGAATATCCCATATGGATAGTTCTAAAATCAACTCCCACTTGGAATGATATTCATAATTTGATAAGTTACTTTCGAAAAATATTGAAGATGTTACTCTAGAATCGGAAAGGTCACTATGTTTCCAATCACCATCTAGAGTAACTTTCAATATTTCTCCCTCACTTTATCAAATGTTAGTACTCTTATAGTACTTCGCAGCGGAAAAGCGTTTTTGAAAACGTATTTTTCAAAACGAATTTAAAATACATTGGCTAATCTCCGTAGAGTAGAGCACAATGTCATGAGTTCATTGGCTAATCTCCGTAGAGTAGAGCACAATGACATGGCTAATCTCGCATGAAGTAGAGCATTACGGCTAATCTTCAAGGAGTAGAGCACAATTTCATAAATACATTGGCTAATCTTCGTAGAGTAGAGCACAATGACTTGGCTAATCTCGCATGAAGTAGAGCACTATGCCTAATCTTCAAGGAGTAGAGCCCAATGAAAAACTTCATTAAAACGTTAGCCCCGTATGGGCTAGTCGAAACTGTGGTTAGCCCCGTATGGGCTAATCGGCACATTCGAGTTTGGCCAAGGCCTTTTGTCACCCCGTATGGGTCAGTTGGCAAGTTTACAATCGACCCAGACCTTCTGTCGGATTGGTCGACCAAAAACACCAAATTGGTCGACCAATTTTCGAACTGCAACTTCTCCCGGCCAGGGCCTCTGCCCTGGCCGGGGCTTGGCCAAGGGCCGGCCAGGGCCTCTGCCCTGGCCGGCCAGGGGCCCTGGCCCCCTCGGCCAGGGCCGCCCAGGCCCTGGCCTCTGCCAGGGCCGGCCGGCCAGGCCCTGGCCTCTGCCAGGGCCGGCCAGGCCCTGGCTGAGGCCAGGGCGCCGGCCCTGGCCTCTGCCAGGACCGGCCCGCCGGCCCTGGCCACTGCCAGGGCCGGTCGGGCCCTGGCAGTGGCCAGGGCGCTGCCCTGGCCTCTGCCAGGGCGGCCTGGCCCCTGGCCGGGGCCAGGGCCCCTGCCCTGGCCTCGGCCAGGCCCTGGCCTGAGGCCAGGGCGCTGCCCTGGCCTCGGCCAGGGCGCTGCCCTGGCCTCGGCCAGGGCGGCCTGGCCCTGGCCTCGGCCAGGGCGGCCTGGCCCTGGCCGGGGGCCAGGGCCCCTACCCTGGCCCGGCCAGGGTGGCCTGGCCCTGGCCTGGCCGCGGCCAGGGCCTTCTGGTCCTGGCCCTGGCCGTGGCAGGCCAGGGCCGGCCGGCCATGGCCATGGTCGGCCAGGGCCGGCCGGCCATGGCCTATTGGCCTTGTCCGGCCATGGCCCTTTAGCCATGGCCGGTCTCCCCCCTTTCATGGGGTGGCCGCATGCACTCCACCCCCTTGATGGGGTGGTCGCCGGTGGTTATTGGCCGTAGCCAACCCCCTCCGCATGGGGAGAGGGGGTGCATGGCCTTCATAGCCCATTTGTCCATGGTGCATATGCACCAAATTTCCTCTTACCCGATGGAAATAACTACCATCATCTTCCTCGATGAAGCACCCGTTCATCGATGAAGCACCCGTTCGTCGAGAAATTAGTTGTTTCCTAATGGCCGTGTGCCAAAAATGAAAAATAACATACTACGTGAACGGTCGGTTCTTCCCGTCACGGAGAGTTCCTACCATATCCGTAATGATAGGAGACCCTAACGTGAAAAGAACAACCGCTGCGTTCTCTCCGTCACGAAGCGTTCCTACTATATCCGTAATAGTAGGAGACCCATTCGTGAAAAAGACAACGACTCGTTCATAGTTTCGACGGGACGACGGTTTGACCGGGGCGAACCCATATGGCTCTGATACCAATGTAGGATCCTGCCAAAACAGAGTTAGGATCGATAATATGAAGTTTAGACTTACGCTTGCGTATGCGGCACGGTAGTCTACGAACTTCGCCTTCGGATTCGCCACGACGGATCGAGTCTTCTCACGAACGGAGTAAGGCTACTAATCCACAATCTAAATCTCTACTTTAGATTACGAACTTGGATAGAGGAAGAGAAAGGATTTCTGTAGAGCTTCGCTAGAATGAAGTTGCATGCATGAATTTCATGCAAAAGGTGTAAGAAATGGCTTACCCTTGGGTCTTATTTATAGCCCCCAAGGTAGTTATTTTAGGGTAAGTTGTTCCTTTGGAACAACTTAATTAAGGTGTACCATGATACATGGCACATTATAAGCTTAAGTTGTACCATATGCATGGTACAACATAAGCTTAAGATATTCCCCCTTTATTAGCCATATGTCGCATGCACTTATGCATATATAATGCGACTTTCCCACTCATCCAGAGATCCTCTCCGCAAGGGAACAGATTCCCTTTGTACACGACTTCGTGTACGCGACGTTCGAGGTCCGTATTCCCTCGTACATCCCCCACAAGGGTGTACAAACGTCTTCCATATCCAACAGTGTGGCCTCCAGCCTTATGGAGATTGGTTAGTCGGCCTGCTGGAGAAGTCGCCCCTAGCCTTACAGCAGATTAGTTAGTCGGTCTGCTGGGGAGTAGCCCCCAAACTTACTACAGACCAAGTCTTTGGTCAGCCCGCTGGGGGAGTGGCCCCCCAACCTTACAGAAGACCAAGTCTTTGGTCAACCTGCTGGGGGAGGGGCCCCAGCCTTACGGTATACCGGTTGGTCGACCCGCTGGGGGGTATCCCCTAGCCTTATGGCAGACCAAGTTTTTGGTGCCCCCATTGGGGGAGTGGCCCCCAGCCATATGGTAGACCAAGTTTTTGGTTGACCAGCTTGGGAGTGGCACCCATCCATACAAAAGACTGGTTGGTCAGCCGCTTACGGGGTGGCCTCCAGCCATGTGGTAGACCGGTTGGTTGAACCCCCTGAGGAGTGGCCCCCAACATTACGATAGAACGGTTGGTCAGCTTGTTGGGGGAGAAGCCCCCAACCTTACGATAGACCAAGTTTTTGGTTAGCTCACTGGGGGAGTGCCCACATCCTTATAGCAGATTGGTTGGTCGGCCCGTTGGGGGGAGTTGCCCTCAGCCTTACAGTAGACCAAGTTTTTGGTCAGCTCCCTATGGGGTGACCCCCAGCCCTAAGGAAGACCGAATGTTTGGTCTGCTAGGTGAGTAGCCCCCTAGCCTTACGACAGACCGAGTTTTTGGTTAGCCCGTTGTGGGAGTGGCCCCCAGCCTTACGATAGGCTGGTTGGTCGGCCTGCTGGAAAGTAGCCCCAAGTCTTACGACAGACCAAATTTTTTGTCAGCCTACTGGAAGAGTGACTCCCAGCCATATAGAAGACCGATTGGTCGGCCCGTTAGGGGAGTAGCCTCCAGCCTTACGTCAAACCGATTGGTCAACCCGCTGGGGGAGTATCCTCCAGCCTTACAATAGACCTAGTTTTTGGTCAGCCCCCTGGGAGAGTGGCCCCAAACCTTATGGCAGACCAAGTTTTTGGTCAGACTACTAGGGAGTGGCCCCCATCCTTACGTCGGACCGAATTTTCGATCAGTTGCAGAGGGAGTCCTTCCTCGATTTCCATGATATTGTTCCGACCGATTCATTTGTAGCATAATAGTCAACATGTGCAATTTTAAGGGGAGTGATGAGTGCAAACATTCCAAAATGTCCTTCCTGTTAGAATGTTCTTCTTGGAATACATTAGAGGGCGAATAGACAAAAGTTTGACATGTTGTACATTAGTTGGCTCGGTTTACTTGCCCTCTATCGGTAATGCTTCTGCAGATGTTTCGTGTTCCATTGGTGGGTGAGTTCATCCCCCTCCATCGTCAAGCATTTGAATGTTACGGGTCCAAGCACTTTGATGATCTTGTAGGGTCCCTCCCATTTGGCGGAGAGATTGCCCTGGTGTGTGATCTCTGGGGAAAAGTCAGCCTTTCTTAGGACCAATTCTCCAAGACAGAAGCTCCTTCCTTTGACCGTGGAGTTGTAGTACTGAGCCACCTTGTGCTTCTATCAAATGATGTGTAATACCCTAGAAGCTACTGCACAAGTACTAGAGGGGGTGAATAGTACTTTAAAATAACTAAGAGGATAATTTCTAATTATTTTGAAAACACAAACAACAATGCGGAATAAATATAGTCAACACGAATAACACACAACAAACAAGTGATGTAATGGGTTCGGATCCACCCAAGTCTCTCCGACTTGTTCCCGGTGATCCTACATCCCAGACACCCGGATCCCTTCTAGCTACTTGAGTTAGAGTCCACTAACTCAAGCTTCCACTAAAAACTTCTTGTAGCAACTAGTACAAGACAAATGAATACAAAGATTCAATCGTGACTCCCACAAACCGGGATCACATACCTCTCACAAACCGAGAGTAAACTTTAATAAAGAGTTTAATGAAATATAAAATACTCACCACAAATTCCTATGTCTTGAGAGATACTTACAGTATTAGGGCAAGGAAAGATGATGGAGAGAAGAGATCACGAAGAATGATTGAAACCATAGCACCGGTGAGATGAACAGATGGAGACGGCTAGGATGATGAACGTGATCCTTGAATCCTTCAGGAGATTGAACGCACAAAAGCCAATGATCTCTAGGAAGGTGTAACGACTGGTTTTCAAGTATCTGGATTATATATATTATATATATATGTTTTTGGTGGATTTTATCATTATGTGTGGTTTTTGTCTCCGTAGCTTTCATTGTCGATCGTTTCGTCGTGATTTTCTAGCTTCTTCCTTAGAATCGTCGATTCCGGAGTAAGTCATTAGTGACAGGCTTCATATCGGTCATATCTTATTGTTAGATCAAGCCTAGGAGTCTTAGGAATCGATCCCAGAGCTTCGCGCTCCATTTCGGAACTTTCTGTGCACGTTAGCCGGTATAAGAAGGGGAACCGACCGACTAGATGACGATTTAGTCGGTCGGCAAACCTTCATGGACCGACTAGTTGGCTTTGTTAATTACTCAGTAGTTACTGTTTATCGTTAGTCGGTCTAAGAACATTTGTCGACCGACTAGGTTGCAAACTAGTCGGTCAGTAATCGTTCTTTAACCGACTAGCTCTATGATCATTTTTGATACCAAGTACTATTCATTCTTAGTCGGTCTAAGAACGTTCGTCGACCGACTAGATGAGAAACTAGTCGGTCAGTAGTTGTTCTTTGACCGACTAAATCTAAATCTTATTTTTGTACAGGAGTTACTGTTTGGACTTAGTCGGTCTGCGTTGGTCAACCGACCGACTAGTTCCCAAACTAGTCGGTCAGTGGTTGCTCTTTGACCGACTAATCAGTGTCGAAACCCTAATTTCTGGGCAGCCGCCAGCACTTCCTATTTAAACCCCCAAACGTTTTTCTTTTCTTCTTTCCTTTCTCCTGAGCCTCCTTCTTCCCCAAATCATCATCCATCTAACCCTAGCCCTCCTCCTTCATCAAGAACCTCTCCCCCTCTCCATTTTGGCCGGCCACCACCTCTAGGTCGCCGGAAAACCCCCAAAAACCCCCAAAACCCCATTTCTCCAGATTTTTCCCATCCATTCCAGATCTGAACCCTAGGTTCGCCGGATCGTTTCTTCTGTTGCCGTGTGTTATGCCTATTTGGCCGAGGGCCGGAAGACACAAGCCCAGAAACCCGACCTCCGGTCAAGAGCCCATCTGCACACTCGGGCCCACTCGATAAGGCCCTATGGGGGACTCCCCCCAAATGTCGATCCGACCCGGCCCCGGTAACATACGGGTCACTCACCCACTCCAGCGATAACCGCTCCCTCGATCCCACTACCACTTAATGGCAGTAATGGGGAGAGGCTGGCGTGGCGCAGGGAGCGGCGACTGGGGGCGGATCGAGGGGGCACGATTGGGGGCGGACGAGCGACGTGGGTCGGGGGCAATCACGGCGGAGGTCTATAAAGGGGCTAGGAGGACAACATGACAAAAGACCGCATCTCAGGTATCTAGAACCTAAGGTACTCCATCAACGACCTAGTTCCCCCATATCATTTCCTTCCTCTCCCGCTCGCGCCGTGAGACGCCGTTCCGATCTCCTCACGAGTCGAACCGTCTCCACCGGGCCTCCTCTTTCAGATCTCTGTCTGACTTAGGCATCGGAGGGGTTTTGGCCGGAACCAAGGTCCGGCCCCCCTGACGAGTGTTCTCGTCTTCGCAGGAGGATACCCAATCAACGGGCCGAGGCTTCCCCTCCGCCCTTCGCCGACCACGCAACAAGCTGGACGATTGAGGCTCCCCCTCGTCGACCGACCGCCGAGGCCGAGCGCAACCGACCGAGGCCGAGCGTCTCAACCCAGGTCGAGGCTACCCCTCGTCCTACCAACGACCGAGGACCCCGAGACGACCCAGTCGACGCGCTCCACGTCGTCGGCAGACCCGATTCGAGCCTCTACAGCACCAACTTGACTCGCCCGAGGGACCCAAGCGGGCCCCTTGACCACGTTGACCGGGTTATCCACGGTCAACGCTTTGTAGTGAGAAAACACTCTGAAACATCTAGCGCCGTCTGTGGGAACGAACTGTCCCACGAAGAAACAAACCACATCTGCGATGACGCGACCTCCCTCATCTCGGCGAAAGGAGAGCGAGGCCCTGACGCGGGGCGACAGGGCCCGCCATCGTTGGCAAGAATGGGCACGGGCCCGACGCGAGGAGGATCGTGAGGAAAGGGCCGGGAAGCCCTCCCCTTCCCCACCGGTCGGGAGACCGAGTGCGTCCGTAACGGCGCGCAGCTCGGACGTGGCTTTGGTGGTGTCAGTGGTCATAGACACTACCATGGTAAGACGGCTGCTTGTCGACACCGGCAGCTCCTGTGACGTCCTCTTTATGTCGACCCTGGAAAAGATGGGGCGGCGGAAAGAAGACTTACGACCTCGCTCGGGTCCCGTGGTTGGATTCACGGGTCACTCCACCCCCATCATCGGCACGATCCGTCTCCCGGTAACGCTCGGAGACGCACCGGACTCGGTGACCCTGGCGGTGGAATTCATCGTATTGGGGATCGGGTCGGAATACAATGGGATCATCGGCCGACCCCTACTCAACGCCGTCGGCGCGGTAGTCTCGACCCTCCATCAGACTATCAAGTTCCGAACGCCGGGGGGGATGGGGCAAGTCGAAGGCGACACGGGGAGACCGAGTACCTGCTATCAACTGGCGGAGGAAGGTCCCGAGGATCGTCTAGCCGACCGGATGGCCGCGCTCGACTTGAGGAGTGGGCCTAGGCCCTCCCCTGCGGAGGAGCAGGAGCAAATCCCGGTCACGGACATCGAGGGCCGGTTCGTCTCGATCGGGAGAGGGCTGAGCCAGGACCTGAGGGATCAGCTGATCGAATGCCTGGAGGCGAACCTGGACATCTTTGCTTGGTCACCGGAAGACATGCCCGGCGTAGACCCCCAGGTGATCGTCCACCAGATCAACGCCGACCCCAACTTCAAGCCGGTTAGGCAGAAGAAGCGCAAACTGGGCGGCGAGAAGATGAAGGCAGCCTCCGAGGAAGTGGAGCGTCTCCTTGATGCCGGCTTCATACGAGAGGTCTGGTACCCGGAGTGGCTGTCGAACGTGGTGATGGTCAAGAAACCCAACGGGAAGTGGCGAATGTGCGTGGACTTCAGTGACCTCAACAAGGCCTGCCCCAAGGACAGCTACCCCCTGCCGTGCATCGACCACCTGGTGGACAGCGCCTCGGGGTACGAGATGCTAAGCTTCATGGACGCTTACTCCGGATACAATCAAGTCCATATGGACCCCCGGGACGAAGAGATGACAGCCTTCACGACGGACCGGGGAACTTACTGCTACAAGAAGATGCCCTTTGGCTTGAAGAACGCGGGGGCCACCTACCAGAGAATGGTCAACAAGGTTTTCAGCTCCCAGATCGGGAGGAACCTGGAAGTCTACGTCGACGACATGCTTATCAAGTCAAGGCGACCGGAAGACCACATCGCCGACTTGCGGGAGACCTTTGAGCGGTTGCGGCGACACCACATTCGGCTCAACCCCGCGAAGTGCACGTTCGGGGTAAGATCTGGCAAATTCTTGGGATTTATGATAAATAACCGTGGCATTGAAGCTAATCCCGACAAGATCGAGGCGCTGATCAACATGCGCGAGCCGACGACGATCAAAGAGCTACAGAGGCTGAACGGGCGCATCGCAGCCTTGGGGCGATTCCTTTCCAAATCAGCGGAAAGATCGCTCCCCTTCTTCAAGGTCCTAAGGAAAGCGATCGTGGAACCTCCAGACAATAGGAAGACGATACTTTGGGACGAAGACTGCTCCAGGGCGTTCGGAGACCTCAAAGAGTATCTCCGCAGCCCACCTCTCCTGTCCAAACCACGGGAAGGGGAGTCGCTGAGCCTTTACCTGGCGTGCGCGGAGGAAGCTGTGAGTTCGGTGCTGATCCGGGAGGACGGTGGGGTGCAATGGCCGGTATATTACACGAGCCGGATCTTGAAGGGGGCGGAGGTGCGATACTCGCCCATGGAGAAACTGGCGTACGCCCTCGTCCTCTCAGCACGAAGGCTCCGACCTTATTTCCAGGCCCACACCATACTGATCTTGACCGACTCGCAACTGGAGCAGAACCTCAAGAGATTCGATCGAATGGGAAGGATGCTAAACTAGGGAGTGGAACTGAGCGAGTTCGACCTCCGATTCAAACCGCGCACGGCCATCAAAGGGCAGGCCCTAGCCGACTTCATCGCCGAGTGCACAATGGAAGGAAATGGCCCCCCGGAGGAAGAAGGCCCGGCGACGGTAATTGCTCAACCCCTGTCCTTTCTTTCGGCTGACCACTTTCAGCCAGGGGATCCAGGAGCGTGGATAGTCCATGTGGACGGGTCGGCCACACAGTCAGGAGGCGGGGCTGGGATTACAATCCGATCTCCGGAAGGGAACATTGTGGAATACGCATTGCGGTTCGAGTTCCCATCCACGAACAACGTGGCGGAATACGAAGCAGTGATCAACGGCCTGAGGCTGGCCCTGGAGCTCGGGGCCGAGTCCGTCCGCCTCCTCAGCGACTCGAAGCTCATTGTCAACCAACTCTTGGGGAGTTACGAGGCACGGGAGGAGGCGATGCAGAGATATCTCCCTGTCGCCAGAGCGGCGATGTCCAAGTTCAAGGACGTGGAAGTCTTGCACCTCCCGCGATCAGAGAATGCGCGGGCAGATGCATTGTCGAAGCTGGCCTCGTCCTCGCCAAAGGAACTGGGCCGCACCATCTACGTGGAGAACCTGCCGTCCCCCAGCACGGAGGAGCAAGAGGTGATGGCGATCGACCAAGAACCCACCTGGATGGACCCGATCATCCGGTACCTCACTCATGGCGAGGTGCCGACTGATGGGGACGAACGCCGAACCCTGGAGAGAAAGGCGCTCCGATACGTGATCCATGAAGGGACGCTCTACCGGAGACGCTGGACCAAGACGGACGTCCTCCCATACCTGAAGTGCATCGGACCGCAGGAAGCTGACTACGTCCTACGGGAGGTTCACGACGGGATCTGCGGGAATCACCACGGGGGCAAGATAGTCGCACAGAAGATCTTGAGGCAGGGATACTACTGGCCGACCCTGGCCCAAGATGCAATAAGCTACGTCCAGAAATGCCAAGAATGCCAGAGGTATGCCCACCACATCTCGACTCCTCTGTCAGAGCTCATCCCTATCGTGAGCCCCATCCCCTTTGCGAAATGGGGGCTCGACATCCTCGGACCGTTTCAACCGGGACGAGGGCAGCGGAAGCATCTGATCGTGGCAGTGGACTACTTCACCAAGTGGATCGAGGCCGAACCGTTGGCCACCATCACGTGGAAGAAAGCGAAAATCTTCGTATGGAATTCCATCATCTCCCGATTCGGAGTGCCACGGGCCATCGTCACAGACAATGGGAAGCAGTTCGACTCCGCAGGGTTTAAAGATTTTTGCGAGGAATGGGGAATCAAGCTCCTCTTCGCCTCAGTAGCGCACCCCCAGACCAACGGGATGGCAGAAGCGGCCAACAAGTGCATCATAGAGCCCCTCCGGAAGAAAGTGAAAGACGCCGAAGGGAACTGGCCAGAAGAGCTCCCCGGGATACTCTGGTCATACTGGACGACCCACAAGGAGGCTACTGGCGAGACCCCGTTCATGCTCACCTACGGGGCCGAGGCGGTGGTGCCGGTCGAATTGGGTGAAGAATCTCTCTGCCTCAAATACTTTGACGAAGACCGGAACTCGCAGTGCCTGGGGCTCAATCTGGAGCTCCTCGACGAGCGACGGGAGCAGGCACTGGCCACCATCATCCGCCAGAAGCAGAAGGTGGCCCGATACTACAACGCTCGGGTGCGGGGGAGAAGCTTCCACCTTGGGGACCTGGTCCTCCGGAAAGCGGGCTTCAACACTGATACCGCTCGCAAAGGGAAGCTCGCGGCTAGATGGGAGGGACCCTACAAAGTCGTCGAGGTCCTCGGACCCGCAGCCTACCGACTAGCCGACATGGAGGGGAGGATTCTCACTCACACTTGGAATGCGGAACATTTACGCAAGTACTTTCAATAGATGTATCATTTCCTATGAAATAAATTTGTTTTGAATTCATTCCTTTCCAGATAAAGCAAAAAGATATACAGAAGGATGCACGAAGAGGCCGAGGGGCATTCCCCTCCCTCATTTTTCTCCGGGGGCACCGGTGGAGCCACAGGCTGGCAGCCCACTAGGGTCTCCCCCCTTACTCCGTTCGACGTCAGAGTACATCCGAAGATCCTCGAAGTTGACCCCCGAGAGCGGGAACTTCTTTTGGATCTCGGACTGACACCGGGCGAAGCCCTTCTCGAACGCCTCCGATAAGGCGGTCTCAACAAAGGAGGTGGCATACTCCGCCACAGCATCCTGAGCGATCCTGGCCGGATCCACCTCCTCCAGCCCCCACATCCGGACCTCTAAGGTCTCGATCTGGCGTTGGTGCTCCGCCCTCTCCTTCTCGATCTCCCGGGTTTTCTCGCCAAGTTGGGCAAGAAGGACCCTCGCCTGCTCCTCCGCCACTTCCAGACGATCGGAGAGCTCCAAGGCCTCGGAGGCAGCTGCAGGGTTGGGGATCTGCACGGCTCCTCCAGATGTGCCGACGCCTCTCAAAAGCTCGGCGAGACGCGCCTCGGCATCCGACTTTGCAGCCAGAGCCAAGGCTCTCTCTCGGTCCGCCTCCTCCAGGGCAGAGGACAGCTCAGTTACGCGAGAATCCAAGGACTGGACCCGCGCTTCCTCTAACTGACCTGCCTCTCCCTTCTCGCCAGGGGCCTCAGGGCCTCGCCCGGCGTCGGATTTGGCTTTGGGAAGAGCCGCGAATTGGCGCCTCATCGAGAGGCCCACCGAGGACAACTGCGCCAAAGCAACGAAGGTAAGACGGCAAAAGCAGCTGGAGAAAAGGGGGACAAGCAGAGACACGCTACCTGTTGACCAACCTGGATCACGAAGGTAGCCAAGCAATCACCTCTGACTCCGTCCAACACCACCTGATCGGGAGGGAGACAACAGTTCTCGGCCACTCGAGCGGCGGCTCCGCGGCTCGAAAACACCGACTCCTTCTCCCCCACTGGGAAGCGTGGATGAAGAAGACCCTCCCCTGACGAAGGGAACTCGCCAGGAGCGGAGCGGAACGCACCAAGATACCGACTGTAAGCATCAGGGAGAGAATCGTCCGGGAGGGGTGAAGGGCCGACCCACGGCCAGGCAACCTCAACGGGGGCGGGTTGAGGTCGATCAGCAGTCGGCAAGACGTCAACTCCCTCGTCCCCCTCGCGGACCCTCTTGGAAGACCCCAGCAGGGAAGAGAGGGAGATGACACCTTCTTCCTTTTTGAGCCTCCGGTCGCGGTCCCAACCCGCTGCTTCTTCCGAACCTCCAGAACATGATCCCTTCTGCGCGGATCCAGATTTGGGACCTGCACGAGAGCGCTGGCGGGAGAGGGACCAAGAGGGAATCCACCTGCACTCAAAGAAGAAATGAGAGAGAGAACAGAACCTGGACGACCTCGAGGGGCGAACGCTCGGAGAAGCTTACCTAGGGGCCACACCGTCTTACGCAAATTGTGGTCACTAAAGAGGACGTCGATCGAGCGCTCCCTCGCAGGAATCGCCAGCATGTCCTTCGCCGTCTGCTGCTCGGCGACCGTCGGCTTACCCAGATCGAGGATGACGGCACCGACCGCCTCCCACCGAACCAAGAAAGGTACACTCGACGGGAACGCGACAAACACGTATTCCCCCTTCCAACGTTTCAGGGAGCTCGGCAACCCCAGCACCAGGGTCATCTTCGGGCAGGCGCTGATGTAAATCCACGCCCCCGATTGGTGGTGGCTCAGGCGGTAGAACTGGGCAAAGAGGCGAAGAGAGGGCGCCACTCCCTTCAGCATGCAGACAACGATGAACCCGACGAGGAGCCCGACGGCGTTGGGACAGAATTGACACAGGTACACGTTGTGGGCCTGAAGGAACTCAACGATAAAAGGATGGAGCGGGAAACGAAGCCCGAAGCGGAAGCACTTCTCATATATTCCAACCTCGTTGGGGCCGGGAAAGCAGATCCGCTCGTCAGCCCCGGGGGCACGAGCCGAGTAGGGCGGAAGCAAGTAGGCGGAGCGCATGCTCCCGATGGCGGTGGTGCAGATCGACGAAGGCCACGACAAGACCTCTGGGGGCACCCCTGAAAGATCATCCCCGTGCTGACTAATCGCCGAAGGAGTGCCACCCGCCAGACCTGGAGCTGCGTCGCGCTCCGACCGAACCGAACCCGTGGCAGAGGAAGACGACATGAGGCAGAGCTCAGGCAGAATAGGGATCAGCGCAAAGAAGAAAACGACGGGATGGCGGCTCACGAACCCCTCGGCTTCTCAACTTAAGACGACCCCGCGAGCGGTGGGGATAAGCTTGCAGCTACACGTGGCAGCATCTGAAGGCCGACGGCGCTTCGGAACCCGCGCCTTAAAAGTATCGAACGGGCCAACTCATGATGATGACTAATAAATGAGTCGGCATCGACTGGCGAGCCTGTCAAAGTCGGCGGAAGTCACATCGGCCGAGCCGAACCGGCCGAGGCCGATCGACCCGACCGATGGGGGCAATTGTTACGCCTATTTGGCCAAGGCCCGGAAGACACAAGCCCAGAAACCCGACCTCCGGTCAAGAGCCCATCTGCACACTCGGGCCCACTCGATAAGGCCCTATGGGGGACTCCCCCCAAATGTCGATCCGACCCGGCCCCGGTAACATACGGGTCACTCACCCACTCCAGCGATAACCGCTCCCTCGATCCCACTACCACTTAATGGTAGTAATGGGGAGAGGCTGGCATGGCGCAGGGAGCGGCGACGGGGGGCGGATCGAGGGGGCACGATTGGGGGTGGACGAGCGACGTGGGTCGGGGGCAATCACGGCGGAGGTCTATAAAGGGGCTAGGAGGACAACAGGACAAAAGACCGCATCTCAGGTATCTAGAACCTAAGGTACTCCATCAACGACCTAGTTCCCCCATATCATTTCCTTCCTCCCCCGCTCGCGTCGTGAGACGCCGCTCCGATCTCCTCACGAGTCGAACCGTCTCCGCCGGGCCTCCTATTTCATATCTCTGTCTGACTTAGGCATCGGAGGGGTTTTGGCCAGAACCAAGGTCCGGCCCCCCTGACGAGTGTTCTCGTCTTCGCAGGAGGATACCCAATCAACGGGCCGAGGCTTCCCCTCCGCCCTTCGCCGACCACGCAACAAGCTGGACGATTGAGGCTCCCCCTCGTCGACCGACCGCCGAGGCCGAGCGCAACCGACCGAGGCCAAGCGTCTCAACCCAGGTCGAGGCTACCCCTCGTCCTACCAACGACCGAGGACCCCGAGACGACCCAGTCGACGCGCTCCACGTCGTCGGCAGACCCGATTCGAGCCTCTACAGCACCAACTTGACTCGCCCGAGGGACCCAAGCGGGCCCCTTGACCACGTTGACCGGGTTATCCACGGTCAACGCTTTGTAGTGAGAAAACACTCTGAAACACCTTGCTTGCTCGGCATCATTCTTCCGCTCCGATACGGTAATAAATCGATCTCTTAATGTTTTCATAACCCATTGTGTCTTTGAGAAACCCTAATAAAACTAGGTTGGATGTTGTTCTAATATTGTTTTGCCATGGCAGCGATCTCATCTCCGTAGTTAGCATTTTTGTGACGGCCTCGTTGATCGTCATCCTCGGTGCTAGGCAAGTGAAACTTGCCACTTAGGGTTTTGGGCCATGTCTTAGGCCATTTGCTTGTTGTAGGCGTAAAAGAGACTAGGCGACGAAATGATACTGGCCTAGGCGCAATTTTAGGAACTAGCTTGACAACGAAGCTAGATCCGACATTTATCATGTTGCACAACTACCATGTCATGTTTAATTTCCATTAACGGTACGCGAATTAATTGTCATGTCATTGCATTCTTTAAGTGTTCCCGTGATTGCGTAGCTCAGCTACACCTTGTAAAATGATTGAGGCTAGGTGCACCCCTATGCCAAATGAATTGCGATCCTGGTTTGTGATCCAGGAAACGAGCTCTTGTGCGGGGCAACCCTGGCTCATTTACTGAGCTCGTGTACAGGGACCCTGGCTCGTTTACACGTGGGTTTTGGGGTAAGAGTTAAGCGACCATTCAACTGGGAGTCTGCCTGATCAGCAACTGCAGTTGTAAGGCGTAAACTCTGGGTTCTGGGGTAGTGTTAAGCGGTCAATCAGTGTGAATGTCCAACAGTTCAGCTGTAAGGTGTAAACATCTACAAACAACGTGAAACGTGACTAGTGAAAAGATTGAGATTGTTAGTAGCTTGGCTACTCTTGACATGCCCTGATAAATTGTTCTCTTGTACTTATTGTTTCACCATGTCTTACTTGTGCACTCATACCATAACTGCCATGTCATGCATACTATAACTGCTAGGTTGCTAGTTTGCCTTCCTTTTCAGTTTCCTTGCCCAAGTCTTTTAGACTTGCTGACATGTGCCCCTTTACTCTTTTAGGTGACACATGTTAGATCCTGAGCCTGAGTTCATTGTTGAGGACGAGGTGTTTGCTGACGCCGAGCCCGAGCCTGTGTTTGACGAGGACTTTGTGGACACGGGCGATCAGTCGTAGAGACTGTTTGTGTTGTTGTTTAGACTGTTCTGTTGTCGGTGCGTGGCACCAATACTTTGTTATGTCGTCCCTTTCGTTGGCCTTGTTCTGGGCCTTTAGACTCTTCCTTTTAGCCTGGTGGCTTTTCTGGATGTTGAACTTAATTTTAATGTTGGACAAATTCTGAGATTTGAGATTTTATTTCTGTCTCTCCTTGTGTTATTATTGTTGTTCCGTTTGTGGTTACAGGGACATGCTTATGTTTTATTGACGCTTATCGGGTTTGGGGCTTCACAGCTCCACTCTCGTGCGGACCTTTTCACGTCTCGCCTCCATTTTAGGGAAGCGGGGCGTGACAGGTTTTGTTGGTGGCCCATGCAGGTCCTTTCTGTAACTGCGATTATCGGAATGATGATAATAATATTAGAATGTCCAATAAACTAAGTTCGACATCCGAGTCATAAGCTATGAGTCTAATCTGCTTCGTTTTCTATGTCATTAGATGGCAGGAAGGCAATTCACCCGTGGTGGAGGTAGTGGTGCGCCCCCTCATGACGAGGAGCCTGAGCGGGAGCCCACCAATGGAGAGATGATGCGGATGATGCTTCAGATGATGCAGGTGCAGCAGGGCGTGCTCTTGCAAGTCCAGAATGCTCCAGTTGTTCGAGCTGGTCGGGCAATCCAGGATGCCCCTCGCTTCGAGCCGGGAGCGAAGCAATTTCAGGAGCTGGGTCCCGCATATTTTGATGGGTCTGAGGGTCCTCTGGCTGCCGATGAGTGGATTCAGAACATTGAGGATAACTTGAAGATGGCCAAGATCACCCCGGCTGGATGGGTTGATTTGGCGAAGAGGCAACTCAAGGATAATGCTCGGAACTGGTGGGATTTGGAAAAGAAGATGCTGGTGGAGCCGATAGCTTGGGCTACCTTTAAGTCCAGGTTTGATGAGGAGTTCTTTCCGAAGGCTGCTAGGAAGGAGATGCTGTAGCGCTTTATTGATCTGAAGCAAGGGAGCTTGACGATGGACCTGTACCACCAAGAGTTCACTAGGCTGAGTCGGTTCGCACCGAAGATGGTACAGGATGCTGATGAGAGGGCTCAGAGGTTCCTGCAGGGACTTGCTTTGGAGCTTCAGAGTTTTGTGTCTTCCTCCGACCTGGACTCTTATCAGAAGGTTCTGGTCGCTGCGAGGAGGCAGGAGCTGAACCTGAGTCAGAGGAGATGACATGTTTCTGGTGCTGGGAAGAGGCCTATGGAGCAGGCCAGGGCGGTGGTTAGGCCTGGTTTCAAGCCTAATCAGCCAGCTCAATTCAAGAGGCCAGGAGGGCCTAATCAGAAGACTTGCCATTTCTGCGTCAAGCCTGGCCACATCAAGGATCAGTGTAGGAAGTTTCTGGGCCAGTGTTTGGTTTGTGGTGATGCTTCTCATGTCGTGAAGGATTGTCAGCATGCGAATCAGCTGCGGAGGGCACCTGTTGCAGCACAGCCGTTGCAGCAGAGAGTGCATGTTCCTGCCGGTCGTGGAGCAGCTCTTGTCCCTCAGAGGTAGGCCTTTCAGCCGGCTTTTCCGCCGGGGAGGCAGGCTTTTCTGATGACCGCTGTGGAGAGCGAGGCTGTGGATGAGGTTATCGTAGGTAATCCTCAATCTAGCTGTTACTTTCCTAGCTAGTTTTGATTGTTGGATTATGTTGTTTGCTTGAACATGATTGGTTGCTAGACTAGGGCTTGATTGTTAGACTGTTTGTAGGTGTGATTTTGGTGTGCACATTTCCTGCACGAGTTCTCTTTGACTCTGGTGCATCGATGTGCATTATTTCTTGGAGCTTCGTGGAGAAGCATTCCTTGTCGACGTCCCCTCTTTCCAAGAGTTGGAATATCGTTACAGGGAATGGCGTGGTCTTGGTGCATATTGGTTGCAATTCTTTCCTGTTGGTGGTCTGTGGACATGAGCTTTACGCTGATTTCATTGTCCACGACATCATCAACTATGATGCGGTCCTTGGGATGGATTGGCTTGCGATCTTCTATGCTACAATCGACTGTCGGAGGAAGAAGGTGGTGTTCGAGATTCCCAGACATCCAGTATTTGAGTTCAGTCAAGGTAGCAGCTCGCTTGGTCCTGTCAGGTTTCGGGCCAGGCCGGTGGAGATTGTGGCTATGCAGTTGGAGTTGGAGAGGCCAGCTGTGGTGCGAGATTTTGATGACGTCTTCCCCGAGGAGATGTCTGGATTGCCACCTGATCGAGCTCTAGAAATTTCTATTGATCTTGTTCCGGGAGCGCACCCGATTTCGAAGGCGCCTTATCATATGGCACCCGTTGAGTTGGAGGAATTGCGGAAGCAGCTGGATGAGCTTTTGCAGAAGGGTTATATCAATCCTAGTGTGTCTCCGTGGGGAGCACCGGTGCTACTGGTGAAGAAGAAGGATGGTTCGAGTCGCATGTGCGTGGACTATCGGGAGTTGAATGCGGTGACCATCAAGAATAAATACCCATTGCCTCTCATTGATGATATTTTTGATCAGCTTGGAGGTTCGAGGGTGTTTTCGAAGTTGGATCTGAGGAGTGGTTATCATCAGCTGAAGGTGAAGAAGGGAGATGTTCCGAAGACAGCATTCAGGACGAAGTATGGACACTACGAGTTTGTGGTTATGCCTTTCGGTGTAACCAATGCACCCGCAGTTTTCATGAATCTAATGAACCTGATTTTCTACGAATTTTTGGATAAGTTTGTCGTTATCTTTATTGACGACATTCTGATCTATTTGAAGTCGGAGGAGGAGCATGCATCGCACTTAAGGACGGTATTGGAGATTTTGAGGAAGCATCGGTTGTATGCTAAGTTTTCGAAGTGCGAGTTTTGGCTAGACAGAGTTGCTTTTCTCGGGCATGTGGTGACTGGAGATGGTATCTCAGTGGATCCCGAGAAGATCAGGGCCATCAGAGAATGGCCTGTTCCGCAGTCAGCGTCTGAGATTCGGAGTTTCCTTGGACTTGCTGGTTACTATCGGCGCTTCATCAAGGACTTTTCCCGTATTGCTGAGCCGATGACCAGATTGACGTGGAAGGATGTACCTTTTGTTTGGTCGGGTGATTGTGAGAATGCTTTTGGTATTCTGAGGGAGAGATTGACGACTGCCCCTATTCTTGGTGTGCCTGATCGCAACGGTGGATTTGAGATCTTTTGCGATGCTTCTGGCAAGGGTCTCGGTTGTGTTTTGCATCAGCATGGACATGTAGTGGCTTATGCATCTCGTCAGCTCAAGACTCATGAGAAGAATTACCCGACGCATGACTTGGAGTTGGCTGCTGTTGTGTTTGCGCTCAAGATTTGGAGGCACTTCCTGCTGAGTGAGAAAGTGAAGATCTTCACCGATCACAAAAGCTTGAAGTATATTTTCACTCAGAAGGAGATCAACATGCGACAGCATCGATGATTGGAGCTCATGGCGGATTATGAGATTGATTTGCAGTATCACCCTGGCAAGGTGAATGTGGTTCCTGATGCGCTGAGTAGGCTTCCAGCGGTGATGATTTTGACATCACCGTGGAGATTGCAGCAGGATTTTTGCGAGTCTGGTGTGTAGATTGATCTTCCTGGGGAGGCTTCTTCGTTGATGAGTATGCAGATTCAGTCGACGATCGTGGATCGGATCAAGGCTGACCAGGCTGAGGATCCGAAGCTGGTGAAGATTTGGGAGCAGGTGGAAGCCGGTCTGCGGACTGACTTTTTGATTCATGAGGATGGCTCGCTGAGGTTTAGAGCCAGGCTGTATGTGCCAACTGGGGATATCAGAGAGGAGTTGTTGGTGGAGGCACATAGTTCGCCGTATTCTGTGCATCCTGGTGGCACCAAGATGTACCAGGATCTTCGTCTGAACTATTGGTGGCATGGTATGAAGAGGAGTGTGGCTCGGAGTGTAGCCAAGTGCTTGGTTTGCCAGCAAGTGAAGGCGGAGCATCAGCGTACGGCAGGGTTGCTACAACCGCTTCCGATTCCGGAGTGGAAATGGCAACACATCACTATGGATTTGTGACTGGACTACCTCGGAGTCCGAAGAAGAATGACGCGATTTGGGTGATCGTAGATCGATTGACCAAATCCGCGCACTTTATTCCGTTCCGAGTGGGACAGTCCACTGAGGCGCTAGCGAGGAGATATATGGAGGTAAATTCTTTTACTCTCCGTTTTTATTTCCTTTTCCTAGTTTAGATAGTGATGTAACGTGAATCGTGCAGGAGGTCGTACGACTTCACGGAGTCCCCGTGAGTATCATGTCGGACAGAGACACGAGGTTCACATCTCAGTTCTGGCAGAGTTTGCAGAAGAGTTTGGGTACGCGTCTGAGTTTCAGCATGGCGTACCATCTGCAGACGGATGGCCAGTCTGAGAGGACGATTCAAATCCTGGAGGACATGATGTGGGCGTGCATTTTGGATTTCAAGGGTTTGTGGGAGGACCATCTACATCTGGTAGAGTTTTCTTACAACAACAGCTTCCAGGCTAGTATTGGCATGGCGCCTTTCGCCGCTCTTTATGGGAGGAAATGTCGATCGCCATTGAGTTGTGATG
The DNA here is from genome assembly GCA_030789695.1 of Scilla litardierei. Lineage (NCBI taxonomy): Eukaryota > Viridiplantae > Streptophyta > Magnoliopsida > Asparagales > Asparagaceae > Scilla > Scilla litardierei. The sequence goes on along the minus strand of CM061139.1, from coordinate 31,281,210 downwards.
ACGTTGGAGATAGGGAGCTGTTGGGACCTGAAATGATTGTGGAGGCTATGGATGTTGTCAGGAACATTCGGGAGAGGTTGAGGATTACTCGGGACCGTTTTAAGCATTGGGCAGATGCTAAATGCCGTCCTTTGGAGTTTCAGCCGGGCGATCATGTGTTCTTGAAGATTTCCCCGAATCGGGGTGTGATTCTCTTTGGGAAGCGAGGGAAGTTGAGCCCGTGATACATTGGACCGTTTGACATTCTGGAGAAAGTTGGCAAGGTAGCCTACCGCTTAGCCTTGCCGCCATCTTTGGAAGGAGTTCACAATGTTTTCCATGTGTCGCAGCTTCGTCGATACATTAGCGATCCATCTCATGCTGTGGATTTCTCGGAGATTACCGTTCGCCCTGATATGACGTATGACCAGCAGCCAGTGCAGATTCTGGACAGGCGTCAGAAGTCACTTCGGAACAAGGTTGTCAATCTTGTGAGGGTGATATGGAGACACGGCTCGCCAGGAGAGTCTACTTGGGAGAACGAGGATGAGATGCGAGAGCGTTTCCCATTTTTGTTCCCGGACACGTGAGTGTTGGGAAATTCCGAGGACGGAATTTTTCTTAAGTTGGGGAGGATGTAACGACTGGTTTTCAAGTATCTGGATTATATATTATATATATATATATGTTTTTTGGTGGATTTTCTCCTAATGTGTGGTTTTCGTCTCTGTAGCTTTCATTGTCAATCGTTTCGTCGTGATTTTCTAGCTTCTTCTTTAGAATCGTCAATTTTGGAGTAAGTCATTCGTGACGGGCTTCATATCGGTCATATCTTATTGTTAGATCAAGCCTAGGAGTCTTAGGAATCGATCCCGGAGCTTCGCACTCCATTTCGGAACTTTCTGTGCACGTTAGCCGGTATAAGAAGGGGAACCGACCGACTAGATGACGATTTAGTCGGTCGGCAAACCTTCATGGACCGACTAGTTGGCTTTGTTAATTACTCAGGAGTTACTGTGTATCGTTAGTCGGTCTAAGAACATTTGTCGACCGACTAGGTTGCAAACTAGTCAGTCAGCAATCGTTCTTTAACCGACTAGCTCTATGATCATTTTTGATACCAAGTACTATTCATTCTTAGTCGGTCTAAGAACGTTCGTCGACCGACTAGATGAGAAACTAGTCGGTCAGTAGTTGTTCTTTGACCGACTAAATCTAAATCCTATTTTTGTACAGGAGTTACTGTTTGGACTTAGTCGGTCTGCGTTGGTCAACCGACTGACTAGTTCCCAAACTAGTCGGTCAGTGGTTGCTCTTTGACCGACTAATCAGTGTCGAAAGCCTAATTTCTGGGCAGCCGCCAGCACTTCCTATTTAAACCCCCAAACGTTTTTCTTTTCTTCTTTCCTTTCTCCTGAGCCTCCTTATTCCCCAAATCATCATCCATCTAACCCTAGCCCTCCTCCTTCATCAAGAACCTCTCCCCCTCTCCATTTTTGCCGGCCACCACCTCTAGGTCGCCGGAAAACCCTCAAAAACCCCCAAAACACCATTTCTCCAGATTTTTCCCATCCATTCCAGATCTGAACCCTAGGTTCCCCGGATCGTTTCTTCCGTTGCCATTGTTGGCCTAGTTAGTCTACTAATTAGGTCGTACGCTATAATTTTTGATGATGACAAACAAGTCGTGTGACTAACGCCTTTCATTAAGTTATTACAGGGAGCAAAGTGCAAAATAAATTTTATTTGCAAAAAGAAGAGTATATGAGGACAATGGTGCAAAAATAGAAATAGTCTTACATTATCAACAATGAAGATGAAGTTTTTGGATTGGATACTCAAGGGATTTTCTACTTGAATTCAAACTCCATGTGCTCATCCAAAACAGCCGGTATCTTTAATCACAAAATCTTTTTGATGCAACAACATTTTTCAAGAAAAAAGAAAACAAGGATCACGCACAAAAAATCCTTACTGCCTCATAGTTCAAACTATTGTAGCCGTCGCATTATCCAAACACAAAAAAAGGGCCCTGTCGAATTTTTTTTTGAAAGCAGTAACAAATTTTTTTGAAACACATAGTTTTTTGAGTTCTGTTGTTTTGGTTTTCTATCTCATCCCATTTCTGAGAGCATGTATAATTAACATTAATGGCCTTCTTTTTTTGTGTGGGACTTCTGAACAACGTATACACAAAATAAAAGATCACGAGGTGCTTATATTATTCTTTGGCTGAAAAAATTAAATGGGAACAATCAGTGATCATGTCAATTTTTTTGGCCGAAAATATTTGGAAGGCAGGATTTTTTTTGGCGCCTCTGTCAAACGCAAGTGCTCCTTCCACCTTGGTTTTTGTGCTGCTACAACCTCATACAACTCACGACAAGGATCTAAAAGCCATCTTCAAGTTCTCTTTTCTAGCCTCATGCCAGCAAAGGAATTGATCGAGCAAGATACACAGAGTTCAGATTCGTGAAATCTGTTTTTCGATCGCGCGTCCGACTTCGTACGCTCATATCTCCTTATCCAGACGTCGGATCGACGAGCAGTTTGCATCCACGCGTCCACATCTTCATGACATTCGCAACGGTGATAGTCTTCTTCGCTCAGTTCTCAGAATCATACACCGTTCGGGCGTTTTTCTACAGACTCATCACTGCAGATTCCAGATTCGCGCATTCGACTTCGTACGCTCATATCTCCTGATCCAGACGTCGGATCGACGAGCCGTTTGCGCCCACACGACCACATCTTTATGCCCTTCGCAACGGTGATAGTCTCCACTGCTCAGTCCACAGGATCATACTCAGTTCAGACGTTTTACTACAGATCAGCCACTGCAGAATTCAGATTGGCGCAATCATCTTCCGAAGACTATATCTTCCAATCCAGACATTGGATCAGCGAACCGTTTGCGCCCACACGATCATGATCTCACAAACTTCATCACGGTGATATCTCTCTGATTTTTTACTGCAGTATTAAAGCTATTTGAATCTGTTTTAGTTGTGAGATTGTATTAAGAATAGCTTTACTCAGAAGCTATCTCTGCGCTTTAACTCTTGAACTATATTTGTGTACGGTGAGATCACTACCCGTAAGTGTGATCGGTTTTATTAAGTGAAATCCTCATAGGTCTTGGGGTCGGAGTTTTGGCAGGGAGCCACTCCGTTAAAAAATATCTGTGTCTGATTATCTCTGTGTTTGTGATTATTTTTAAATTTGTGCCACACACCCTATTCACCCCCCTCTAGGGTGTTTTTCAATTGGTATCAGAGCAGGATTCCTTTTAGACTCAAAGTCTAGTGGAATTTCGATCCTATGGCACAAATTCCGCACACATACTCATATGACACGCACAATCAAAGAGAAGGACAGTCGTATCTTAGATCACCTCTATTTGATTGTACGGACTATAGTTATTGGAAACAACGTATGTCCATACACATCAAAGGTATCGATTTGGCATTATGGAAAATAATCAGTGAAGGTTTTACACTATTTGATAAACCCACTCCTGAGCAGCAAAAAGAAAATGATCGGTTAGAAAATCTAAACTTTAAGGCCATGAGCATCTTGTATTGTGGTCTTAGTAAAACTGAATTTAACCGCATTAGTTCTTGTTCTACTGCTAAGGATATTTGGACGAGACTTGAAGTTACTCATGAGGGAACTAGTGAAGTTAAGAAAACTCGTATTAGAATGTTATTACAGAAATATGAAAATTTTGCTATGATGCCTAATGAGTCTATTGATGCTATGTTTTCTCGTTTTGCAGATATCGTCAATCCATTGAAATCCTTAGGGAATGACATCCCAGAGGAAGATCTGGTCGGAAAGATTTTATACTCCTTATCTGGCGATTGGATTCAAAAGAGGACCGCGATCGAAGAAGCACATGATTTGGCAGATATCAGTTTCGAGAAGTTAATGGGAAAATTAATGGCTTATGAGGTGCAATTGAAGATGGCCAATGACAGCACACCAAAGATGGAAGAGAAACCTAAGAAGGAGGAAACAAAGGAAAAGAACTTAGCTTTTCAAATCTCCAAAATGCTCAAGGAGGAGATGAATGAATCAGATGATGAAAGCATGGCTCTTGTTACAAGGAAATTTGTGAAATTCATGAAAAACAACAAAAGAAGGACGGGAAGCATTTGGGGAACCAAGAAAAATGAAGAAAATGTTGGAGAAAGTTCTGCACCTCAGTGTTTCAGATGCAACAAGAGAGGGCACATGAAAGCAGAATGTCCACTTCTGAAAGGAAAAGGAAAAGAAAAGACTGGTGATGGAGAAAAGAGAACATCAAAGCGAGGAATGGTGGCTATGTGGGGAGAAAGTGACGCAGAAGAGCTCTCCTCAGATGATGACTGGAACGACAACACTGGAACCTGCTTTATGGCTGGAAACGAAAAGGTAAAAATTAGCTCTCTTGTTCAAAACTTTGATGATGAAATGAATATTAGTGATGATATGTTTTCTAGCATGGAGGAAGCTTATGAATTTCTTGTAGAACTCCTTCAAGAAATGGGTCCTAAATTCCTTAAACTAAAAGAAGTTTGTGATTCATTAAAAGATGAACTAGGGAGCATGACAAGAGAGAGAGAGATGAGCTATTTGTTAAGTGGAAAGAACAAAAGGAAATAATATATAATTTTGATGAAACCCAACTAGAAACAAAAACCTTAGAGCTAGAAAATACTAATAAAAAAATTGGCTACGTTAGAGTTTGATCATGTTAATCTCGCTAAAGAATTAAAAGAGAAAATTAGTATTCTTAGTTCTAAAGATTCTGAAATAAAATTATTGAACCTAAAAGTGGCTAGCTATGAAGAAAAATTGTAAGAGATTGAAAAATAAAAATCTAATTTAATAAAAGGAAAACACATAGCCATCGATTCTGAAACTAGTGAAAAAGAAAAAAGATATGAGACTAAGATTAGTGAACTTGAGAATGAAAATCAAAATCTTAGCTTGACATTAAAGAAATTCACAAATAGCCAAGAAAGCTTTAATAAGATGATAAATGGGCTTAATGAACAATCTAGTAAACATGGTCTTGGCTTTCAGAAAAAACAACCTAAGAAAAAACTAGGAAGATCATTGAAAAGAATTTTGCAAGAGACATGAGCTTTGAACATTGCATGCACAAAAATCATATGTCATCTACTAATAAGCATTTCAATGTTACATGTTTTTATTGCAACAAAAACGGGCATGTTATGTATGATTGTTTGGCCAGATATTATCCTGCATATTTCATATGGGTTCCAAAGCATCGTACTAACAATTGTGGATCCAAAATTTGGTTACCAAAGGGTGCATCTTCTTTTGCAGGTGCATCTTCAAGTGGAAAATGACAGCATTTGGTACCTTGATAGCGGTTGCTCGAATCACATGACGGGCAACGAATCCCTCTTCACGACGCTATCAAGGAAAGATGGAGGGACGGTTATTCTTGGAGATGGAAAGAAGTGCAAAATCTTGGGTAAAGGTAACATTGGTAAGCATCATCTTGTGGTCATTGAAAATGTTATTCTTGTTGATGGTTTAGCACATAACTTGTTAAGTGTGAGTCAGCTATGCTCCATAGGCCTTAAGGTTCATTTCGAAAATGACAAAGTATATATTTTAAAAGGTGATGATATTCTTTTCAAGGGTATATCTTATAATAACATCTATACTATCAAACTTAGTGATTCAAATAATCTAAAATGTTTAGTTGCATCACATGAGACTAGTTGGCTTTGGCATCGAAGATTAGGCCATGCTGGTATGGACCTAATCTCAAAGCTTGCTTGAAAGAAACTAGTGAGAGGTTTACCTCAAATTAGCTTTGATCGGGATAAGCTTTGTGATGCATGTCAACTAGGTAAACAACATAAAAGTAGTTTCAATCCTAAAAACGTTGTAACTACTTCTAAGCCATTGCAAGTGATACACTTGGATTTATTTGGACCCACAAAGGATGCTAGTTTAGGTGGTATGCATTATTGCTTTGTTATTGTCGATGACTTTTCACGTTTCACCTGGGTTTATTTTTTGACACACAAACATGAAACTTTTGATGTTTTCAAAATATTTTGTAAAAAGGTTGAAAATGAAAAAGGTTTTTCAATTGTCAAAGTTAGAAGTGATCATGGAGGAGAATTTGTTAATACTAGCTTTGATGATTTTTGCATTTCAAAAGGTTATTCACATAATTTTTCCGCCCCGAGGACACCACAACAAAATGGGGTGGTTGAGAGGAAAAACCGTACTTTGCAAGAAATGGCTAGGACCATGATTCATGATTACAAATTGCCTTTATATTTTTGGGCTGAAGCTATACATACTTCTTGCTATATTTTAAATCGTGTGTCCATTAGACCCATTTTGAAGAAAACACCTTATGAGCTTTATAGAGAGTTGACTCCCAACTTATCACATTTAAAACCATTTGGATGCAAATGCTATATTCTGAAAGTTGGCGAAAATCTGGATAAATTTGATGCTAAATCCGATGAGGGTATTTTTGTTGGCTACTCACCACATAGCAAATCTTATCGAGTATTTAACAAAAGAACTCTTACTATTCAAGAAACTGTGCATGTGAAATTTGACAAGAAAAGTGCTATTAATGAGTCTTCTAGTGCTGCAGAATCTACAGATATTACAGGTGGTTTGGATGGACTGGAGATAAACACTAGCAATTCCAATGATCAAGAGAATAATAATGATGGTGTACCAAAAGAAGCAGAAGCTACTACGTCATCACAAGATCTCCCTAAGGATTGGCGCTTTAAGAAGGATCATCCAACGAATCAAATCCTTGGAGACACGACGGAAGGTATACGTACTAGGAGTAGCTTTAATTTGATGGTTAACTTTGCATTTATATCCATTTTGGAGCCTAAAAATGTTGATAGTGCTTTAGAAGATTCCTATTGGATTATGGCAATGCAGGAGGAATTGTCACAATTTGATAGGAATCAAGTTTGGGAACTTGTTCCTAAACCAAAAAATCAAACAATTATAGGCACTAAATGGGTATTTAGAAACAAACTTGACGAAATGGGACATGTTGTGCGTAATAAAGCAAGATTAGTTGCACAAGGTTATAACCAAGAGGAAGATATTGATTTTGATGAAACGTTTGCTCCAGTCGCAAGATTGGAAGTAATTAGGATGCTTTTAGCATTCGCTAGTTTCATGAAATTCAAACTCTTTCAAATGGACGTCAAGAGTGCCTTTTTGAATGGAGTTTTATCTGAGGAAGTCTATGTCAAACAACCTCCTGGGTTTGAAGACTCCATCCACCCGGACTATGTTTTCAAACTTAAACGTGCTTTATATTGGCTCAAACAAGCTCCTAGAGCTTGGTATGAGCGACTTAGTAAATTTTTGCTTGAAAATAATTTTTCCATGGGAAAGGCGGATAAAACTCTATTTGTTAAACATCAAAATAAAGATCTACTTGTAGTACAAATATATGTTGATGATATCGTTTTTGGTGCTACTAACAATCTATTGTGTGAGGAATTTGCTTCATGTATGTCTAGGGAATTTGAGATGAGCCTGATGGGTGAACTTACATTCATGCTTGGTTTGCAAATCAAACAATGTGAGGACGGAATTTTCATCAATCAAGCAAAATATGCAAAGGAGTTAGTGAAGAAGTTTGGACTTGAAAATGCTAAGGAATGCTCTACTCCCATGGCAATGACTGCAACGATGGATAAAGATGAAAAGGGAAAGAAAATGGATGAACGCTTGTACCGAGGTATGATTGGTAGCCTATTATACTTGACAGCTAGTAGGCCTGATATAATGTTCAATGTATGTTTATGTGCAAGGTTTCAATCTTGTCCAAAAGAGTCCCATCTTTCTTATGTTAAACGAATAATTCGATATGTTAAAGGAACCTTAGATTTTGGTTTATGGTATCCTTGTTCCACATCATTTGAGCTTGTATGATATTGTTATGCGGATTTTACGGGAAGTAAGACCGATCGTAAGAGTACCACGGGCACTTGCCAACTACTAGGTATGTCTCTTGTTTCATGGTTCTCCAAGAAGCAAAACTCCATAGCATTGAGTACAACCGAAGCCGAATATGTTTCAGCAGGTTGTTGTTGTGCTCAAATTCTATGGATGAGACAAACCCTCAGAGACTATGATCTTACTTTCCAACCTACAACCATTTGGTGTGACAACAAGAGTGCTATAAATCTATCTAAAAATCCTATTCTACACTCTAGGACAAAACATATTGATATTCGTCACCACTTCCTTAGAGATCACGTTAATAAGAAAGATATCTCTTTAGGATATATTGATACAGAAAAACAATTAGCGGACATTTTCACCAAACCCTTAAACCAAAAATAATTTTGCTTCATTCGAAGGGAGTTGGGGATTATGTCACTAATTGAGCATTATCATGCATATCCATGCACATACACATGCTTACTTATTGTACCTAAGCCACACACTATTTCAGCTTAATGTGGGTCTGGTCATTCTTGGTATGTGCATGCATGATCGTCATCACTATTATTGATTTTGGTTGAAAATTTGATATGAACCTTGTTAGACATCTTAGAAACATTAAAATGTTTTTGATGATGATGCACCATATTATTGTAAAATCCACATGCTTGAATTATTAATAAAAAAGTGAAACTTGTAAGCATGCCAAATTGTACGAATCAAATAGATTGATTGAGTCTTATAAACTATGTAGACAATTGAATGTGCTTAGAGTCTAAAATTTCTGAATTTATATTTTATCTTTACAATTTTGTGCGCTTAAATCTCTATGGAAAATTATTTAGTAGGAGTTGAGTATGTGATGCCTTCGTGTGTCACTATTCTGAGACACCAACATTGTAATAATAATAAAAAAATTGCTATGAGCATTTATAAAAAAAATTAGAAAAAGAAAAAGGGAATAGCAAAACATCTTCAAATATACTACATTTGATACCGGCGGCTAGTAACCGGATTTCGGGGGTTTGTTGAGCAATGCGTATGAATATGGTAGATGAAGCAACCACTTAGCGCACCTCAATTCCAAAGGACCCGAAATTTAACACCATGGTATCCCTTGTTTGGTATCTCCCCTACACATTACTTATTGATTATTCCATAGCAACGAAGGCTCACAAAATGAATTAGATAATTTTATATTTTCATCTCTTAAGTTTCTAAGCACCCTTCATATTGTCAAAATGTTTCATAATACAACATCTTCTTGTTAGATTTCTTACAACAATCGTATGCTTTCAATGCTCATGATATTTGTTATACTTTAAGTTCATGGGGAATAAGCATTAATATGAGCATCGTCATCAATTTCTTGTTTCTTCGATTTGTAAACTTGTTTCATGTCTCATTCTTAACCTCTTCAATTTGTGTGATCTTTTCGATTAATGGCAAAAGGGGGAGAGTAGAAAAAATGTGAAAAATAATGCACAAGGGGGAGAGATGCACATCTTGAGGGGGAGCTTGTCACAACTTTTCATGAGAGCACATCGATAGGGGGAGCTTTGTATGATGTTTATAATCATGTGCACTATATGACTTGCTCTTTAATATCATTTCTCAATTTTTCCAGACTTGTTTGCCATCATCAAAAAGGGGGAGATTGTTGGCCTAGTTAGTCTACTAATTAGGTCGTACGATATAATTTTTGATGATGACAAACAAGTCGTGTGACTAACGCCTTTCATTAAGTGATTGCAGGGAGCAAAGTGCAAAATAAATTTTATTTGCAAAAAGAAGAGTATATGAGGACAATGGTACAAAAAAAGAAATAGTCTTACATTATCAACAATGAAGATGAAGTTTTTGGATTGGATACTCAAGGGATTTTCTACTTGAATTCAAACTCCATGTGCTCATCCAAAACAGGCGGTATCTTTAATCACAAAATCTTTTTGATGCAACAGCATTTTTCAAAAAAAAAGAAAACAAGGATCACGCACAAAAAATCCTTACTGCCTCATAGTTCAAACTATTGTAGCTACCGCATTATCCAAACACAAAAAAAAGGGCCCTGCCGAATTTTTTTTTGAAAGCAGTAACAAATTTTTTTGAAACACACAGTTTTTTGAGTTCTGTTGTTTTGGTTTTCTATCTCATCCCATTTCTCAGAGCATGTAAAATTAACATTAAGGGCCTTCTTTTTTTGTGTGGGACTTCTGAACAACGTATACACAAAACAAAAGATCAAGAGGTGATTCTATTATTCTTTGGCTGAAAAAATTAAAAGGGAACAAGCAGTGCTCCTGTCAATTTTTTTTGGCCGAAAATATTTGGAAGGCAGGATTTTTTTTGGCGCCTCTGTCAAACGCAAGTGCTCCTTCCACCTTGGTTTTTGTGCTACTACAACCTCATACAACTCACGACAAGGATCTAAAAGCCATCTTCAAGTTCTCTTTTCTAGCCTCATGCCAGCAAAGGAATTGATCGAGCAAGATACACAGATTTCAGATTCGTGAAATCTGTTTTTCGATCATGCGTCCGACTTCGTATGCTCATATCTCCTTATCCAGACGTCGGATCGACGAGCAGTTTGCGTCCACGCGTCCACATCTTCATGCCATTCGCAACGGTGATAGTCTTCTTCGCTCAGTTCTCAGAATCATACACCGTTCGGGCGTTTTTCTACAGACTCATCACTGCAGATTCCAGATTCGCGCATTCGACTTCGTACGCTCATATCTCCTGATCCAGACGTCGGATCGACGAGCCGTTTGCGCCCACACGACCACATCTTTATGCCCTTCGCAACGGTGATAGTCTCCACTGCTCAGTCCACAGGATCATACTCAGTTCAGACGTTTTACTACAGATCAGCCACTGCAGAATTCAGATTGGCGCAATCATCTTCCGAAGACTATATCTTCCAATCCAGACATTGGATCAGCGAACCGTTTGCGCCCACACGATCATGATCTCACAAACTTCATCACGGTGATATCTCTCTGATTTTTTACTGCAGTATTAAAGCTATTTGAATCTGTTTTAGTTGTGAGATTGTATTAAGAATAGCTTTACTCAGAAGCTATCTCTGCGCTTTAACTCTTGAACTATATTTGTGTACGGTGAGATCACTACCCGTAAGTGTGATCGGTTTTATTAAGTGAAATCCTCATAGGTCTTGGGGTCGGAGTTTTGGCAGGGAGCCACTCCGTTAAAAAATATCTGTGTCTGATTATCTCTGTGTTTGTGATTATTTTTAAATTTGTGCCACACACCCTATTCACCCCCCTCTAGGGTGTTTTTCAGCTGTGCTTGCTCGGCATCATTCTGTCGCTCCGATATGGTAATAAATCGATCTCTTAATGTTTTCATAACCCATTGTGTCTTTGAGAAACCCTAATAAAACTAGGATGGATGTTGTTCTAATATTGTTTTGCCATGGCAGCGATCTCATCTCCGTAGTTAGCATTTGTGTGACGGCCTCGTTGATCGTCATCCTCGGTGCTAGGCAAGTGAAACTTGCCACTTAGGGTTTTGGGCCATGTCTTAGGCCATTTGCTTGTTGTAGGCATAAAAGAGACTAGGCGACGAAATGATACTCGCCTAGGCGCAATTTTAGGAACTAGCTTGACAACGAAGCTTGATCCAACATTTATCATGTTGCACAACTACCATGTCATGTTTAATTTCCATTAACGGTATGCGAATTAATTGTCATGTCATTGCATTCTTTAAGTGTTCCCGTGATTGCGTAGCTCCGCTACACCTTGTGAAATGATTGAGGCTAGGTGCACCCCTATGCCAAATGAATTGCGCTCCTGATTTGTGATCCAGGAAACGAGCTCTTGTGCGGGGCAACCCTGGCTCATTTACTGAGCTCGTGTACAGGGACCCTGGCTCGTTTACACGTAGTTTTTGGGGTAAGAGTTAAGCGGCCATTCAACTGGGAGTCTGCCCGATCAGTAACTGCAGTTGTAAGGCGTAAACTCTGGGTTCTGGGGTAGTGTTAAGCGGCCAATCAGTGTGAATGTCCAACAGTTCAGCTGTAAGGCGTAAACATCTACAAACAACGTGAAACGTGACTAGTGAAAAGATTGAGATTGTTAGTAGCTTGGCTACTCTTGACATGCCCTGATAAATTGTTCTCTTGTACTTATTGTTTCACCATGTCTTACTTGTGCACTCATACCATAACTGCCATGTCATGCATACTATAACTGCTAGATTGCTAGTTTGCCTTCCTTTTCAGTTTCCTTGCCCAAGTCTTTTAGACTTGCTGACATGTGCCCCTTTACTCTTTTGGGTGACACATGTTAGATCCTGAGCCTGAGTTCATTGTTGAGGACGAGGTGTTTGCTGACGCCGAGCCCAAGCCTGTGTTTGACAAGGACTTCGTGGACACGGGCGATCAGTCATAGAGACTGTTTGTGTTGTTGTTTAGAATGTTCTGTTGTCAGTGCGTGGCACCAATACTTTGTTATGTCGTCCCTTTCGTTGGCCTTGTTCTGGGCCTTTAGACTCTTCCTTTTAGCCTGGTGGCTTTTCTGGATGTTGAACTTAATTTTAATGTTGGACAAATTCTGAGATTTGAGATTTTATTTCTGTCTCTCCTTGTGTTATTATTGTTGTTTCGTTTATGGTTACAGGGACCTGCTTTTGTTTTATTGACGCTTATCGGGTTTGGGCTTCACAGCTCCACTCTCGTGCGGACCTTTTCACGTCTCGCCTCCATTTTAGGGAAGCGGGGCGTGACAGAAGGATTAGGTCGAAAAGAGAGAGAGAGCTTTTCAAGAATTCGCGTCTTTGAAAATGATAATCGAAATGTGAAAAGGTAGATCTGAACGTTTACACATAAGGAAAGAATTTCCATGTTTAAAACGCATCAAACAGATATGGACAGAATCAAAACAGATCCAGGAAAATCATGGAAATAAAATCTCCAACGTATGGAAAATTAAAGCAGCTTAATCGGTCTAAGAAGGATCATTAACCGATAAAATGAAGAACTAGTCGGTCGGTGAGCCTTCTTGGACCGACTGGTTTTGAAACAATGATTTTAGTAAAAACATCACAATAATCTAGTCGGTCTAAGAAGAAACACTAACCGACTAGTTTGACAACCAATTGGTCGGTGAACCTTCTTGGACCGACTAGTTGGTCTACAAAGAATTGAGTGAAATAAGAAGTATAATCTAGTCCGTTTAAGAAGAAACACTAACCGACTAGTTTGAAAACTAATCGGTCGGTGAACCCTCTTGGACCGACTAGTTGGTCGACAGAGATTAGGCTAATTATTCAAAGGATGGCTGGTCGATTCAAGAAGAATTCCCAATCGATTAGATTGACATTTAATCAATTAGTTATTCTACTTGAACCAACTGAGATGCACCAGAAGCCATGAAAAAGAACGATAGGCTAAGGGATCCTATCTAATGGCTTCTACGGTATTCCTAGTAAATCGATACGATAGTTAAGAGGGATACTAAGCAAGTATAACTCAAGGCTTAACATTCTATGAAGTAGAGCAAGAAAACAAAGGGATAAACAAGAAAAAACCGTCTTCAAAGCTCTAACATGATGACTCTGAATCTCTTGACTTCATCAACACGTCCTTGAGCTTCAACGAATCTTCAGGCACAACGAACATGCGCTCTAAAGAAGTCTTGAGATGTCGCTTGAGATCTACAGAGTAAATTGGCGACGATCTACATAACTGTGCTCAAAGAGAATTAGTACACGATATTTATGTTTGTTCATCATCAAAACCAAATCAGGGGAATCAATACTCAACATTCTCGCCCTTTTTGGTGATAACAAACCAACATTAATATAAATCAATAATAATGACATAAATGAAATTTACTTACTCCCCCTGTATTGATGACACATTAGTTCCATATTAAATAATGAACAAAATCATCAAGAAGCAGAGAAAAGAATAAAACATGATCCAACTATCAAAATGTAGGATCGGAATCCATAGATTTTTATATCTTCACTCCTCCTGGATCTAGCATATGAAATTAGACTCACGGTAATAAATTATCATTTAGCACTAAGTCATTATTAGTCCTCTCCCCCTATGGCATTATCCAAAAAGAGCAGGAGGAAGAGGTAACGACAACAACAATGGCTAAATAAAAGTTCAAACAAGAGAGTCGAAGAATATGACGACGGTCCAAATGACACCAAGCAAAACATCGAAGAAAAACAAAGTGTGTCAACTAGACCATAGTCGAAAAACGGAAAGAGAGAGCATCAAAAACAACATCAAATCATATGATTGATTAAAGGAACAATCTCTCCAATATCAACATTTTAGCGAATTGAGTGCATGAAAAACAATTCATGTTTTCATACAAACAACGCTAGAGAACAACATAGTCGACTAGAAATGAAAGAAACAACAGATACACATCACAACATGCATAATGATACGAACTGCAACAAGATGTATATATATATATATAACCAGCAAAAGAGATACATCCAGCCAACAAAAATAACTAACATCATCAGAGAGTACCACAGAGTGCACGAGCAGATATCAACAAAATGTCACAACATACACCAAAATGTTACAAAAACATACAACCACCCAACTATCCTAGCCTCACTCTCTTACAACTAGATGTGTCATCCAAAGTGCTCAAAGGAGAGTCCTCCAAGGTAGGCTCAGGAGGCAGAGGCAGGAGCTGCACCAGCGTAAGGCTGTGCAGTCGGAGTGGCATTCTCTGAAGCAACAGAAATATCCACTGAAGGGATGGTTGAAGCATGAGTGCTCTCGGGGGCACAAACAGGAGAGGCAGCAGAAGGAGTGCCCTCATGGGCACAAACAGGAGAGGCAGCAGCAGGCTCCTCATCATCATCATCATCCATGGCTTCCTCATCAGAAACAGATGGAGGAACCTCAACACCCAAGCGATCACAGAAACGCTCCAGCATCTCCTCACAACGCAAGAGACGAGCATCCCGATTGCTTAGGTAAGATGAAGAGGCAGCGCTAGACGACAGAGGAGGGATAGAAGGGGTTGCCCGCTGAACATGTCTCAAGGCAGCAAGAGATTTCTTGACAGCGGTCGCGTTCAAGGGAGGACCCAAAGGACGCTGATCGTCAGAAGGAAGGGGAACTCCAAAATGACGGAAGACCAAAGTCAAGAGGCAAGGATATGGAATATGCATGGCCTTGGATGACTTCCGGATGCACCCAAAAGAATCCATCTTGTACAGAATGATACGAGCCCAATTTATCTCGCTCCCATCAAACATGGCATAAATGAGCTTCAGAAATGGCTGTGATGGAAGACTAGAAGAGCCATACATTGGAATAAGACACGACTTCAGAATCAAATTAAGAACCCATGCATTTGGCTTGAAAGATTTAGAGGGAACGCCTATCATGGCGGGAGGAACGACGTGAAACATATCAGCCAATAGAGATTGATCGAGATCATGGATATTCTCCATAGAAATGTCAGACGGAAGCAGACCAGAAGATGAGATCCCAAGAATCTGTCCTAAGACCTCTGCAGTGAGGACAATGGGCGTCCCCAAAATAGTGCTCTCAATACAGTGCTTTTCGTCATACTCACCTCTAACTCGATTGGCATAGAAAAGCTTAACAAGTCGTGGGTAAGTGACCGGCGCACCGTTTACGGTATGGGCGCGGTGTCGTTTTACCGCAAGTGCACGGTTACTGTAGGGTGTGGTTTTATCGAACTCAGGGAGGTGGATGGCTTGAATGGCTACTAGCCTCGCCTAGGTTGTGTGCTAGCTACGCGGATGATATGGGTGGAAGTGTAGAAATAAAAGAAAGAAATGAAAAAGACACGAAATGAATCCCCGCTAACACGGGCTAGAGCACTCATGACACTTGGCATTTGACTTGACCCAGGGTGAGACATTGCCCCAAAAGGTGGTACCTAGCGTCCATGGCACGATATTCCGGTCAGTGCCAAGTACGCTAGGCCTACCCGGTTCCGAACGGTGGGCATTCCCATGTCCATTAACACCTTCCGCAACCGGGAGCATTAAGGCCACAATGATAACTCCCAACAATTCGTCCAAGCCGTTCCCACGCGCGAGGACTCAATGTCTACACTAGGGGTGTGAGCTGTGGTTAGAAAGTCAACCGCCAAGTTTATTCCCCCTTGGCCTGATGGTCAGAGGCGGTCTTTTTCCTGCCAATGACAATGAAACACCCCCGCGTAATCCTAATGGCCAAATAGGTCGAATGTGATTTCTAGCAATACATCGAAGCGGGTCTTGACTGGACAAGACACCGGACCCCAACCCCCAACACAACTAGTGTGTTGCTGTACGAATTGGACCCAGATTGCTAGAAATCCCCATTGACGCATTTCATCGAACACATGCCATGCAACCAAGGCAAATGAAACAACCAAGCATCAATCCTACCCTAACCCGTATTAGGGTTCATCAATACTACTCAATGATGAAAAACATATAAACAAACAACACAAAAGACATACAAACACTCATCATGAAGCAAAACAAATACAACACAAAATAATGGAAAACAAGAGAAAGAAATACTTATCTTGAGTTTGAATCTTCAATCCAATACAAGATTTATTAACCAAAAGACCTAATCTAAACTAACCTAGGCCTCACAAGAGAGGGGGGGAAAATGCCCTAAAAACTAAAGAAGAATACTCTTTCAGTCGACCAACCTCGTGTATTTATAGCCCCACTTCGAAACCCTAATGGTTCGGGTCCAAACCCGCAGAAAAATCGCCACCCGATCGGTTGATGAGTCAACCGATCGGGTGAGATCTTTGAAGATCTTCAACCGGGCGCTGAGGCGAGCAGGTGGTGTGACCGGGTTGTTGTTTGAGGAACTGCGGCTACAGATGAACCGATCGGGTGATATGTCACCTGATCGGTTGGAATTACGCTCCATTTGGCCGAGAGCTCTGTCGGATTCAAACGGTCGACGAACCGGTCAGTCGAGCTGTCCGGGTCGTCTCTTGGAAAATTCCTCTACAGGTGAACCGATCGGGTGATAAGTCACCCGATCGGTTGGAATTCAGCCCTAATAACAGAGAGTTCTGTCGATCTCACCCGATCACTGAATCGATCGGGTGAGCAACTCTTCTCTTCAGCTCCTGTCCGGGACGGATATGCGTGCATCAACCGAGCGGGTGGCTGGTCCACCCGATCGGTTGAGGGCTGAGAAATATCAATCTTCATCGCTTTGACCCTCTGGATCGCGTGTAACTCCTCCCGTTGCTCCGGGGGCTCATGATATCTTCATTATATGTCCCAAATGCTGGAAATCTCCTGCATTCACACAAAAAGACAAAGAAGTGAAATAATACTAGAAATCACAAGAAAACGGGTACGGAATGACGGAAAACAGTGGAAAATCACAAAGAAGACGTGTGTGAATATATGAAATATAAACGCACGTCAAAATCCCCTAAGCTAAACCCTTCCTCGTCCTCGAGGAAGATGAGTGAGAGTAGGAGCTTGAAGGAAAAAATAGGGAGAGAGAGAAAGAAAGAGAAATCAAAATCCTAAATCGCCCGTCAGAGCCAACAAAATCAAACACGCCACACTAAGCAAGCATACGACAAAACACAACATTAAACCAAGGAATGTGAGTCCAAACAAGTGACATAGGCCCACGTAGTGAAGCGTGAGTAAGTGTGGTCGTGTGCTAGCAGACGGTGTCACTATCCACATCGTGCAATAAAGCTCCATATACACATATCCAAAGAAAGACCCAAATATCGATTCAATTTGAAATTGCGGTGAATATTAGCTCAAGCATGCATGAGAAGAGTATAAGAATAGAAGAATATCATGCATCGGGGATTCCACTGCTAGGGACAAGGAAATCACCACACTATAGCCTAGATGATCGCTAGAAGGTCTCTATACCAAGTGTTTTCGAAAACAATGGAGGTTGAGAAGATGTGGAGTAGAACACTCGGTGCAAATTCTCGCCTTCCCTTTATTCTCGATAGGTAGGAAAATATTCACACTGGAATTTATTTGGGTTTTGGATATATGTTTTTTTTGGATTTTGGGCTATACATATATATGTATTTTTTCTTTCTTTTCTCCTTTCTTTTCTTTTTGGGTTTTTCTTTTCTCTCTTTTTTGGATTTTTAGATTTTGGGATATATACATGTGTACTCTCCCAAGTGGGGGAACGGTACACGACGAGGGGATTTGCACCAAGTAAAATAAAAAAGAAATCGGATTCTAAACACTTGGACAAAGGAAATATTTCTCGCAAATCAGAGCATAGGCTAAATGGGTTATCCTAGTCCTTAATTGTGGAATCCCGACACATGTGAATTGAAGCATACGATACATATATATCATGCATATAGAAGCAGACAGTAGAAGCAAAAGCCGCATATTCAAATCGAAACATGATAATCTAGGGGTCAATCAAGGATAGGTATATAAATCAAAATCACAAAATAGAAGTACACCACTAGCTAGTCACCATACACGACTCACATAAAAGCAAAGTGGACCCACGAAGCAAGAAATGCAATAGGACTCGGCTTCCTAGGGTTAGTGAATGTGATCATCGTAGCTATGCTAAGTGTGTGTGTGTTTCTGTGGCAATTCATCATATGGGGTCATCTCTAGGAGGGAGAGAACAAAAGATGAGAAGAAAAAGAAAAACATGACAAAGAAAAAAACGACTCATAGATAAAGAAAAAGACACAAATGACGCACAAAGTGTGACTCCCCCAAGCTGAAACTTGCATTGTCCTCAATGCAATAGTAGTGAATACGGGAGGGCAATGAAAATGGGGGGGAGTTACGCACCGACACAAAAAATGAAAAACACGAAAAACACATGAACGAAACTAAAAATAAAGAAAAAGAAACACTCAAATAAAAGATATAAAACACGACGAAAGAACACATAGACACAGACACACAACAACGACACGCGAAAACA